>CAVLGL010000024.1:46593857-46970447 GCA_963668995.1 Parnassius mnemosyne | reverse complement strand
GTTGCCAACTGTGGCAACAAAACTATGGCATAAGCCTCTGAGGAAATCTATGGGGGGCGCCTAATTAGCAGTGCAGTTGCATAGGCTGTAATGGTTGATAACAAAGCATTATATGGTTCACCTCTTGGTGAGTGCATGCTGCGGACAATAGGTAACTACATTAATCTGCAATTAACAATAAAAAGGTAGACATGGTTCTGAACCCGAAACCACATGATCATAAGTCGCGCGGACGACCACTGGACTAACTGTGGTACAGGATTTTTATACACAATGCATTCTTACACCATTACGTTTCAGTCAGTTTTTTACGCTCTGTTTAGTATTATGTAATCTGTAAAAGTCCTTCGTAACGTAAGCTACGTTGTGACTATTTAACCTCGCCCGTAATAACAGTCTAGTATCCAAAATCTCCACAGGGCATATTTACAACACCAGGACTTAGTTCCGCATAGTAGTGGATTTGCCCGCTGAGCTCTACTACAACACTTCTCATTTCCAAATTGATGGTAAATTTAGGACGTGGGAGTCTTATTCTCCTAGCGAGCTTGTTATACACGTAGTTACATAAATTTATAAGGGTAGATCTGATTATTTTATTAATAATTGAGTCCAAAATGCTTTCTATTCGCTGCAATGTATAGTCTGCAGCATATATGCATCAGTTCAACCGGGGAAGGACCATGTGCGTACAAAATTTAAATATGAAATATTACTGCCGTTATACGTATAGTTATTGAAGACAACCAGAGACCTATCTTCTAATGGGGTATTAAATCTTTATCCTCAGCGCTGGCAATGTCTCTGCATTTCTATTTCTAATCTAGGGTATATATGTAGATATATGTACATACACCTATATTTATCCTGCCACAGCATCAATTTATATGAGGTGTGGTGACTTCCTCGTGTTGACTGTCGCATTATTCTAGTGGTTGTAAACGTGGTAATTGATCATGGGGTCCTTGGTCCGAATCACGTGTCGGGCCAAAATCAAATATTGGGTTTTTCATACAAGAAACTCACATTAGCATCCCGGAGACAGGAAATTGGCAGAGTTTCAGCTTCGTGCTTCGGATAGCATGTAAAACCGAAGTCCGGCACCTGATCTCTCTCCGGTCATCACGGATTATTATCCTATCGGACATGAGAGTGAGGGAATAGACAGAGCACATGTGCTTGCGCTTACACTTGAGCACTGTAATCTTGTCCTGCACAGATAGCTCACTTCCGTGGAAACTGGCTGCTTTGACCAAAATTGGATCTGGATGACATTATCATTATGATATGTACTGCGTGCTCGTTTGTCACACTTATTTCTGTGTAAAAGAATATCTTGTAGGTAGTTCTCTTAAGTGGAAAGTTTTCACAATTATTCCTTTATTTTTTACAAAAAGGTAACAAGAAAAAACTATATATGTATAGGAGCACGTCATACTATGAGGTAATTATGTTTTCTAGACGTAAAGGTCATTTTCCTTAGCAGCATTGTCCTTCCCAGTCTAGGTGTCCAAGCTCTATTACATGTACTGAGATTTGTATCCACATGACGGATGATGAATTAAGCATATTATTATTTGCAGCTGCCCTTTTCCTGGTATATTTCCCTCTGTCGCGTTTTAAGACATCCACGGAATGATACAGAATAGTGGATATTCTTACACCGCTACACTGTTAAACTTAGATTGACTTTGAAGTAGGGTATTTTCTATATTTGCCACGCTAGGCAGGTCGATTGTTAATCGCTGTTTTTTATTGTTTTGAGTGGATATCAAGAATTTGTTGCTAAGAACTCCTGTTTGATTTACCTCTATCGCATCTTCCGACACCCACGGAATGATAATATGGGATATTGGATATTCTTACACTGCCACTACGTGGTTAAACTTAGACTGACTCCGAAGAAGTATCTGCCAAGCTTGCTACGATTGGCAGACTGGTTGGTGACCGCTGTTTTTTATTGTTTTAAGTTATAAACAAGTTACTGCTACCCATCTTCTGTTTTATTTCCCGTTTTTGCCTCTTACGAAATCCACTGTTTCACGTTTGTCTAAAGTTTCCATGCAATTCTTATAATCAAATGTCGATAAAACTGTCTTTAGATCACTGGACGATTTGTCTATGGTTTTATTAATGAAACATAGATCGGTACGTTTTTGCTGAATCACCGTTATTAACAATTTTTTGCTTGCCTGATTTAAGATCTTAGCGCTTCCTCGAATGTCTTTTTTAGTAGATATCTTGACACACGTAGGAATGAGATTATGGTCTCTGCATCTCTTCAAGAAGTTTAAAGCTGTTATGTATCTTGCGCGCTTGGTTTTGAGATCTTCTAGTCGGCGTATTTTATTTGCTATTTCCAGTCCGTACTGGTTTACATAATGATTTCTTATATTTACGCGAACACTACACATTGAATAAAACTATTTTTACGGATTTTATCGCGTTTAATTTACTTATTTTATATTCCCGACGTTTCGGTTGCTTTCCAGCAACCGTGGTCACGGGGGACTGAGGTGATTGACGTCCCGATGTCAAAGTTAACCCGGAGTACCTTCAGCTTTTTAATTATTAATTTTGGTCCGATCTACGCAGAATGAACTAACTGTGTCTTGAAGTCTTACAGTGGTATGCTTGGGTTTAGTTTTAATTTTATGAATTACAGGATCCCAAGCAGGTGGTAGTACCCAGCCTCCCTCTCTATTGAAATTAGGATGTTTTTTAATTTCAATAGCCTCACGTATCATCCTTGGCAGGAATCGATGTTCTTTCGCGAGGACTTGTGGTTTATCAAATCTAATGTAATGACGGGGGCCGTCTAGGATATGATCACAAACTGCAGACTTCCCGGAACGTTGGTGCTTCACGTCAGCTATGTGTTCTTTTACGCGGGTTTTTATTGATCGTTTTGTTTGCCCTATATATGAGAGACCACACTCACAATCAAGCTTGTATACTCCTGCATCTTGTAGAGGAATATTGCACTTGACGGATGGTAAGAACTGACTAATCTTCTTCGGCGGCTTGAAGAATGTTCTAATAGAAGCTCGCTTCAAGATGTAGCCAATCTTGTCTGTGACACCTCTGACATATGGTAGTACAGCAGGCACACGCTCGACTGTGGCCGGCTTCACTCGGTCACTGTGACGTAGGCGCGGAACCCGAAGCTTGTTGTCGTGCAGAACCTGCTTGACGTGCTGAAGCTCGGCGGCCAGGTGTTTGCTGTCACAGATCCCTCGTGCTCTCTGCAACAAAGATTTGCCCACGGTAGCTAACTGTGAAGGGTGATGGTGGGATTCACCGTTTAAGTATCGGTTTGTATGGGTCTTTTTTCTATACACAGTGTGACCTACGGTGTTATTAGGATTTCGAATGACTAACACATCTAGGAAAGCTAAAGAATTATTTGCCTCTAATTCCATAGTAAATTGAATTTTAGAGTTTATGGAATTAAGATGTTCTAAAAATGCAGTTACTTTGTCTGATGGTAAAATTGTGAAAGTATCGTCTACGTACCGCTTGTAGAAACTTGGAGTTACTGGTGCAGTAAGCAGGGCTTTCTCCTCAAAGTCCTCCATGAAAATATCGGCGACAATGGGAGATA
Source organism: Parnassius mnemosyne (assembly GCA_963668995.1). Taxonomy (NCBI): domain Eukaryota; kingdom Metazoa; phylum Arthropoda; class Insecta; order Lepidoptera; family Papilionidae; genus Parnassius; species Parnassius mnemosyne. The sequence continues at coordinate 46,966,843 of CAVLGL010000024.1, read as the reverse complement.
CCGGTGAGCCCATCGCAACACCATCTACTTGCTTGTAAAACTGTTCCTTCCACAATAGGTAGCCAGATGTAAGGCAATGTCTGAGTAATACTGCATATTCTGCTGGCATGTTGTTTTCCTCTAGTTTCCTAGTTATAATTGAGATGCAGTCTTCAACAGGTAGGCATGTAAATAGAGACTGAACATCAAAACTGACCATAGTTTCATTGTCAGTAAGACATAGGTCTTTTATCTCACTGACAAAATGGTATGAATCCTTAGTGTGTGCTCTTGTATGTCCTCTGAGTGGTGATAGTACTTTTGCTAAGTGTTGAGCCAATCTGTAAGTTGGCGAATCGATCTGACTCACTATTGGACGTAATGGAGCGTTCGGTTTGTGTATTTTTGGTAACCCATACAACTTCGGCGGTTTGGCACACGTAGGTATTATCGAATTTACGTCTAGATTCAGTTTCTCGGAGTATTTCTTTATTAGATCGCTAGTTGTTTTAAGCGTATTAGTTGTAGGATCTGTTTTGACCTTTACGTACGTACTTTCATCCGATAAAAGTTGTTGTATTTTAAAATTGTAATCCGACGTATCCATTATAACCGTAGCATTACCTTTATCTGCGCGGAGAATCGTAAGATCTGGTCTGTTGCGTAAGTTTTTCAATGCAGTAAATTCATCTTTGGGAAGATTTAATTTTGGCGCTGAGCTTCGACGTAACAAGGACGAAATGTCTTGACGTATAGCCTCTAAATCTTCTTTACCAATATTATTTTTATACAGACAGTCCTCAACACTACAGATAATGTTTTCATACGGAATTTTTCGCGGTGTTATAGCGAAATTCATACCTTTGGCCAAAACTTTTATCGTCGCGTCGTCTAGAGATTGTTTTGACAGGTTATAGACCGCACGTTGTTTATTACTCGCGTCTGTTGTCAATGATTGCGTTCCGTTATTACGTTGACATTGGCGTTGGACATTTGATTTGGTTGTTAGTTTTTGGTATTTATCTATATGTTTATTTTTGCATTCATTGTATTTAGTTGTTTCACGTTTGTCTAAAGTTTCCATGCAATTCTTATAATCAAATGTCGATAAAACTGTCTTTAGATCACTGGACGATTTGTCTATGGTTTTATTAATGAAACATAGATCGGTACGTTTTTGCTGAATCACCGTTATTAACAATTTTTTGCTTGCCTGATTTAAGATCTTAGCGCTTCCTCGAATGTCTTTTTTAGTAGATATCTTGACACACGTAGGAATGAGATTATGGTCTCTGCATCTCTTCAAGAAGTTTAAAGCTGTTATGTATCTTGCGCGCTTGGTTTTGAGATCTTCTAGTCGGCGTATTTTATTTGCTATTTCCAGTCCGTACTGGTTTACATAATGATTTCTTATATTTACGCGAACACTACACATTGAATAAAACTATTTTTACGGATTTTATCGCGTTTAATTTACTTATTTTATATTCCCGACGTTTCGGTTGCTTTCCAGCAACCGTGGTCACGGGGGACTGAGGTGATTGACGTCCCGATGTCAAAGTTAACCCGGAGTACCTTCAGCTTTTTAATTATTAATTTTGGTCCGATCTACGCAGAATGAACTAACTGTGTCTTGAAGTCTTACAGTGGTATGCTTGGGTTTAGTTTTAATTTTATGAATTACAGGATCCCAAGCAGGTGGTAGTACCCAGCCTCCCTCTCTATTGAAATTAGGATGTTTTTTAATTTCAATAGCCTCACGTATCATCCTTGGCAGGAATCGATGTTCTTTCGCGAGGACTTGTGGTTTATCAAATCTAATGTAATGACGGGGGCCGTCTAGGATATGATCACAAACTGCAGACTTCCCGGAACGTTGGTGCTTCACGTCAGCTATGTGTTCTTTTACGCGGGTTTTTATTGATCGTTTTGTTTGCCCTATATATGAGAGACCACACTCACAATCAAGCTTGTATACTCCTGCATCTTGTAGAGGAATATTGCACTTGACGGATGGTAAGAACTGACTAATCTTCTTCGGCGGCTTGAAGAATGTTCTAATAGAAGCTCGCTTCAAGATGTAGCCAATCTTGTCTGTGACACCTCTGACATATGGTAGTACAGCAGGCACACGCTCGACTGTGGCCGGCTTCACTCGGTCACTGTGACGTAGGCGCGGAACCCGAAGCTTGTTGTCGTGCAGAACCTGCTTGACGTGCTGAAGCTCGGCGGCCAGGTGTTTGCTGTCACAGATCCCTCGTGCTCTCTGCAACAAAGATTTGCCCACGGTAGCTAACTGTGAAGGGTGATGGTGGGATTCACCGTTTAAGTATCGGTTTGTATGGGTCTTTTTTCTATACACAGTGTGACCTACGGTGTTATTAGGATTTCGAATGACTAACACATCTAGGAAAGCTAAAGAATTATTTGCCTCTAATTCCATAGTAAATTGAATTTTAGAGTTTATGGAATTAAGATGTTCTAAAAATGCAGTTACTTTGTCTGATGGTAAAATTGTGAAAGTATCGTCTACGTACCGCTTGTAGAAACTTGGAGTTACTGGTGCAGTAAGCAGGGCTTTCTCCTCAAAGTCCTCCATGAAAATATCGGCGACAATGGGAGATACCGGTGAGCCCATCGCAACACCATCTACTTGCTTGTAAAACTGTTCCTTCCACAATAGGTAGCCAGATGTAAGGCAATGTCTGAGTAATACTGCATATTCTGCTGGCATGTTGTTTTCCTCTAGTTTCCTAGTTATAATTGAGATGCAGTCTTCAACAGGTAGGCATGTAAATAGAGACTGAACATCAAAACTGACCATAGTTTCATTGTCAGTAAGACATAGGTCTTTTATCTCACTGACAAAATGGTATGAATCCTTAGTGTGTGCTCTTGTATGTCCTCTGAGTGGTGATAGTACTTTTGCTAAGTGTTGAGCCAATCTGTAAGTTGGCGAATCGATCTGACTCACTATTGGACGTAATGGAGCGTTCGGTTTGTGTATTTTTGGTAACCCATACAACTTCGGCGGTTTGGCACACGTAGGTATTATCGAATTTACGTCTAGATTCAGTTTCTCGGAGTATTTCTTTATTAGATCGCTAGTTGTTTTAAGCGTATTAGTTGTAGGATCTGTTTTGACCTTTACGTACGTACTTTCATCCGATAAAAGTTGTTGTATTTTAAAATTGTAATCCGACGTATCCATTATAACCGTAGCATTACCTTTATCTGCGCGGAGAATCGTAAGATCTGGTCTGTTGCGTAAGTTTTTCAATGCAGTAAATTCATCTTTGGGAAGATTTAATTTTGGCGCTGAGCTTCGACGTAACAAGGACGAAATGTCTTGACGTATAGCCTCTAAATCTTCTTTACCAATATTATTTTTATACAGACAGTCCTCAACACTACAGATAATGTTTTCATACGGAATTTTTCGCGGTGTTATAGCGAAATTCATACCTTTGGCCAAAACTTTTATCGTCGCGTCGTCTAGAGATTGTTTTGACAGGTTATAGACCGCACGTTGTTTATTACTCGCGTCTGTTGTCAATGATTGCGTTCCGTTATTACGTTGACATTGGCGTTGGACATTTGATTTGGTTGTTAGTTTTTGGTATTTATCTATATGTTTATTTTTGCATTCATTGTATTTAGTTGTTTCACGTTTGTCTAAAGTTTCCATGCAATTCTTATAATCAAATGTCGATAAAACTGTCTTTAGATCACTGGACGATTTGTCTATGGTTTTATTAATGAAACATAGATCGGTACGTTTTTGCTGAATCACCGTTATTAACAATTTTTTGCTTGCCTGATTTAAGATCTTAGCGCTTCCTCGAATGTCTTTTTTAGTAGATATCTTGACACACGTAGGAATGAGATTATGGTCTCTGCATCTCTTCAAGAAGTTTAAAGCTGTTATGTATCTTGCGCGCTTGGTTTTGAGATCTTCTAGTCGGCGTATTTTATTTGCTATTTCCAGTCCGTACTGGTTTACATAATGATTTCTTATATTTACGCGAACACTACACATTGAATAAAACTATTTTTACGGATTTTATCGCGTTTAATTTACTTATTTTATATTCCCGACGTTTCGGTTGCTTTCCAGCAACCGTGGTCACGGGGGACTGAGGTGATTGACGTCCCGATGTCAAAGTTAACCCGGAGTACCTTCAGCTTTTTAATTATTAATTTTGGTCCGATCTACGCAGAATGAACTAACTGTGTCTTGAAGTCTTACAGTGGTATGCTTGGGTTTAGTTTTAATTTTATGAATTACAGGATCCCAAGCAGGTGGTAGTACCCAGCCTCCCTCTCTATTGAAATTAGGATGTTTTTTAATTTCAATAGCCTCACGTATCATCCTTGGCAGGAATCGATGTTCTTTCGCGAGGACTTGTGGTTTATCAAATCTAATGTAATGACGGGGGCCGTCTAGGATATGATCACAAACTGCAGACTTCCCGGAACGTTGGTGCTTCACGTCAGCTATGTGTTCTTTTACGCGGGTTTTTATTGATCGTTTTGTTTGCCCTATATATGAGAGACCACACTCACAATCAAGCTTGTATACTCCTGCATCTTGTAGAGGAATATTGCACTTGACGGATGGTAAGAACTGACTAATCTTCTTCGGCGGCTTGAAGAATGTTCTAATAGAAGCTCGCTTCAAGATGTAGCCAATCTTGTCTGTGACACCTCTGACATATGGTAGTACAGCAGGCACACGCTCGACTGTGGCCGGCTTCACTCGGTCACTGTGACGTAGGCGCGGAACCCGAAGCTTGTTGTCGTGCAGAACCTGCTTGACGTGCTGAAGCTCGGCGGCCAGGTGTTTGCTGTCACAGATCCCTCGTGCTCTCTGCAACAAAGATTTGCCCACGGTAGCTAACTGTGAAGGGTGATGGTGGGATTCACCGTTTAAGTATCGGTTTGTATGGGTCTTTTTTCTATACACAGTGTGACCTACGGTGTTATTAGGATTTCGAATGACTAACACATCTAGGAAAGCTAAAGAATTATTTGCCTCTAATTCCATAGTAAATTGAATTTTAGAGTTTATGGAATTAAGATGTTCTAAAAATGCAGTTACTTTGTCTGATGGTAAAATTGTGAAAGTATCGTCTACGTACCGCTTGTAGAAACTTGGAGTTACTGGTGCAGTAAGCAGGGCTTTCTCCTCAAAGTCCTCCATGAAAATATCGGCGACAATGGGAGATACCGGTGAGCCCATCGCAACACCATCTACTTGCTTGTAAAACTGTTCCTTCCACAATAGGTAGCCAGATGTAAGGCAATGTCTGAGTAATACTGCATATTCTGCTGGCATGTTGTTTTCCTCTAGTTTCCTAGTTATAATTGAGATGCAGTCTTCAACAGGTAGGCATGTAAATAGAGACTGAACATCAAAACTGACCATAGTTTCATTGTCAGTAAGACATAGGTCTTTTATCTCACTGACAAAATGGTATGAATCCTTAGTGTGTGCTCTTGTATGTCCTCTGAGTGGTGATAGTACTTTTGCTAAGTGTTGAGCCAATCTGTAAGTTGGCGAATCGATCTGACTCACTATTGGACGTAATGGAGCGTTCGGTTTGTGTATTTTTGGTAACCCATACAACTTCGGCGGTTTGGCACACGTAGGTATTATCGAATTTACGTCTAGATTCAGTTTCTCGGAGTATTTCTTTATTAGATCGCTAGTTGTTTTAAGCGTATTAGTTGTAGGATCTGTTTTGACCTTTACGTACGTACTTTCATCCGATAAAAGTTGTTGTATTTTAAAATTGTAATCCGACGTATCCATTATAACCGTAGCATTACCTTTATCTGCGCGGAGAATCGTAAGATCTGGTCTGTTGCGTAAGTTTTTCAATGCAGTAAATTCATCTTTGGGAAGATTTAATTTTGGCGCTGAGCTTCGACGTAACAAGGACGAAATGTCTTGACGTATAGCCTCTAAATCTTCTTTACCAATATTATTTTTATACAGACAGTCCTCAACACTACAGATAATGTTTTCATACGGAATTTTTCGCGGTGTTATAGCGAAATTCATACCTTTGGCCAAAACTTTTATCGTCGCGTCGTCTAGAGATTGTTTTGACAGGTTATAGACCGCACGTTGTTTATTACTCGCGTCTGTTGTCAATGATTGCGTTCCGTTATTACGTTGACATTGGCGTTGGACATTTGATTTGGTTGTTAGTTTTTGGTATTTATCTATATGTTTATTTTTGCATTCATTGTATTTAGTTGTTTCACGTTTGTCTAAAGTTTCCATGCAATTCTTATAATCAAATGTCGATAAAACTGTCTTTAGATCACTGGACGATTTGTCTATGGTTTTATTAATGAAACATAGATCGGTACGTTTTTGCTGAATCACCGTTATTAACAATTTTTTGCTTGCCTGATTTAAGATCTTAGCGCTTCCTCGAATGTCTTTTTTAGTAGATATCTTGACACACGTAGGAATGAGATTATGGTCTCTGCATCTCTTCAAGAAGTTTAAAGCTGTTATGTATCTTGCGCGCTTGGTTTTGAGATCTTCTAGTCGGCGTATTTTATTTGCTATTTCCAGTCCGTACTGGTTTACATAATGATTTCTTATATTTACGCGAACACTACACATTGAATAAAACTATTTTTACGGATTTTATCGCGTTTAATTTACTTATTTTATATTCCCGACGTTTCGGTTGCTTTCCAGCAACCGTGGTCACGGGGGACTGAGGTGATTGACGTCCCGATGTCAAAGTTAACCCGGAGTACCTTCAGCTTTTTAATTATTAATTTTGGTCCGATCTACGCAGAATGAACTAACTGTGTCTTGAAGTCTTACAGTGGTATGCTTGGGTTTAGTTTTAATTTTATGAATTACAGGATCCCAAGCAGGTGGTAGTACCCAGCCTCCCTCTCTATTGAAATTAGGATGTTTTTTAATTTCAATAGCCTCACGTATCATCCTTGGCAGGAATCGATGTTCTTTCGCGAGGACTTGTGGTTTATCAAATCTAATGTAATGACGGGGGCCGTCTAGGATATGATCACAAACTGCAGACTTCCCGGAACGTTGGTGCTTCACGTCAGCTATGTGTTCTTTTACGCGGGTTTTTATTGATCGTTTTGTTTGCCCTATATATGAGAGACCACACTCACAATCAAGCTTGTATACTCCTGCATCTTGTAGAGGAATATTGCACTTGACGGATGGTAAGAACTGACTAATCTTCTTCGGCGGCTTGAAGAATGTTCTAATAGAAGCTCGCTTCAAGATGTAGCCAATCTTGTCTGTGACACCTCTGACATATGGTAGTACAGCAGGCACACGCTCGACTGTGGCCGGCTTCACTCGGTCACTGTGACGTAGGCGCGGAACCCGAAGCTTGTTGTCGTGCAGAACCTGCTTGACGTGCTGAAGCTCGGCGGCCAGGTGTTTGCTGTCACAGATCCCTCGTGCTCTCTGCAACAAAGATTTGCCCACGGTAGCTAACTGTGAAGGGTGATGGTGGGATTCACCGTTTAAGTATCGGTTTGTATGGGTCTTTTTTCTATACACAGTGTGACCTACGGTGTTATTAGGATTTCGAATGACTAACACATCTAGGAAAGCTAAAGAATTATTTGCCTCTAATTCCATAGTAAATTGAATTTTAGAGTTTATGGAATTAAGATGTTCTAAAAATGCAGTTACTTTGTCTGATGGTAAAATTGTGAAAGTATCGTCTACGTACCGCTTGTAGAAACTTGGAGTTACTGGTGCAGTAAGCAGGGCTTTCTCCTCAAAGTCCTCCATGAAAATATCGGCGACAATGGGAGATACCGGTGAGCCCATCGCAACACCATCTACTTGCTTGTAAAACTGTTCCTTCCACAATAGGTAGCCAGATGTAAGGCAATGTCTGAGTAATACTGCATATTCTGCTGGCATGTTGTTTTCCTCTAGTTTCCTAGTTATAATTGAGATGCAGTCTTCAACAGGTAGGCATGTAAATAGAGACTGAACATCAAAACTGACCATAGTTTCATTGTCAGTAAGACATAGGTCTTTTATCTCACTGACAAAATGGTATGAATCCTTAGTGTGTGCTCTTGTATGTCCTCTGAGTGGTGATAGTACTTTTGCTAAGTGTTGAGCCAATCTGTAAGTTGGCGAATCGATCTGACTCACTATTGGACGTAATGGAGCGTTCGGTTTGTGTATTTTTGGTAACCCATACAACTTCGGCGGTTTGGCACACGTAGGTATTATCGAATTTACGTCTAGATTCAGTTTCTCGGAGTATTTCTTTATTAGATCGCTAGTTGTTTTAAGCGTATTAGTTGTAGGATCTGTTTTGACCTTTACGTACGTACTTTCATCCGATAAAAGTTGTTGTATTTTAAAATTGTAATCCGACGTATCCATTATAACCGTAGCATTACCTTTATCTGCGCGGAGAATCGTAAGATCTGGTCTGTTGCGTAAGTTTTTCAATGCAGTAAATTCATCTTTGGGAAGATTTAATTTTGGCGCTGAGCTTCGACGTAACAAGGACGAAATGTCTTGACGTATAGCCTCTAAATCTTCTTTACCAATATTATTTTTATACAGACAGTCCTCAACACTACAGATAATGTTTTCATACGGAATTTTTCGCGGTGTTATAGCGAAATTCATACCTTTGGCCAAAACTTTTATCGTCGCGTCGTCTAGAGATTGTTTTGACAGGTTATAGACCGCACGTTGTTTATTACTCGCGTCTGTTGTCAATGATTGCGTTCCGTTATTACGTTGACATTGGCGTTGGACATTTGATTTGGTTGTTAGTTTTTGGTATTTATCTATATGTTTATTTTTGCATTCATTGTATTTAGTTGTTTCACGTTTGTCTAAAGTTTCCATGCAATTCTTATAATCAAATGTCGATAAAACTGTCTTTAGATCACTGGACGATTTGTCTATGGTTTTATTAATGAAACATAGATCGGTACGTTTTTGCTGAATCACCGTTATTAACAATTTTTTGCTTGCCTGATTTAAGATCTTAGCGCTTCCTCGAATGTCTTTTTTAGTAGATATCTTGACACACGTAGGAATGAGATTATGGTCTCTGCATCTCTTCAAGAAGTTTAAAGCTGTTATGTATCTTGCGCGCTTGGTTTTGAGATCTTCTAGTCGGCGTATTTTATTTGCTATTTCCAGTCCGTACTGGTTTACATAATGATTTCTTATATTTACGCGAACACTACACATTGAATAAAACTATTTTTACGGATTTTATCGCGTTTAATTTACTTATTTTATATTCCCGACGTTTCGGTTGCTTTCCAGCAACCGTGGTCACGGGGGACTGAGGTGATTGACGTCCCGATGTCAAAGTTAACCCGGAGTACCTTCAGCTTTTTAATTATTAATTTTGGTCCGATCTACGCAGAATGAACTAACTGTGTCTTGAAGTCTTACAGTGGTATGCTTGGGTTTAGTTTTAATTTTATGAATTACAGGATCCCAAGCAGGTGGTAGTACCCAGCCTCCCTCTCTATTGAAATTAGGATGTTTTTTAATTTCAATAGCCTCACGTATCATCCTTGGCAGGAATCGATGTTCTTTCGCGAGGACTTGTGGTTTATCAAATCTAATGTAATGACGGGGGCCGTCTAGGATATGATCACAAACTGCAGACTTCCCGGAACGTTGGTGCTTCACGTCAGCTATGTGTTCTTTTACGCGGGTTTTTATTGATCGTTTTGTTTGCCCTATATATGAGAGACCACACTCACAATCAAGCTTGTATACTCCTGCATCTTGTAGAGGAATATTGCACTTGACGGATGGTAAGAACTGACTAATCTTCTTCGGCGGCTTGAAGAATGTTCTAATAGAAGCTCGCTTCAAGATGTAGCCAATCTTGTCTGTGACACCTCTGACATATGGTAGTACAGCAGGCACACGCTCGACTGTGGCCGGCTTCACTCGGTCACTGTGACGTAGGCGCGGAACCCGAAGCTTGTTGTCGTGCAGAACCTGCTTGACGTGCTGAAGCTCGGCGGCCAGGTGTTTGCTGTCACAGATCCCTCGTGCTCTCTGCAACAAAGATTTGCCCACGGTAGCTAACTGTGAAGGGTGATGGTGGGATTCACCGTTTAAGTATCGGTTTGTATGGGTCTTTTTTCTATACACAGTGTGACCTACGGTGTTATTAGGATTTCGAATGACTAACACATCTAGGAAAGCTAAAGAATTATTTGCCTCTAATTCCATAGTAAATTGAATTTTAGAGTTTATGGAATTAAGATGTTCTAAAAATGCAGTTACTTTGTCTGATGGTAAAATTGTGAAAGTATCGTCTACGTACCGCTTGTAGAAACTTGGAGTTACTGGTGCAGTAAGCAGGGCTTTCTCCTCAAAGTCCTCCATGAAAATATCGGCGACAATGGGAGATACCGGTGAGCCCATCGCAACACCATCTACTTGCTTGTAAAACTGTTCCTTCCACAATAGGTAGCCAGATGTAAGGCAATGTCTGAGTAATACTGCATATTCTGCTGGCATGTTGTTTTCCTCTAGTTTCCTAGTTATAATTGAGATGCAGTCTTCAACAGGTAGGCATGTAAATAGAGACTGAACATCAAAACTGACCATAGTTTCATTGTCAGTAAGACATAGGTCTTTTATCTCACTGACAAAATGGTATGAATCCTTAGTGTGTGCTCTTGTATGTCCTCTGAGTGGTGATAGTACTTTTGCTAAGTGTTGAGCCAATCTGTAAGTTGGCGAATCGATCTGACTCACTATTGGACGTAATGGAGCGTTCGGTTTGTGTATTTTTGGTAACCCATACAACTTCGGCGGTTTGGCACACGTAGGTATTATCGAATTTACGTCTAGATTCAGTTTCTCGGAGTATTTCTTTATTAGATCGCTAGTTGTTTTAAGCGTATTAGTTGTAGGATCTGTTTTGACCTTTACGTACGTACTTTCATCCGATAAAAGTTGTTGTATTTTAAAATTGTAATCCGACGTATCCATTATAACCGTAGCATTACCTTTATCTGCGCGGAGAATCGTAAGATCTGGTCTGTTGCGTAAGTTTTTCAATGCAGTAAATTCATCTTTGGGAAGATTTAATTTTGGCGCTGAGCTTCGACGTAACAAGGACGAAATGTCTTGACGTATAGCCTCTAAATCTTCTTTACCAATATTATTTTTATACAGACAGTCCTCAACACTACAGATAATGTTTTCATACGGAATTTTTCGCGGTGTTATAGCGAAATTCATACCTTTGGCCAAAACTTTTATCGTCGCGTCGTCTAGAGATTGTTTTGACAGGTTATAGACCGCACGTTGTTTATTACTCGCGTCTGTTGTCAATGATTGCGTTCCGTTATTACGTTGACATTGGCGTTGGACATTTGATTTGGTTGTTAGTTTTTGGTATTTATCTATATGTTTATTTTTGCATTCATTGTATTTAGTTGTTTCACGTTTGTCTAAAGTTTCCATGCAATTCTTATAATCAAATGTCGATAAAACTGTCTTTAGATCACTGGACGATTTGTCTATGGTTTTATTAATGAAACATAGATCGGTACGTTTTTGCTGAATCACCGTTATTAACAATTTTTTGCTTGCCTGATTTAAGATCTTAGCGCTTCCTCGAATGTCTTTTTTAGTAGATATCTTGACACACGTAGGAATGAGATTATGGTCTCTGCATCTCTTCAAGAAGTTTAAAGCTGTTATGTATCTTGCGCGCTTGGTTTTGAGATCTTCTAGTCGGCGTATTTTATTTGCTATTTCCAGTCCGTACTGGTTTACATAATGATTTCTTATATTTACGCGAACACTACACATTGAATAAAACTATTTTTACGGATTTTATCGCGTTTAATTTACTTATTTTATATTCCCGACGTTTCGGTTGCTTTCCAGCAACCGTGGTCACGGGGGACTGAGGTGATTGACGTCCCGATGTCAAAGTTAACCCGGAGTACCTTCAGCTTTTTAATTATTAATTTTGGTCCGATCTACGCAGAATGAACTAACTGTGTCTTGAAGTCTTACAGTGGTATGCTTGGGTTTAGTTTTAATTTTATGAATTACAGGATCCCAAGCAGGTGGTAGTACCCAGCCTCCCTCTCTATTGAAATTAGGATGTTTTTTAATTTCAATAGCCTCACGTATCATCCTTGGCAGGAATCGATGTTCTTTCGCGAGGACTTGTGGTTTATCAAATCTAATGTAATGACGGGGGCCGTCTAGGATATGATCACAAACTGCAGACTTCCCGGAACGTTGGTGCTTCACGTCAGCTATGTGTTCTTTTACGCGGGTTTTTATTGATCGTTTTGTTTGCCCTATATATGAGAGACCACACTCACAATCAAGCTTGTATACTCCTGCATCTTGTAGAGGAATATTGCACTTGACGGATGGTAAGAACTGACTAATCTTCTTCGGCGGCTTGAAGAATGTTCTAATAGAAGCTCGCTTCAAGATGTAGCCAATCTTGTCTGTGACACCTCTGACATATGGTAGTACAGCAGGCACACGCTCGACTGTGGCCGGCTTCACTCGGTCACTGTGACGTAGGCGCGGAACCCGAAGCTTGTTGTCGTGCAGAACCTGCTTGACGTGCTGAAGCTCGGCGGCCAGGTGTTTGCTGTCACAGATCCCTCGTGCTCTCTGCAACAAAGATTTGCCCACGGTAGCTAACTGTGAAGGGTGATGGTGGGATTCACCGTTTAAGTATCGGTTTGTATGGGTCTTTTTTCTATACACAGTGTGACCTACGGTGTTATTAGGATTTCGAATGACTAACACATCTAGGAAAGCTAAAGAATTATTTGCCTCTTATTCCATAGTAAATTGAATTTTAGAGTTTATGGAATTAAGATGTTCTAAAAATGCAGTTACTTTGTCTGATGGTAAAATTGTGAAAGTATCGTCTACGTACCGCTTGTAGAAACTTGGAGTTACTGGTGCAGTAAGCAGGGCTTTCTCCTCAAAGTCCTCCATGAAAATATCGGCGACAATGGGAGATACCGGTGAGCCCATCGCAACACCATCTACTTGCTTGTAAAACTGTTCCTTCCACAATAGGTAGCCAGATGTAAGGCAATGTCTGAGTAATACTGCATATTCTGCTGGCATGTTGTTTTCCTCTAGTTTCCTAGTTATAATTGAGATGCAGTCTTCAACAGGTAGGCATGTAAATAGAGACTGAACATCAAAACTGACCATAGTTTCATTGTCAGTAAGACATAGGTCTTTTATCTCACTGACAAAATGGTATGAATCCTTAGTGTGTGCTCTTGTATGTCCTCTGAGTGGTGATAGTACTTTTGCTAAGTGTTGAGCCAATCTGTAAGTTGGCGAATCGATCTGACTCACTATTGGACGTAATGGAGCGTTCGGTTTGTGTATTTTTGGTAACCCATACAACTTCGGCGGTTTGGCACACGTAGGTATTATCGAATTTACGTCTAGATTCAGTTTCTCGGAGTATTTCTTTATTAGATCGCTAGTTGTTTTAAGCGTATTAGTTGTAGGATCTGTTTTGACCTTTACGTACGTACTTTCATCCGATAAAAGTTGTTGTATTTTAAAATTGTAATCCGACGTATCCATTATAACCGTAGCATTACCTTTATCTGCGCGGAGAATCGTAAGATCTGGTCTGTTGCGTAAGTTTTTCAATGCAGTAAATTCATCTTTGGGAAGATTTAATTTTGGCGCTGAGCTTCGACGTAACAAGGACGAAATGTCTTGACGTATAGCCTCTAAATCTTCTTTACCAATATTATTTTTATACAGACAGTCCTCAACACTACAGATAATGTTTTCATACGGAATTTTTCGCGGTGTTATAGCGAAATTCATACCTTTGGCCAAAACTTTTATCGTCGCGTCGTCTAGAGATTGTTTTGACAGGTTATAGACCGCACGTTGTTTATTACTCGCGTCTGTTGTCAATGATTGCGTTCCGTTATTACGTTGACATTGGCGTTGGACATTTGATTTGGTTGTTAGTTTTTGGTATTTATCTATATGTTTATTTTTGCATTCATTGTATTTAGTTGTTTCACGTTTGTCTAAAGTTTCCATGCAATTCTTATAATCAAATGTCGATAAAACTGTCTTTAGATCACTGGACGATTTGTCTATGGTTTTATTAATGAAACATAGATCGGTACGTTTTTGCTGAATCACCGTTATTAACAATTTTTTGCTTGCCTGATTTAAGATCTTAGCGCTTCCTCGAATGTCTTTTTTAGTAGATATCTTGACACACGTAGGAATGAGATTATGGTCTCTGCATCTCTTCAAGAAGTTTAAAGCTGTTATGTATCTTGCGCGCTTGGTTTTGAGATCTTCTAGTCGGCGTATTTTATTTGCTATTTCCAGTCCGTACTGGTTTACATAATGATTTCTTATATTTACGCGAACACTACACATTGAATAAAACTATTTTTACGGATTTTATCGCGTTTAATTTACTTATTTTATATTCCCGACGTTTCGGTTGCTTTCCAGCAACCGTGGTCACGGGGGACTGAGGTGATTGACGTCCCGATGTCAAAGTTAACCCGGAGTACCTTCAGCTTTTTAATTATTAATTTTGGTCCGATCTACGCAGAATGAACTAACTGTGTCTTGAAGTCTTACAGTGGTATGCTTGGGTTTAGTTTTAATTTTATGAATTACAGGATCCCAAGCAGGTGGTAGTACCCAGCCTCCCTCTCTATTGAAATTAGGATGTTTTTTAATTTCAATAGCCTCACGTATCATCCTTGGCAGGAATCGATGTTCTTTCGCGAGGACTTGTGGTTTATCAAATCTAATGTAATGACGGGGGCCGTCTAGGATATGATCACAAACTGCAGACTTCCCGGAACGTTGGTGCTTCACGTCAGCTATGTGTTCTTTTACGCGGGTTTTTATTGATCGTTTTGTTTGCCCTATATATGAGAGACCACACTCACAATCAAGCTTGTATACTCCTGCATCTTGTAGAGGAATATTGCACTTGACGGATGGTAAGAACTGACTAATCTTCTTCGGCGGCTTGAAGAATGTTCTAATAGAAGCTCGCTTCAAGATGTAGCCAATCTTGTCTGTGACACCTCTGACATATGGTAGTACAGCAGGCACACGCTCGACTGTGGCCGGCTTCACTCGGTCACTGTGACGTAGGCGCGGAACCCGAAGCTTGTTGTCGTGCAGAACCTGCTTGACGTGCTGAAGCTCGGCGGCCAGGTGTTTGCTGTCACAGATCCCTCGTGCTCTCTGCAACAAAGATTTGCCCACGGTAGCTAACTGTGAAGGGTGATGGTGGGATTCACCGTTTAAGTATCGGTTTGTATGGGTCTTTTTTCTATACACAGTGTGACCTACGGTGTTATTAGGATTTCGAATGACTAACACATCTAGGAAAGCTAAAGAATTATTTGCCTCTAATTCCATAGTAAATTGAATTTTAGAGTTTATGGAATTAAGATGTTCTAAAAATGCAGTTACTTTGTCTGATGGTAAAATTGTGAAAGTATCGTCTACGTACCGCTTGTAGAAACTTGGAGTTACTGGTGCAGTAAGCAGGGCTTTCTCCTCAAAGTCCTCCATGAAAATATCGGCGACAATGGGAGATACCGGTGAGCCCATCGCAACACCATCTACTTGCTTGTAAAACTGTTCCTTCCACAATAGGTAGCCAGATGTAAGGCAATGTCTGAGTAATACTGCATATTCTGCTGGCATGTTGTTTTCCTCTAGTTTCCTAGTTATAATTGAGATGCAGTCTTCAACAGGTAGGCATGTAAATAGAGACTGAACATCAAAACTGACCATAGTTTCATTGTCAGTAAGACATAGGTCTTTTATCTCACTGACAAAATGGTATGAATCCTTAGTGTGTGCTCTTGTATGTCCTCTGAGTGGTGATAGTACTTTTGCTAAGTGTTGAGCCAATCTGTAAGTTGGCGAATCGATCTGACTCACTATTGGACGTAATGGAGCGTTCGGTTTGTGTATTTTTGGTAACCCATACAACTTCGGCGGTTTGGCACACGTAGGTATTATCGAATTTACGTCTAGATTCAGTTTCTCGGAGTATTTCTTTATTAGATCGCTAGTTGTTTTAAGCGTATTAGTTGTAGGATCTGTTTTGACCTTTACGTACGTACTTTCATCCGATAAAAGTTGTTGTATTTTAAAATTGTAATCCGACGTATCCATTATAACCGTAGCATTACCTTTATCTGCGCGGAGAATCGTAAGATCTGGTCTGTTGCGTAAGTTTTTCAATGCAGTAAATTCATCTTTGGGAAGATTTAATTTTGGCGCTGAGCTTCGACGTAACAAGGACGAAATGTCTTGACGTATAGCCTCTAAATCTTCTTTACCAATATTATTTTTATACAGACAGTCCTCAACACTACAGATAATGTTTTCATACGGAATTTTTCGCGGTGTTATAGCGAAATTCATACCTTTGGCCAAAACTTTTATCGTCGCGTCGTCTAGAGATTGTTTTGACAGGTTATAGACCGCACGTTGTTTATTACTCGCGTCTGTTGTCAATGATTGCGTTCCGTTATTACGTTGACATTGGCGTTGGACATTTGATTTGGTTGTTAGTTTTTGGTATTTATCTATATGTTTATTTTTGCATTCATTGTATTTAGTTGTTTCACGTTTGTCTAAAGTTTCCATGCAATTCTTATAATCAAATGTCGATAAAACTGTCTTTAGATCACTGGACGATTTGTCTATGGTTTTATTAATGAAACATAGATCGGTACGTTTTTGCTGAATCACCGTTATTAACAATTTTTTTGCTTGCCTGATTTAAGATCTTAGCGCTTCCTCGAATGTCTTTTTTAGTAGATATCTTGACACACGTAGGAATGAGATTATGGTCTCTGCATCTCTTCAAGAAGTTTAAAGCTGTTATGTATCTTGCGCGCTTGGTTTTGAGATCTTCTAGTCGGCGTATTTTATTTGCTATTTCCAGTCCGTACTGGTTTACATAATGATTTCTTATATTTACGCGAACACTACACATTGAATAAAACTATTTTTACGGATTTTATCGCGTTTAATTTACTTATTTTATATTCCCGACGTTTCGGTTGCTTTCCAGCAACCGTGGTCACGGGGGACTGAGGTGATTGACGTCCCGATGTCAAAGTTAACCCGGAGTACCTTCAGCTTTTTAATTATTAATTTTGGTCCGATCTACGCAGAATGAACTAACTGTGTCTTGAAGTCTTACAGTGGTATGCTTGGGTTTAGTTTTAATTTTATGAATTACAGGATCCCAAGCAGGTGGTAGTACCCAGCCTCCCTCTCTATTGAAATTAGGATGTTTTTTAATTTCAATAGCCTCACGTATCATCCTTGGCAGGAATCGATGTTCTTTCGCGAGGACTTGTGGTTTATCAAATCTAATGTAATGACGGGGGCCGTCTAGGATATGATCACAAACTGCAGACTTCCCGGAACGTTGGTGCTTCACGTCAGCTATGTGTTCTTTTACGCGGGTTTTTATTGATCGTTTTGTTTGCCCTATATATGAGAGACCACACTCACAATCAAGCTTGTATACTCCTGCATCTTGTAGAGGAATATTGCACTTGACGGATGGTAAGAACTGACTAATCTTCTTCGGCGGCTTGAAGAATGTTCTAATAGAAGCTCGCTTCAAGATGTAGCCAATCTTGTCTGTGACACCTCTGACATATGGTAGTACAGCAGGCACACGCTCGACTGTGGCCGGCTTCACTCGGTCACTGTGACGTAGGCGCGGAACCCGAAGCTTGTTGTCGTGCAGAACCTGCTTGACGTGCTGAAGCTCGGCGGCCAGGTGTTTGCTGTCACAGATCCCTCGTGCTCTCTGCAACAAAGATTTGCCCACGGTAGCTAACTGTGAAGGGTGATGGTGGGATTCACCGTTTAAGTATCGGTTTGTATGGGTCTTTTTTCTATACACAGTGTGACCTACGGTGTTATTAGGATTTCGAATGACTAACACATCTAGGAAAGCTAAAGAATTATTTGCCTCTAATTCCATAGTAAATTGAATTTTAGAGTTTATGGAATTAAGATGTTCTAAAAATGCAGTTACTTTGTCTGATGGTAAAATTGTGAAAGTATCGTCTACGTACCGCTTGTAGAAACTTGGAGTTACTGGTGCAGTAAGCAGGGCTTTCTCCTCAAAGTCCTCCATGAAAATATCGGCGACAATGGGAGATACCGGTGAGCCCATCGCAACACCATCTACTTGCTTGTAAAACTGTTCCTTCCACAATAGGTAGCCAGATGTAAGGCAATGTCTGAGTAATACTGCATATTCTGCTGGCATGTTGTTTTCCTCTAGTTTCCTAGTTATAATTGAGATGCAGTCTTCAACAGGTAGGCATGTAAATAGAGACTGAACATCAAAACTGACCATAGTTTCATTGTCAGTAAGACATAGGTCTTTTATCTCACTGACAAAATGGTATGAATCCTTAGTGTGTGCTCTTGTATGTCCTCTGAGTGGTGATAGTACTTTTGCTAAGTGTTGAGCCAATCTGTAAGTTGGCGAATCGATCTGACTCACTATTGGACGTAATGGAGCGTTCGGTTTGTGTATTTTTGGTAACCCATACAACTTCGGCGGTTTGGCACACGTAGGTATTATCGAATTTACGTCTAGATTCAGTTTCTCGGAGTATTTCTTTATTAGATCGCTAGTTGTTTTAAGCGTATTAGTTGTAGGATCTGTTTTGACCTTTACGTACGTACTTTCATCCGATAAAAGTTGTTGTATTTTAAAATTGTAATCCGACGTATCCATTATAACCGTAGCATTACCTTTATCTGCGCGGAGAATCGTAAGATCTGGTCTGTTGCGTAAGTTTTTCAATGCAGTAAATTCATCTTTGGGAAGATTTAATTTTGGCGCTGAGCTTCGACGTAACAAGGACGAAATGTCTTGACGTATAGCCTCTAAATCTTCTTTACCAATATTATTTTTATACAGACAGTCCTCAACACTACAGATAATGTTTTCATACGGAATTTTTCGCGGTGTTATAGCGAAATTCATACCTTTGGCCAAAACTTTTATCGTCGCGTCGTCTAGAGATTGTTTTGACAGGTTATAGACCGCACGTTGTTTATTACTCGCGTCTGTTGTCAATGATTGCGTTCCGTTATTACGTTGACATTGGCGTTGGACATTTGATTTGGTTGTTAGTTTTTGGTATTTATCTATATGTTTATTTTTGCATTCATTGTATTTAGTTGTTTCACGTTTGTCTAAAGTTTCCATGCAATTCTTATAATCAAATGTCGATAAAACTGTCTTTAGATCACTGGACGATTTGTCTATGGTTTTATTAATGAAACATAGATCGGTACGTTTTTGCTGAATCACCGTTATTAACAATTTTTTGCTTGCCTGATTTAAGATCTTAGCGCTTCCTCGAATGTCTTTTTTAGTAGATATCTTGACACACGTAGGAATGAGATTATGGTCTCTGCATCTCTTCAAGAAGTTTAAAGCTGTTATGTATCTTGCGCGCTTGGTTTTGAGATCTTCTAGTCGGCGTATTTTATTTGCTATTTCCAGTCCGTACTGGTTTACATAATGATTTCTTATATTTACGCGAACACTACACATTGAATAAAACTATTTTTACGGATTTTATCGCGTTTAATTTACTTATTTTATATTCCCGACGTTTCGGTTGCTTTCCAGCAACCGTGGTCACGGGGGACTGAGGTGATTGACGTCCCGATGTCAAAGTTAACCCGGAGTACCTTCAGCTTTTTAATTATTAATTTTGGTCCGATCTACGCAGAATGAACTAACTGTGTCTTGAAGTCTTACAGTGGTATGCTTGGGTTTAGTTTTAATTTTATGAATTACAGGATCCCAAGCAGGTGGTAGTACCCAGCCTCCCTCTCTATTGAAATTAGGATGTTTTTTAATTTCAATAGCCTCACGTATCATCCTTGGCAGGAATCGATGTTCTTTCGCGAGGACTTGTGGTTTATCAAATCTAATGTAATGACGGGGGCCGTCTAGGATATGATCACAAACTGCAGACTTCCCGGAACGTTGGTGCTTCACGTCAGCTATGTGTTCTTTTACGCGGGTTTTTATTGATCGTTTTGTTTGCCCTATATATGAGAGACCACACTCACAATCAAGCTTGTATACTCCTGCATCTTGTAGAGGAATATTGCACTTGACGGATGGTAAGAACTGACTAATCTTCTTCGGCGGCTTGAAGAATGTTCTAATAGAAGCTCGCTTCAAGATGTAGCCAATCTTGTCTGTGACACCTCTGACATATGGTAGTACAGCAGGCACACGCTCGACTGTGGCCGGCTTCACTCGGTCACTGTGACGTAGGCGCGGAACCCGAAGCTTGTTGTCGTGCAGAACCTGCTTGACGTGCTGAAGCTCGGCGGCCTGGTGTTTGCTGTCACAGATCCCTCGTGCTCTCTGCAACAAAGATTTGCCCACGGTAGCTAACTGTGAAGGGTGATGGTGGGATTCACCGTTTAAGTATCGGTTTGTATGGGTCTTTTTTCTATACACAGTGTGACCTACGGTGTTATTAGGATTTCGAATGACTAACACATCTAGGAAAGCTAAAGAATTATTTGCCTCTAATTCCATAGTAAATTGAATTTTAGAGTTTATGGAATTAAGATGTTCTAAAAATGCAGTTACTTTGTCTGATGG
Source organism: Parnassius mnemosyne (assembly GCA_963668995.1). Taxonomy (NCBI): domain Eukaryota; kingdom Metazoa; phylum Arthropoda; class Insecta; order Lepidoptera; family Papilionidae; genus Parnassius; species Parnassius mnemosyne. The sequence continues at coordinate 46,946,126 of CAVLGL010000024.1, read as the reverse complement.
TAAAATTGTGAAAATATCGTCTACGTACCGCTTGTAGAAACTTGGAGTTACTGGTGCAGTAAGCAGGGCTTTCTCCTCAAAGTCCTCCATGAAAATATCGGCGACAATGGGAGATACCGGTGAGCCCATCGCAACACCATCTACTTGCTTGTAAAACTGTTCCTTCCACAATAGGTAGCCAGATGTAAGGCAATGTCTGAGTAATACTGCATATTCTGCTGGCATGTTGTTTTCCTCTAGTTTCCTAGTTATAATTGAGATGCAGTCTTCAACAGGTAGGCATGTAAATAGAGACTGAACATCAAAACTGACCATAGTTTCATTGTCAGTAAGACATAGGTCTTTTATCTCACTGACAAAATGGTATGAATCCTTAGTGTGTGCTCTTGTATGTCCTCTGAGTGGTGATAGTACTTTTGCTAAGTGTTGAGCCAATCTGTAAGTTGGCGAATCGATCTGACTCACTATTGGACGTAATGGAGCGTTCGGTTTGTGTATTTTTGGTAACCCATACAACTTCGGCGGTTTGGCACACGTAGGTATTATCGAATTTACGTCTAGATTCAGTTTCTCGGAGTATTTCTTTATTAGATCGCTAGTTGTTTTAAGCGTATTAGTTGTAGGATCTGTTTTGACCTTTACGTACGTACTTTCATCCGATAAAAGTTGTTGTATTTTAAAATTGTAATCCGACGTATCCATTATAACCGTAGCATTACCTTTATCTGCGCGGAGAATCGTAAGATCTGGTCTGTTGCGTAAGTTTTTCAATGCAGTAAATTCATCTTTGGGAAGATTTAATTTTGGCGCTGAGCTTCGACGTAACAAGGACGAAATGTCTTGACGTATAGCCTCTAAATCTTCTTTACCAATATTATTTTTATACAGACAGTCCTCAACACTACAGATAATGTTTTCATACGGAATTTTTCGCGGTGTTATAGCGAAATTCATACCTTTGGCCAAAACTTTTATCGTCGCGTCGTCTAGAGATTGTTTTGACAGGTTATAGACCGCACGTTGTTTATTACTCGCGTCTGTTGTCAATGATTGCGTTCCGTTATTACGTTGACATTGGCGTTGGACATTTGATTTGGTTGTTAGTTTTTGGTATTTATCTATATGTTTATTTTTGCATTCATTGTATTTAGTTGTTTCACGTTTGTCTAAAGTTTCCATGCAATTCTTATAATCAAATGTCGATAAAACTGTCTTTAGATCACTGGACGATTTGTCTATGGTTTTATTAATGAAACATAGATCGGTACGTTTTTGCTGAATCACCGTTATTAACATTTTTTTTTTTTTTTTTTTTTTTTTTTTTTTTTTTTTTTTATAATTAAGATGTTCATTTTTAGAACATCTTAATTCCATAAACTCTAAAATTCAATTTACTATGGAATTAGAGGCAAATAATTCTTTAGCTTTCCTAGATGTGTTAGTCATTCGAAATCCTAATAACACCGTAGGTCACACTGTGTATAGAAAAAAGACCCATACAAACCGATACTTAAACGGTGAATCCCACCATCACCCTTCACAGTTAGCTACCGTGGGCAAATCTTTGTTGCAGAGAGCACGAGGGATCTGTGACAGCAAACACCTGGCCGCCGAGCTTCAGCACGTCAAGCAGGTTCTGCACGACAACAAGCTTTGGGTTCCGCGCCTACGTCACAGTGACCGAGTGAAGCCGGCCACAGTCGAGCGTGTGCCTGCTGTACTACCATATGTCAGAGGTGTCACAGACAAGATTGGCTACATCTTGAAGCGAGCTTCTATTAGAACATTCTTCAAGCCGCCGAAGAAGATTAGTCAGTTCTTACCATCCGTCAAGTGCAATATTCCTCTACAAGATGCAGAAGTATACAAGCTTGATTGTGAGTGTGGTCTCTCATATATAGGGCAAACAAAACGATCAATAAAAACCCGCGTAAAAGAACACATAGCTGACGTGAAGCACCAACGTTCCGGGAAGTCTGCAGTTTGTGATCATATCCTAGACGGCCCCCGTCATTACATTAGATTTGATAAACCACAAGTCCTCGCGAAAGAACATCGATTCCTGCCAAGGATGATACGTGAGGCTATTGAAATTAAAAAACATCCTAATTTCAATAGAGAGGGAGGCTGGGTACTACCACCTGCTTGGGATCCTGTAATTCATAAAATTAAAACTAAACCCAAGCATACCACTGTAAGACTTCAAGACACAGTTAGTTCATTCTGCGTAGATCGGACCAAAATTAATAATTAAAAAGCTGAAGGTACTCCGGGTTAACTTTGACATCGGGACGTCAATCACCTCAGTCCCCCGTGACCACGGTTGCTGGAAAGCAACCGAAACGTCGGGAATATAAAATAAGTAAATTAAACGCGATAAAATCCGTAAAAATAGTTTTATTCAATGTGTAGTGTTCGCGTAAATATAAGAAATCATTATGTAAACCAGTACGGACTGGAAATAGCAAATAAAATACGCCGACTAGAAGATCTCAAAACCAAGCGCGCAAGATACATAACAGCTTTAAACTTCTTGAAGAGATGCAGAGACCATAATCTCATTCCTACGTGTGTCAAGATATCTACTAAAAAAGACATTCGAGGAAGCGCTAAGATCTTAAATCAGGCAAGCAAAAAATTGTTAATAACGGTGATTCAGCAAAAACGTACCGATCTATGTTTCATTAATAAAACCATAGACAAATCGTCCAGTGATCTAAAGACAATTTTATCGACATTTGATTATAAGAATTGCATGGAAACTTTAGACAAACGTGAAACAACTAAATACAATGAATGCAAAAATAAACATATAGATAAATACCAAAAACTAACAACCAAATCAAATGTCCAACGCCAATGTCAACGTAATAACGGAACGCAATCATTGACAACAGACGCGAGTAATAAACAACGTGCGGTCTATAACCTGTCAAAACAATCTCTAGACGACGCGACGATAAAAGTTTTGGCCAAAGGTATGAATTTCGCTATAACACCGCGAAAAATTCCGTATGAAAACATTATCTGTAGTGTTGAGGACTGTCTGTATAAAAATAATATTGGTAAAGAAGATTTAGAGGCTATACGTCAAGACATTTCGTCCTTGTTACGTCGAAGCTCAGCGCCAAAATTAAATCTTCCCAAAGATGAATTTACTGCATTGAAAAACTTACGCAACAGACCAGATCTTACGATTCTCCGCGCAGATAAAGGTAATGCTACGGTTATAATGGATACGTCGGATTACAATTTTAAAATACAACAACTTTTATCGGATGAAAGTACGTACGTAAAGGTCAAAACAGATCCTACAACTAATACGCTTAAAACAACTAGCGATCTAATAAAGAAATACTCCGAGAAACTGAATCTAGACGTAAATTCGATAATACCTACGTGTGCCAAACCGCCGAAGTTGTATGGGTTACCAAAAATACACAAACCGAACGCTCCATTACGTCCAATAGTGAGTCAGATCGATTCGCCAACTTACAGATTGGCTCAACACTTAGCAAAAGTACTATCACCACTCAGAGGACATACAAGAGCACACACTAAGGATTCATACCATTTTGTCAGTGAGATAAAAGACCTATGTCTTACTGACAATGAAACTATGGTCAGTTTTGATGTTCAGTCTCTATTTACATGCCTACCTGTTGAAGACTGCATCTCAATTATAACTAGGAAACTAGAGGAAAACAACATGCCAGCAGAATATGCAGTATTACTCAGACATTGCCTTACATCTGGCTACCTATTGTGGAAGGAACAGTTTTACAAGCAAGTAGATGGTGTTGCGATGGGCTCACCGGTATCTCCCATTGTCGCCGATATTTTCATGGAGGACTTTGAGGAGAAAGCCCTGCTTACTGCACCAGTAACTCCAAGTTTCTACAAGCGGTACGTAGACGATACTTTCACAATTTTACCATCAGACAAAGTAACTGCATTTTTAGAACATCTTAATTCCATAAACTCTAAAATTCAATTTACTATGGAATTAGAGGCAAATAATTCTTTAGCTTTCCTAGATGTGTTAGTCATTCGAAATCCTAATAACACCGTAGGTCACACTGTGTATAGAAAAAAGACCCATACAAACCGATACTTAAACGGTGAATCCCACCATCACCCTTCACAGTTAGCTACCGTGGGCAAATCTTTGTTGCAGAGAGCACGAGGGATCTGTGACAGCAAACACCTGGCCGCCGAGCTTCAGCACGTCAAGCAGGTTCTGCACGACAACAAGCTTCGGGTTCCGCGCCTACGTCACAGTGACCGAGTGAAGCCGGCCACAGTCGAGCGTGTGCCTGCTGTACTACCATATGTCAGAGGTGTCACAGACAAGATTGGCTACATCTTGAAGCGAGCTTCTATTAGAACATTCTTCAAGCCGCCGAAGAAGATTAGTCAGTTCTTACCATCCGTCAAGTGCAATATTCCTCTACAAGATGCAGGAGTATACAAGCTTGATTGTGAGTGTGGTCTCTCATATATAGGGCAAACAAAACGATCAATAAAAACCCGCGTAAAAGAACACATAGCTGACGTGAAGCACCAACGTTCCGGGAAGTCTGCAGTTTGTGATCATATCCTAGACGGCCCCCGTCATTACATTAGATTTGATAAACCACAAGTCCTCGCGAAAGAACATCGATTCCTGCCAAGGATGATACGTGAGGCTATTGAAATTAAAAAACATCCTAATTTCAATAGAGAGGGAGGCTGGGTACTACCACCTGCTTGGGATCCTGTAATTCATAAAATTAAAACTAAACCCAAGCATACCACTGTAAGACTTCAAGACACAGTTAGTTCATTCTGCGTAGATCGGACCAAAATTAATAATTAAAAAGCTGAAGGTACTCCGGGTTAACTTTGACATCGGGACGTCAATCACCTCAGTCCCCCGTGACCACGGTTGCTGGAAAGCAACCGAAACGTCGGGAATATAAAATAAGTAAATTAAACGCGATAAAATCCGTAAAAATAGTTTTATTCAATGTGTAGTGTTCGCGTAAATATAAGAAATCATTATGTAAACCAGTACGGACTGGAAATAGCAAATAAAATACGCCGACTAGAAGATCTCAAAACCAAGCGCGCAAGATACATAACAGCTTTAAACTTCTTGAAGAGATGCAGAGACCATAATCTCATTCCTACGTGTGTCAAGATATCTACTAAAAAAGACATTCGAGGAAGCGCTAAGATCTTAAATCAGGCAAGCAAAAAATTGTTAATAACGGTGATTCAGCAAAAACGTACCGATCTATGTTTCATTAATAAAACCATAGACAAATCGTCCAGTGATCTAAAGACAGTTTTATCGACATTTGATTATAAGAATTGCATGGAAACTTTAGACAAACGTGAAACAACTAAATACAATGAATGCAAAAATAAACATATAGATAAATACCAAAAACTAACAACCAAATCAAATGTCCAACGCCAATGTCAACGTAATAACGGAACGCAATCATTGACAACAGACGCGAGTAATAAACAACGTGCGGTCTATAACCTGTCAAAACAATCTCTAGACGACGCGACGATAAAAGTTTTGGCCAAAGGTATGAATTTCGCTATAACACCGCGAAAAATTCCGTATGAAAACATTATCTGTAGTGTTGAGGACTGTCTGTATAAAAATAATATTGGTAAAGAAGATTTAGAGGCTATACGTCAAGACATTTCGTCCTTGTTACGTCGAAGCTCAGCGCCAAAATTAAATCTTCCCAAAGATGAATTTACTGCATTGAAAAACTTACGCAACAGACCAGATCTTACGATTCTCCGCGCAGATAAAGGTAATGCTACGGTTATAATGGATACGTCGGATTACAATTTTAAAATACAACAACTTTTATCGGATGAAAGTACGTACGTAAAGGTCAAAACAGATCCTACAACTAATACGCTTAAAACAACTAGCGATCTAATAAAGAAATACTCCGAGAAACTGAATCTAGACGTAAATTCGATAATACCTACGTGTGCCAAACCGCCGAAGTTGTATGGGTTACCAAAAATACACAAACCGAACGCTCCATTACGTCCAATAGTGAGTCAGATCGATTCGCCAACTTACAGATTGGCTCAACACTTAGCAAAAGTACTATCACCACTCAGAGGACATACAAGAGCACACACTAAGGATTCATACCATTTTGTCAGTGAGATAAAAGACCTATGTCTTACTGACAATGAAACTATGGTCAGTTTTGATGTTCAGTCTCTATTTACATGCCTACCTGTTGAAGACTGCATCTCAATTATAACTAGGAAACTAGAGGAAAACAACATGCCAGCAGAATATGCAGTATTACTCAGACATTGCCTTACATCTGGCTACCTATTGTGGAAGGAACAGTTTTACAAGCAAGTAGATGGTGTTGCGATGGGCTCACCGGTATCTCCCATTGTCGCCGATATTTTCATGGAGGACTTTGAGGAGAAAGCCCTGCTTACTGCACCAGTAACTCCAAGTTTCTACAAGCGGTACGTAGACGATACTTTCACAATTTTACCATCAGACAAAGTAACTGCATTTTTAGAACATCTTAATTCCATAAACTCTAAAATTCAATTTACTATGGAATTAGAGGCAAATAATTCTTTAGCTTTCCTAGATGTGTTAGTCATTCGAAATCCTAATAACACCGTAGGTCACACTGTGTATAGAAAAAAGACCCATACAAACCGATACTTAAACGGTGAATCCCACCATCACCCTTCACAGTTAGCTACCGTGGGCAAATCTTTGTTGCAGAGAGCACGAGGGATCTGTGACAGCAAACACCTGGCCGCCGAGCTTCAGCACGTCAAGCAGGTTCTGCACGACAACAAGCTTCGGGTTCCGCGCCTACGTCACAGTGACCGAGTGAAGCCGGCCACAGTCGAGCGTGTGCCTGCTGTACTACCATATGTCAGAGGTGTCACAGACAAGATTGGCTACATCTTGAAGCGAGCTTCTATTAGAACATTCTTCAAGCCGCCGAAGAAGATTAGTCAGTTCTTACCATCCGTCAAGTGCAATATTCCTCTACAAGATGCAGGAGTATACAAGCTTGATTGTGAGTGTGGTCTCTCATATATAGGGCAAACAAAACGATCAATAAAAACCCGCGTAAAAGAACACATAGCTGACGTGAAGCACCAACGTTCCGGGAAGTCTGCAGTTTGTGATCATATCCTAGACGGCCCCCGTCATTACATTAGATTTGATAAACCACAAGTCCTCGCGAAAGAACATCGATTCCTGCCAAGGATGATACGTGAGGCTATTGAAATTAAAAAACATCCTAATTTCAATAGAGAGGGAGGCTGGGTACTACCACCTGCTTGGGATCCTGTAATTCATAAAATTAAAACTAAACCCAAGCATACCACTGTAAGACTTCAAGACACAGTTAGTTCATTCTGCGTAGATCGGACCAAAATTAATAATTAAAAAGCTGAAGGTACTCCGGGTTAACTTTGACATCGGGACGTCAATCACCTCAGTCCCCCGTGACCACGGTTGCTGGAAAGCAACCGAAACGTCGGGAATATAAAATAAGTAAATTAAACGCGATAAAATCCGTAAAAATAGTTTTATTCAATGTGTAGTGTTCGCGTAAATATAAGAAATCATTATGTAAACCAGTACGGACTGGAAATAGCAAATAAAATACGCCGACTAGAAGATCTCAAAACCAAGCGCGCAAGATACATAACAGCTTTAAACTTCTTGAAGAGATGCAGAGACCATAATCTCATTCCTACGTGTGTCAAGATATCTACTAAAAAAGACATTCGAGGAAGCGCTAAGATCTTAAATCAGGCAAGCAAAAAATTGTTAATAACGGTGATTCAGCAAAAACGTACCGATCTATGTTTCATTAATAAAACCATAGACAAATCGTCCAGTGATCTAAAGACAGTTTTATCGACATTTGATTATAAGAATTGCATGGAAACTTTAGACAAACGTGAAACAACTAAATACAATGAATGCAAAAATAAACATATAGATAAATACCAAAAACTAACAACCAAATCAAATGTCCAACGCCAATGTCAACGTAATAACGGAACGCAATCATTGACAACAGACGCGAGTAATAAACAACGTGCGGTCTATAACCTGTCAAAACAATCTCTAGACGACGCGACGATAAAAGTTTTGGCCAAAGGTATGAATTTCGCTATAACACCGCGAAAAATTCCGTATGAAAACATTATCTGTAGTGTTGAGGACTGTCTGTATAAAAATAATATTGGTAAAGAAGATTTAGAGGCTATACGTCAAGACATTTCGTCCTTGTTACGTCGAAGCTCAGCGCCAAAATTAAATCTTCCCAAAGATGAATTTACTGCATTGAAAAACTTACGCAACAGACCAGATCTTACGATTCTCCGCGCAGATAAAGGTAATGCTACGGTTATAATGGATACGTCGGATTACAATTTTAAAATACAACAACTTTTATCGGATGAAAGTACGTACGTAAAGGTCAAAACAGATCCTACAACTAATACGCTTAAAACAACTAGCGATCTAATAAAGAAATACTCCGAGAAACTGAATCTAGACGTAAATTCGATAATACCTACGTGTGCCAAACCGCCGAAGTTGTATGGGTTACCAAAAATACACAAACCGAACGCTCCATTACGTCCAATAGTGAGTCAGATCGATTCGCCAACTTACAGATTGGCTCAACACTTAGCAAAAGTACTATCACCACTCAGAGGACATACAAGAGCACACACTAAGGATTCATACCATTTTGTCAGTGAGATAAAAGACCTATGTCTTACTGACAATGAAACTATGGTCAGTTTTGATGTTCAGTCTCTATTTACATGCCTACCTGTTGAAGACTGCATCTCAATTATAACTAGGAAACTAGAGGAAAACAACATGCCAGCAGAATATGCAGTATTACTCAGACATTGCCTTACATCTGGCTACCTATTGTGGAAGGAACAGTTTTACAAGCAAGTAGATGGTGTTGCGATGGGCTCACCGGTATCTCCCATTGTCGCCGATATTTTCATGGAGGACTTTGAGGAGAAAGCCCTGCTTACTGCACCAGTAACTCCAAGTTTCTACAAGCGGTACGTAGACGATACTTTCACAATTTTACCATCAGACAAAGTAACTGCATTTTTAGAACATCTTAATTCCATAAACTCTAAAATTCAATTTACTATGGAATTAGAGGCAAATAATTCTTTAGCTTTCCTAGATGTGTTAGTCATTCGAAATCCTAATAACACCGTAGGTCACACTGTGTATAGAAAAAAGACCCATACAAACCGATACTTAAACGGTGAATCCCACCATCACCCTTCACAGTTAGCTACCGTGGGCAAATCTTTGTTGCAGAGAGCACGAGGGATCTGTGACAGCAAACACCTGGCCGCCGAGCTTCAGCACGTCAAGCAGGTTCTGCACGACAACAAGCTTCGGGTTCCGCGCCTACGTCACAGTGACCGAGTGAAGCCGGCCACAGTCGAGCGTGTGCCTGCTGTACTACCATATGTCAGAGGTGTCACAGACAAGATTGGCTACATCTTGAAGCGAGCTTCTATTAGAACATTCTTCAAGCCGCCGAAGAAGATTAGTCAGTTCTTACCATCCGTCAAGTGCAATATTCCTCTACAAGATGCAGGAGTATACAAGCTTGATTGTGAGTGTGGTCTCTCATATATAGGGCAAACAAAACGATCAATAAAAACCCGCGTAAAAGAACACATAGCTGACGTGAAGCACCAACGTTCCGGGAAGTCTGCAGTTTGTGATCATATCCTAGACGGCCCCCGTCATTACATTAGATTTGATAAACCACAAGTCCTCGCGAAAGAACATCGATTCCTGCCAAGGATGATACGTGAGGCTATTGAAATTAAAAAACATCCTAATTTCAATAGAGAGGGAGGCTGGGTACTACCACCTGCTTGGGATCCTGTAATTCATAAAATTAAAACTAAACCCAAGCATACCACTGTAAGACTTCAAGACACAGTTAGTTCATTCTGCGTAGATCGGACCAAAATTAATAATTAAAAAGCTGAAGGTACTCCGGGTTAACTTTGACATCGGGACGTCAATCACCTCAGTCCCCCGTGACCACGGTTGCTGGAAAGCAACCGAAACGTCGGGAATATAAAATAAGTAAATTAAACGCGATAAAATCCGTAAAAATAGTTTTATTCAATGTGTAGTGTTCGCGTAAATATAAGAAATCATTATGTAAACCAGTACGGACTGGAAATAGCAAATAAAATACGCCGACTAGAAGATCTCAAAACCAAGCGCGCAAGATACATAACAGCTTTAAACTTCTTGAAGAGATGCAGAGACCATAATCTCATTCCTACGTGTGTCAAGATATCTACTAAAAAAGACATTCGAGGAAGCGCTAAGATCTTAAATCAGGCAAGCAAAAAATTGTTAATAACGGTGATTCAGCAAAAACGTACCGATCTATGTTTCATTAATAAAACCATAGACAAATCGTCCAGTGATCTAAAGACAGTTTTATCGACATTTGATTATAAGAATTGCATGGAAACTTTAGACAAACGTGAAACAACTAAATACAATGAATGCAAAAATAAACATATAGATAAATACCAAAAACTAACAACCAAATCAAATGTCCAACGCCAATGTCAACGTAATAACGGAACGCAATCATTGACAACAGACGCGAGTAATAAACAACGTGCGGTCTATAACCTGTCAAAACAATCTCTAGACGACGCGACGATAAAAGTTTTGGCCAAAGGTATGAATTTCGCTATAACACCGCGAAAAATTCCGTATGAAAACATTATCTGTAGTGTTGAGGACTGTCTGTATAAAAATAATATTGGTAAAGAAGATTTAGAGGCTATACGTCAAGACATTTCGTCCTTGTTACGTCGAAGCTCAGCGCCAAAATTAAATCTTCCCAAAGATGAATTTACTGCATTGAAAAACTTACGCAACAGACCAGATCTTACGATTCTCCGCGCAGATAAAGGTAATGCTACGGTTATAATGGATACGTCGGATTACAATTTTAAAATACAACAACTTTTATCGGATGAAAGTACGTACGTAAAGGTCAAAACAGATCCTACAACTAATACGCTTAAAACAACTAGCGATCTAATAAAGAAATACTCCGAGAAACTGAATCTAGACGTAAATTCGATAATACCTACGTGTGCCAAACCGCCGAAGTTGTATGGGTTACCAAAAATACACAAACCGAACGCTCCATTACGTCCAATAGTGAGTCAGATCGATTCGCCAACTTACAGATTGGCTCAACACTTAGCAAAAGTACTATCACCACTCAGAGGACATACAAGAGCACACACTAAGGATTCATACCATTTTGTCAGTGAGATAAAAGACCTATGTCTTACTGACAATGAAACTATGGTCAGTTTTGATGTTCAGTCTCTATTTACATGCCTACCTGTTGAAGACTGCATCTCAATTATAACTAGGAAACTAGAGGAAAACAACATGCCAGCAGAATATGCAGTATTACTCAGACATTGCCTTACATCTGGCTACCTATTGTGGAAGGAACAGTTTTACAAGCAAGTAGATGGTGTTGCGATGGGCTCACCGGTATCTCCCATTGTCGCCGATATTTTCATGGAGGACTTTGAGGAGAAAGCCCTGCTTACTGCACCAGTAACTCCAAGTTTCTACAAGCGGTACGTAGACGATACTTTCACAATTTTACCATCAGACAAAGTAACTGCATTTTTAGAACATCTTAATTCCATAAACTCTAAAATTCAATTTACTATGGAATTAGAGGCAAATAATTCTTTAGCTTTCCTAGATGTGTTAGTCATTCGAAATCCTAATAACACCGTAGGTCACACTGTGTATAGAAAAAAGACCCATACAAACCGATACTTAAACGGTGAATCCCACCATCACCCTTCACAGTTAGCTACCGTGGGCAAATCTTTGTTGCAGAGAGCACGAGGGATCTGTGACAGCAAACACCTGGCCGCCGAGCTTCAGCACGTCAAGCAGGTTCTGCACGACAACAAGCTTCGGGTTCCGCGCCTACGTCACAGTGACCGAGTGAAGCCGGCCACAGTCGAGCGTGTGCCTGCTGTACTACCATATGTCAGAGGTGTCACAGACAAGATTGGCTACATCTTGAAGCGAGCTTCTATTAGAACATTCTTCAAGCCGCCGAAGAAGATTAGTCAGTTCTTACCATCCGTCAAGTGCAATATTCCTCTACAAGATGCAGGAGTATACAAGCTTGATTGTGAGTGTGGTCTCTCATATATAGGGCAAACAAAACGATCAATAAAAACCCGCGTAAAAGAACACATAGCTGACGTGAAGCACCAACGTTCCGGGAAGTCTGCAGTTTGTGATCATATCCTAGACGGCCCCCGTCATTACATTAGATTTGATAAACCACAAGTCCTCGCGAAAGAACATCGATTCCTGCCAAGGATGATACGTGAGGCTATTGAAATTAAAAAACATCCTAATTTCAATAGAGAGGGAGGCTGGGTACTACCACCTGCTTGGGATCCTGTAATTCATAAAATTAAAACTAAACCCAAGCATACCACTGTAAGACTTCAAGACACAGTTAGTTCATTCTGCGTAGATCGGACCAAAATTAATAATTAAAAAGCTGAAGGTACTCCGGGTTAACTTTGACATCGGGACGTCAATCACCTCAGTCCCCCGTGACCACGGTTGCTGGAAAGCAACCGAAACGTCGGGAATATAAAATAAGTAAATTAAACGCGATAAAATCCGTAAAAATAGTTTTATTCAATGTGTAGTGTTCGCGTAAATATAAGAAATCATCATCTTTATCTTTTCATCAGTTTATTAAAAAAGTCGTTACCCCATTATTTAGGAGTTTCTCCTGTATCGTGGGGGCAGTTTACATGTTTCTCAAGGAAAAACATCCAAACCCGGAACAATTATTTGTAGGCTATATAAATACTTGTTCCGTGCGGGATTCAAACCCGCGGCCCTAGCGCTGCACCTCTTTGCTAAGCCAATGCGTTACGGAGCCATTAGTAATAATATAAAATAAATTCACTACCCTACAACATATAATACTAGACTACTGGAGTACTCAGTACCAGTACTCAGTATCGCCTTGGTACTGAGGCATCAAGATAATCCACTTGTCCATATCATTCCGTGGATTTCGTAAGAGGCAAAAACGGGAAATAAAACAGAAGATGGGTAGCAGTAACTTGTTTATAACTTAAAACAATAAAAAACAGCGGTCACCAACCAGTCTGCCAATCGTAGCAAGCTTGGCAGATACTTCTTCGGAGTCAGTCTAAGTTTAACCACGTAGTGGCAGTGTAAGAATATCCAATATCCCATATTATCATTCCGTGGGTGTCGGAAGATGCGATAGAGGTAAATCAAACAGGAGTTCTTAGCAACAAATTCTTGATATCCACTCAAAACAATAAAAAACAGCGATTAACAATCGACCTGCCTAGCGTGGCAAATATAGAAAATACCCTACTTCAAAGTCAATCTAAGTTTAACAGTGTAGCGGTGTAAGAATATCCACTATTCTGTATCATTCCGTGGATGTCTTAAAACGCGACAGAGGGAAATATACCAGGAAAAGGGCAGCTGCAAATAATAATATGCTTAATTCATCATCCGTCATGTGGATACAAATCTCAGTACATGTAATAGAGCTTGGACACCTAGACTGGGAAGGACAATGCTGCTAAGGAAAATGACCTTTACGTCTAGAAAACATAATTACCTCATAGTATGACGTGCTCCTATACATATATAGTTTTTTCTTGTTACCTTTTTGTAAAAAATAAAGGAATAATTGTGAAAACTTTCCACTTAAGAGAACTACCTACAAGATATTCTTTTACACAGAAATAAGTGTGACAAACGAGCACGCAGTACATATCATAATGATAATGTCATCCAGATCCAATTTTGGTCAAAGCAGCCAGTTTCCACGGAAGTGAGCTATCTGTGCAGGACAAGATTACAGTGCTCAAGTGTAAGCGCAAGCACATGTGCTCTGTCTATTCCCTCACTCTCATGTCCGATAGGATAATAATCCGTGATGACCGGAGAGAGATCAGGTGCCGGACTTCGGTTTTACATGCTATCCGAAGCACGAAGCTGAAACTCTGCCAATTTCCTGTCTCCGGGATGCTAATGTGAGTTTCTTGTATGAAAAACCCAATATTTGATTTTGGCCCGACACGTGATTCGGACCAAGGACCCCATGATCAATTACCACGTTTACAACCACTAGAATAATGCGACAGTCAACACGAGGAAGTCACCACACCTCATATAAATTGATGCTGTGGCAGGATAAATATAGGTGTATGTACATATATCTACATATATACCCTAGATTAGAAATAGAAATGCAGAGACATTGCCAGCGCTGAGGATAAAGATTTAATACCCCATTAGAAGATAGGTCTCTGGTTGTCTTCAATAACTATACGTATAACGGCAGTAATATTTCATATTTAAATTTTGTACGCACATGGTCCTTCCCCGGTTGAACTGATGCATATATGCTGCAGACTATACATTGCAGCGAATAGAAAGCATTTTGGACTCAATTATTAATAAAATAATCAGATCTACCCTTATAAATTTATGTAACTACGTGTATAACAAGCTCGCTAGGAGAATAAGACTCCCACGTCCTAAATTTACCATCAATTTGGAAATGAGAAGTGTTGTAGTAGAGCTCAGCGGGCAAATCCACTACTATGCGGAACTAAGTCCTGGTGTTGTAAATATGCCCTGTGGAGATTTTGGATACTAGACTGTTATTACGGGCGAGGTTAAATAGTCACAACGTAGCTTACGTTACGAAGGACTTTTACAGATTACATAATACTAAACAGAGCGTAAAAAACTGACTGAAACGTAATGGTGTAAGAATGCATTGTGTATAAAAATCCTGTACCACAGTTAGTCCAGTGGTCGTCCGCGCGACTTATGATCATGTGGTTTCGGGTTCAGAACCATGTCTACCTTTTTATTGTTAATTGCAGATTAATGTAGTTACCTATTGTCCGCAGCATGCACTCACCAAGAGGTGAACCATATAATGCTTTGTTATCAACCATTACAGCCTATGCAACTGCACTGCTAATTAGGCGCCCCCCATAGATTTCCTCAGAGGCTTATGCCATAGTTTTGTTGCCACAGTTGGCAACCGCAGTTTGTTTATTATTTTGAGTTGTTATCAGAAAGACAGTGCCGACACAGAACGACTCATCGACCACGTCCAAATGGCTGCAGACTCCGTGCTACAACAGGTCCCATCCGCAGAGATCGTGATACTCCGTGATTTTAACGTCTACCACACTGAATGGCTTAGTTTCCGTTTAACCCATTATACGGGTAGATCTGTCTATGACTTTGCCTTGGCACATGGTCTACACAACTGGTTACTTCGCCTACGCGGATCCCAGATGTGAAGGATCATGTACCTTCCCTGTTGGACCTTCTGTTGACCTCTCATCTGGACAGATATCAGGTCTCCGTCGATGCCCCTCTGGGCTCTTCGGACCATTGTCTGATCCGGAGTACGGTGCCACTCACTTCCATCGCAGTTGCGATCTGCAGTTTGCCGTCGTGTATGGCACTATTGGTCGGCCCATTGGGACGAGATGCGGTCTTTTTTTGCATCCTACCCTTGGGCACAGGTCTGCTTCTCGCCGGAAGATCCCAGCGTTTTTGCCGATTTTGTTGCTAATGTGGTACTTCAGGGTATGGAACTTTTTATTCCATCCTCTGTGGTGCCCATTGGAGACAGATCCCAGCCATAGTTTGGTCGCTCCTGTAAAATAGCATCACGCAATAAGCAGGAGTGCTACCGGGCCTGGGCTGACGCATCAACGTCTCGGGATGTAAACACCAGCGTACTTAAAAAGAAGTATAATTCCGCCTCCAGGTCCTTCAAAAGCGTCATTGCCAAGGCAAGGTCTGAACACATCGGTAGAATTGGCGAGAAGATAGTTCCCCTTCCTTCTGGAACACGTGCATTCTGGTCTTTCACCAAGGTTGTCCAAGGGAACTTCTATCAGCCATCTCTTCTATCTTTGCACAGAGAGGACTGACACTGGCCTATGCCGCAAAGGAGAAAGCCGATCTTTTAAGCTCTCCCTCTTTGCGTCCAACTCGACTCTAGATGACGGGGGTAACACACCGCCGAACATCCCGCAGTGTGAGTGCTCCATGCCGGATGTGCAATTAACACAGTGCTCGGTTCGTAAATCACTCTTCTTCCTAGACGTCAGCAAGTCGAGTGGGCCTGATGGAGTCCCTACCATTGTGCTGAAGACAAGTGCTTCGGAGTTGGCACCGGTTTTAACGCGTTTTTTCCGGTACTCCTACTCCCAAGGCATAGTCCCGATTTCATGGAAGACAGCTTTAGTCCACACAATCCCTTAAAAAGGCGACTGCTCAGACCCACCCAACTACAGGCCTATCGCCATAACCTCCTTGTTCTCCTAAATAATGGAATCCATTATAAACTGCCAGCTCATGAGATAACTTGAGGATCACCAGCTGATCAGTGACCGCCAGTACGGTTTTCGTCGGGGTCGATCAG
Source organism: Parnassius mnemosyne (assembly GCA_963668995.1). NCBI lineage: Eukaryota > Metazoa > Arthropoda > Insecta > Lepidoptera > Papilionidae > Parnassius > Parnassius mnemosyne. The sequence goes on along the minus strand of CAVLGL010000024.1, from coordinate 46,929,492 downwards.
CTGGTGATCTTCTGGTCTACCTGACTCATAGATGGGCGGAGGCAGTAGAGACCAAGTGGGAGGCATTGGCCGTTAGTTTGGACATAGCGAAGGCCTACGATCGGGTCTGGCACAAAGCGCTTCTTTCGAAGCTTCATTCCTATGGGCTTCCCAAGAAATTATGCAATTGGATCACTAGTTTCCTTGCTGATCGGAGCATCAAGGTCGTAGTAGACGGTGCATGCTCTGATATCAGGCCTATCAACGCTGGTGTTCCACAAGGCTGCGTGCTATCACCAACGCTTTTTCTCCTGCATATCAATGATATTTTCCAAACTAGTATTCATTGCTATGCAGACGACAGCACTGGTGATGCCTTATATACCGGCCATGCCAATATTTCTCGGGAAAAGTCACCGAGTACCGGTACAAACTTGTGTCTGAAGTCGAGTCTTTGCTGAACAAAGTCTCGGGTTAGGGGCGACTAAATCTAGTCTAGTTCAGTCCCCAGAAGACACAAGTTTGCGCGTTTACCGCTAAAAAGAACCCCTTTGTTGTATTTCCTCAGTTTTAAGGCACTCCTCTTGCTGCCTTAACTGGCATCGGAAGCTTCGGCGTCAACATATCGAATAGTGTGCAGTTTCGTGATCACATGGAAGGGAAGGCCAAACTGGCCTCTTAAACGCTTGGCATGCTCAGCAGAGCGAGACAGTATTTCATGCCGGCAAATTGCTTGCAAATTTACAAAGCGCAAATCCGGCCTCACATGGAATACTGTTCTCATCTCTGGGCCGAGGCTTTCCAGTGCCAGCTCCTTCCACTTGACCGCATCCAGCGCAGAGCGGTTCGAATCGTCGACGACCGCGCGTGTGTATGAGTGTGTGAAATTGTGTTATTATATTATGTAAACATACAGACATACATAAATATATTTACTTACAATATTATATCAAAATATAATTTTTTACTAATTAGTTAGTTTCTTTTCTATTACTCATTTCTATTAATTGCTACACCGACGTGAAATATTCATCAATCCATGAGTTGACTGGTAGAGAATGCATTAAGGTATTAAGTGCGTCCATTATTCTTTTTTTCTAATTGAATTTAATAAAAATTTTAAAATAAAAATAAAAAAACTTTCCTACGTCATCAGGTCGTAGAAGTGCAAAAATCTATTGTGTAAAGGTCAAAACTTATAGTTCTCTCAGTTATAAAGCAGATTTCACATTTATAGCATAAATGTGAAAAACGAGCACATAGTTCTCCTGATGGTAACTAGATGATGTGGCCCATAGACATTTAAATCTTTTATCGATTAAGATACAAAATGCAGATGCATTTTCACCTGAAGACTAAGATGGAACCTTGAACCTTGTTACCAGTAAAAAATGTCTCCGGTTCTTTACACACCATACAAACCCAGCAACATTTTGCTACTTTGAAGGTTTTTTTTTTCACATGACTGATTAATTATTTAACATATATTTTTCCAAAAAGAAAGTTTCATAATCTCTTTCGTGTTTGTGTATTCTTAACATGGACATAACAAATATAATGTATAACGTCCATGTCACACCTATGCCAGTAGTTGTTGGGAGCACTAAGCTCGAAGTTGTTGATGACTATATTTACCTGGGGCAAATAGTCCGACTTGGTAAGTCCAACTTCAACCGAGAGGTCAATCGACGGATTCAACTCGGCTGGGCAGCATTCGGGAAATTATGTTACATCTTCTCGTCAGGCATACCTCAAAACTTGAAAACGAGACTGCATAACCAGTGCGTGTTGCCAGTGATGACCTATAGAACTGAGACGTGGTCCTTCACTGCTGGCCAGATGAGGATGCTCAAGGTCGCTCAGCGAGCTATGGAGAGGGCTATGCTTGGAGTTTTTCTGCGTGATAAACTTAGAAACTAGGATATCCGCAGTGACGCAATACAGTGTGACTGACATAGTTCAACGGATTAATAAGCTAAAGTGACAACGGGCCGGCAATATAGCTCAAAGAACCGACAACCAATGGGGAAAAAGGGTTCTCGAGTGGCGGCCTCGTGCCGGCGGACGAAGTGTAGTGGGTCCGCCCACTGGGTGCAGTGACGGAATTTCAATTTTTTTTCAAATTTCTTCATTTATTATTTTATTTCAAACCACCAGCCAATCAAATTGTAAGAAAAAATATTAAAACTACTATCTCTGTGGGTAGTTTTATAACTATGTATAACAAGATTCCCTGTAATATTACTGATATGCCTTTACATAAATTCAAAGCGTGTGTAAAAAGCATGCATAAGAACAAAGGATATTTTAAATTAGGTGACTACTTAGACTAAGTACAAAATGTGTGGATATAATGAGCTTGCTTAGACTTTTTTAGTTATGTATGTATTTTATGTACATAAATTGTAGCAGTTGGAAGAAAAATTGTGTAATGGTGTGTTTCTTGCCACTTCTTCTCACAAGGTCTCTCCGCAATGGGGACTTCTTGAAGCGATGGTGTTCAAAAAGTCCTTGTAAAATCTAATTTGAAAGAAATATTTGACTGTGACCTTTGACTTTGACTTGACTTCAACTAATCTTACAACATTTACGAAGTTCTTAATTCAATCCTCTCGTTCCATTTCTACAACTATACTTTATTATGTAACGCTTTTTACTAGCTTTCTTACTTGAATATTTTCTTAAATATTTTGTTCGAATAAACATTCATTTTCATTCCTAGCTCGTTAGTGTTCCTTTTGCTCGAATATATTTATTCAAAATGTAAATGAAAATACTTTTAGCGATCATTACTGCGTACAACGCAAGTGATTTCAGACGACTTCAATGTCGCTTTACTTGGATAAATGAGGATTGAGGATTGTCATACCTTATCTAGAAGGTTGACATACCATCTTCCTTACTTTAAATTAATCTAATCAATTAATTAATTGCATTACATATCATAAATTTTATGGAAATCCTAAGTAATATATTCTCATACTTAGTTCTAATAGACATGCAAAACACTGGACAAAAATTATAAAATTGATTTTCTCTCAATCTCTTATCTAAAATTAAAGTTAGAATTTTGATTCTTCATAATCTAAAATTGTGATTGAAAATCTTGTACACATTTTATCCGAAATAAAAGTGCAGATGTTTTTTCTATGAACATCTGTGATACGAGTACTACTTAGTGTCTCATTTAGTAAACGAATTCTTACAGTATATATGTTTTGTTTTTTGCGTCACAAAAAATTTATAACAATAAAAAAAACTAAAACAATAACATTATAATTACCCTATTCATCACAGTAGAAGTTCAAAAACTCCGGCTGCGTTTCCTCGTCACATGTATTTAATGGTCATCTCTCATAGGCTCTTTATCTATATTTGAAGCATAACCCAGTTCAGCCGCTTAAAGGCCCAACATAGTATCCCGAACAAATGCTTAACCTCTTTCTCTCTCCAAAAGCAAAAGTGTTAAAGAAAAAGTCAAGGGAACTTTTAATTAGTCAAGAGCCCTTTAGTTAACGTCATTTAGAAAACCATTTCGGGGCAGTGTTTGTGTTGAAAGAGCCAGAATAATTACAATCTGTTGGGTATTCCATCTTAGTCTTAGGCTGTAATGATGATAATAATAATAATAATAATTCCATCTGGTTGGGTTTTTATTTATTTATGTATTTTTATGCATTTATTCTATTTTGTTGATATTTATGTATGTTTATCATTTTCATTTACAATTATATATTTATACAGCCAAACCAGATGAGTAAACTATATAGATGCCCCAAATAATAATAATTATTATTTATTGCCACACAATAATAAGTTTACAAATGAAAAGTTTACAAAGTAAGTATACACATAAAAATGATTAGACTTAAAATTTTTATAAAAAAATGAACATTCACAATTAACAGATTAACTAAGATTACTCAGTTTACGATTATAATGTGAGGCAACGGTCACAGGCTCAGTATCCGCTGGGCATTATGCTCAGCACTGTTTTTCAGCCAGTCCCTGCTGTTGTGGGTATATTTTGGTCGCACGCACATCTTATTTAATTATGTATTGTTGGTAAACTTCTTTACAGTCAATATGTGTTAGATGAAAAAAAACTTTATTACAGAATAAACATACAGTTATTCGGCCTAAAAAGACTTCTGTTTATGTAATAACTCCTTTTTAACCTTTTTTTAAATGTTGCAAATGTAATATTAAAATTTTCTTTTAAGGGTGGTGGCAAATCATTCCATATTTTTGCGGCCGAATATTTAAAACATCCCCTAAAGTTTTTAGTCTTATGGCATGGAATATTCAGCATGTTTGAGAGTATTTTACGTGTATTTACTTCATGAGCATTTTTACTCCAATCTAATTTATAGCCTTCTTCGTTTGAAGCAGATTGCAGGAGTCTATGGGTTGCAGTAGCTACTTATCATAAGGTGAACTGCGAGATTGTCATGATCTTGTCTCGATGACTTGTTGTGCTGAGGACGTGCGCTCCAGAGTTGGCACCGGTTCTAACTCGTCTTTTTCGGTACTCCTACTCCCTACATTGTCCCGAATTCATGGACGATAGCGTTTGTGCACCCGATCCCTAAAAAGGTAACCGCTCTTATCCTTCCAATTATAGATATATCGCCATCACCTCCTTGTTCTCGAAAATAATGGAACCTATTATTTACTGCCAGCTCATGTGGTTCGTTGAGGAGTACCAGCTGATTAATGACCGACAGTACGGTTTCCGTCGGAGTCGCTCAGCTGGTGATCTTCTTGTTTACGTAACACATAGATGGGTGCAGCCGATCGAGTCCAAGGGGGAGGCATTGGCCGTTTGTCTGGCATACCGAAGGTCTTCGATCGGGTCTGGTAGAAAGCTCTTCTTTAGCAGCTTTCTACCTATGGGCTTCCCAAAAAATGGTGCAATTGGATCACCAGTTTTCTGGCTGATCGGAGCATCAAGGTCGTAGTAGACGGTGCAAGCTCCGATTATGTCCGCCTATGTCTAAAGAATTTGCTCCACAGCCAAATCATTACACATTTTTTATCGTCGTGTTCGAAGCTTGTTGATGAGCGAACCTGTGTTGATTAGATTCGGTATTGAAACACTGACAGTGTGACTTAAACTATTACCTTATTACGTTGCTACAGTGTTCATTATCTTGTGCAGTGCGATAAGATTATTGACAGTGTAATCCCTTCCTCCGCATGTGAGCGAAAGAAACGGCTAACATTCTTATTACGTTTACTCACGTTACTACGTTTACTAATGCACTCCCTCGTAAGTGTATCGATTAACCTCGGAATACTTCGTGAATCTTTCTTTTGATACCTTCGCTCCACCTGCTGTCCACGTCGAGCAACCTACCTGTACGCTACCTGTGCATACAAGTATAATCTCTCATAAACATGAGTTTGCAGCGCAGTCCTCCTACTGAATCGCACCTCGACCTCACTAAGCTACGGGATTTTGACTCTTCACAAGGCATTACCCTCAGAAAAAAAATCCCCCGAGTGTGAAATTACTGGTTTTCGCGAAGAGCTGAGTAACTAACTTTCTTCATATCGCTGCGACATGTCCGAGACGTTGGCAGCTTTTCAGGAAAGTATGATGGCATCGCTAAAGGAACTGCTTGACCAACATAGTGACAAAATATGCAAGTTGTGTGAGGATGTCAGTGATGTGAAGCAACATATGTCTTACCTGAATAAAACTACCGAAAACATGTCCTGTGAAATTAATGACGTTAAACTTAACATAACGGCCCTGAATAAACAAATAGAATCGACAAATTTGAGAGTATGTACCCTAGAAAAAGAATTGTCTGAAAAAACCACGTCATTACCTCCCTATCCACACAGCTCGGCGACAGAGAGCAGTAAGGTCGCTTGAATAATTTGGAGATTACCGGAGTCCCGTTCAAGAGAAGCGGAAACCTCAATACTATCCTAAACTGTATCGCAACTAAGGTTGGATTCATAATATCACCTTCTGATGTCGACTATATTGTCAGAGTCAGGCGATATCCTCGTAATGATGATAATAAGAAAACCATAGAACTTGGTCGAGAATCATCTGACATCCCGAATATCGTAGTACGATTTACTCAAAGAAAAAGAAAATCCGACATGTTGGCAGCAGTGCGCGTGCACCGCGGCCTGACTACAGCTGACTTAGGCCTGGACGGCGCCTCAAGACCGGTTTTTATTAATGACCATCTGGCACCACATAATAAAATCTTATATGGAAAAGCACGTAAACTAGGTAAAGAACTCAAGTAAGTATATTTCATCACGGGATTGTAAAATGTTTTTGCGCAAATCGGATACATCTAAAATAATACAAATATCCAATGAACACGATTTAAATAAAATATGACTACTTATTGATAAGGTATACATGGTTAACATTGTGTCGATTTTTTTGTTTGCATTTATGTGTTTATTACATTTGAGCCGTTGTACTGTATTTGATTTTATAACTCTTAATACTGTATACGATAGTCAATATAATCATGCATCATTACGCTGTGAATATTCACTTATGTGCTATTATTTACTTTTTAATGAACAAATATCTGATAACTATAATTTTTGTAAAATCCATAAATTGCTAATTAAATCAAAAAATAAATATTCTATAGGAGTCACTACGAGATACAGGCGGATTCAAAATAATAATTATTGTGAATTGAAAGACCTATCTACCATCTTAATAAGCACCAAAAATATTAAAAAAATGTGGTACGAATGTAACATTGTTTTTCTATTATTTTCTATAATAAATAACATAATTTTATGAAATGGCAATATCAATTTATTACCAAAACGTTAGGGGCTTGCGAACTAAATCTCACGACTTTCTTAAAAGCATTCTAAATTGTAATTATGATGTGATATGTATCACTGAGTCATGGCTAAATGAAGGATTTTTCTTACTTACTTACTTACTTACTTACTTATCTTCACGCACAATCCCTGACGGGGTAGCCAGAGAGAACAGATCGCCAAGTGTCACGATCCTTACATACCTCTTTCGCTTTTTTCAGATTCATCATCTTCTTCATACATGCACGTCTAGGTATCCGAGTACTCTTGACCCTACCCTCTTCGAGCAATTTGCTCACATGGTCTTCGAAAGTTAGTCTCGGTCTACCTCGACACCTTTTAATATTAACTTTCGCGCTATGTATTTTCTTCACCATTTGGTGTTCACTCATTCGCTCAACGTGCCCAAACCACCGAAGCACGCCCATATCAATTTTTGTGATAAGGTCATCTTTCAAACCTGCCATATTGCGAATCTCTTCGTTTCGCTTTCGGTCGGCCATGGTAACGCCGCACATTTTACGAAGAGATCGCATCTCCACTGCATTCAACTTGCTTTTATGCTTCTTCTAGCATACCCAGGTTTCGCTGCCAATAACAATGTCGGTACCAACACTGCGTTTATGTATTCAAGGCGTGCACGCTTCACTACGCCTTGCCTTTTGACTAACGCAGTCAGGGCACCATTGACTTTGTTTCCGGCAGCGACACGCCTGTCCACATCTAAATCACATCTTCCATCCCGGCTAAAAGCACTCCCCAAGTATACAATTTCATTGACTTGTTCTAGACTTTCCTGATTTACCCATATTTCACACTTCGTTCTCTCTTCGTCCCTTTCAAATACCAGAACCTTAGTTTTATTAGCGTTCAAACGGAGACCTTTAATTTCACATTCCTCTTTCATACACGTGACAAATGCCTGCAGTTCTGCCTCTGATGGTGCAATAAGCACTGCATCATCAGCATACAGCAGACAATTTACTTTTATGTCACCCAATTTCACACTCATACAGCTATCTTTCAGCTTTTGTAAACAGCTGTCGAGATACAGTATGAACAGCCAGGAAGACATGACACAACCCTGTTTTACGCCCGTTTGGACGGTAAACATGGGTGACAGGTCATGCCCTACCCGCACACAGGCTTTATAGTCACAGTAAAGAGACTGCACAGCCCTTAGCAATCGACCATCCACACCATACCCCGGCAACAGTTCCCACATTTTCTTCCTTACAACCTTATCAAATGCTTTCTCAAGATCCACAAAAGCACAGAAAATCTTCTGGTTAGCAGCCAGAAGCTTCTCCGTGATCATGCGGAGAGAAAACATTTGATCTGTGCATCCTCTTCCAGGTCTAAATCCGCATTGTGCCTCCCATAGAAATCTTTCCGATTTCTCTTGCATCCTACGTGTCAAAACCTTCGAGTAAACTTTACTTGCTAAACTGGTCAAGCTGATCGCCCGATAGCACCCGCAGTCAAAATGTGAACCTTTACCTTTATATAAAGGCACAATGACTGCGGATCGCCAATCATCCGGGACATCCCCCGTCCGCCAGCACAAATTGCACAACAGATGAAAGCTGTCCCAGACGCGAGGCCCACCATACTTGACCATTTCAGCAGTAACTCTGTCTAGTCCCGCAGCCTTACCACATTTCAAACTTCGAATCACACGTTCAATCTCTTTCATACTGATGACCTCAGTGTCATCGAGGTCCGGGTCTGGCGTACCAGTCACGGCGTCATCCCCGGATACCTCACTAAGATCATCACACGCATACATTTCTCTATAAAATTCGCTCCATCGCTGCATGACGTCCGATTTTTCTGAGAGGACGTCATTAGTTCTCGAAAGCACTTTGTTCATTCTTAAGGCCGTCGCACCACTTCGGGTCCTTCCAACCTCTTTCCAGAAGAGTTTGGAGTTCTCCTTAAAGTTGTGCGACAACCTTTCGTCCGCTTCCATTCTACAACTTTCACGCACTTCCTCAATCAATGCTTTCGTGTGAACTTTCTGCAGCCTATATCTTTCTTTCATCTTCTCTCTCATATCCTTATCATTACTAGAGGCCAAGTAGTCTAACCATGCTTTCTTCTTCTTCTTTACAGCTTCTTTCACTTCATCATTCCACCATGCATCTCTTCTTTTACTACTGCCTCTTTTTATTGTTCCACACACTTCTTCCGCTGCACTTACCATTCCATCCCTAAGGTACTGCCATGCCAGGATTTTTCAATTCTGAATTTTTTGATGAGCGGTTCGAGGTATTTAGATGCGATCGAGACTCTTTTTCCACGCAATGTACGCGTGGCGGTGGCATTATAATAGCAGTGAATCGCGAGCTGTGTCCAAGCTTGCGCTCGCGCTGGTGCGCCCCGCCGCCCGCCGACGAGCTGTGGGTGAGCATTCCGTTGCCCACCCGACCTATACCTACTGACGACGTTGTGAACGCGATATCGTATTTACACCTTGCCTGTACCTATATACCTCACGGCGTTCGACACGAATCTTCACTAGCATCATTCTACGATAGAACTAGTGATCTAATTAACACAAACCCTAACCATTTATTTCTTATTTTAGGTGACTTCAATGTGTCACATGCAGAGTGGTTTTATGATGACGACATAGGTAGCATGAACATAAGAACAAGTAATGATCCATTAATAGCCCTCACTAGCGATTTCATGAACCTTTCCTTATTATCACAATTTAATTATGAATTTAACGTATATAACAGACTATTTGACTTAGTTTTTTGCACGACTGCTTGCTGTTTACGGGCCTGTGACAGTCCCTTAATAGCTGAAGATGCCATCATAAATCTTTATGTATTGAACTTCCTCTTTACTTACACAAAACCCTCAAAACCAACACAATAAACAAAAAATTGTTCTTTCGGTCAGATTTTGATAGTATTAGAAAGGTCTCCGTAGACTGGGACGTAAAATTTAGTACTATGCCTGACGTTGAGGATAGAGTTAAATATTTTTATGAAATTCTTAATAGTCTTATAGATAAACATGTACCATCCCGCATTGTATACGATACAAGTAGATATCCCCCGTGGTATGATCGTCCCCTTATTAAGCTCGATAAAGAAAAACGCAAATACCATAAAAAATGGAATACTTATCATAATGACGCTGACTATAATACATTTTATATGCTAAGGTCGAAACTGCGCAAGATGGAAAGTGAATGTTACTCGAATTTCATTATCCTCTCTGAACAGAAAATTGAATCTAATGTTAAATTCTTTTGGTCTTACGTCATATCGAAGAGAATGACTGGTACCATCCCTCAAAAAATGACTTACGAAGGTGAGACCCTGTCTGACGATAACGACATTTGCGATGCTTTTAACCATTACTTTCAATCTGTTTTTGTTAGGCCGTCCACTAATTATAATAATAGTAAATTAGATAATAATTTAAACACTGATCGGCTCATATCCATAAATACAATTTACTTAAGTGATGAGATCATTATTAAAAACTAGAGAATGTCAATATTAATAAAGGTGCCGGGCCAGATGGAGTGCAGCCAGTGATTATATTGCGTTGTGCTTAAGAGTTATTAAAACCGATATATAATATTTTTCGACTATCTGTGAAAACTGGAATCTTTCCTAGTGTATGGAAACGGGCTCTCATTACTCCAATACCAAAAAACTCACAAAAAGATCAAATTTCTCAGTATCGGCCAATTTCTACGTTATGTGTCCTTAATAAAATTTTTGAGAGGATTGTAACTAACCAATTGTCATATGTTATGCGTAATCATATCGATGAAAATCAACATGGCTTTATGAAGTCGCGAAGTGTGGACACCAATATGGTCATGTCATCAATAACACCCAGATTTATGTCGTGTACACCGACTTCTCCAAAGCTTTTGACAAAATTAACCATGACATACTTCTAAAAAAGCTTTGGAGATTAGGAGTGCATGGAAGTCTGCTTAGATGGATCGAATCATATATACGAAATCGCAGTCAGGCAGTCTGTTTAAATGATTACTGCTCGTCCTTTCTTGCGGTCCCTTCTGGGGTCCCATAAGGCTCTCATCTGGGCCCTGTGCTTTTTTCCTTGTACATCAATAACATAGGTGATGTCTTACATAACAGCCATCATCTATTGTATGCAGATGACACCAAACTTTTCAGGACAATAAATTCTATTGAAGATTGCCGCAAACTACAATCGGATATTGAGAGTTTATGTAATTATGTGAAAGTAATCACTTATACCTCAATGCAGATAAATGTTTTATAATAACTTACTCTAGAAAATCAAACCTCTTAATTTATAACTATACTCTTTTTGAGAAGGCTCTTAGTCGTGTTAAAAACATTCGTGACTTGAGCATCAACATGGACGATCAGGTTTCTTTTAATAACCACATAGATTTAGCTATAAAAAGAGCTTTTAGAAGCCTCGGTTTCATTAATAGAATAACTAAACCATTCAATAAGACTATCATTCTTTAAATCCATTATTTCTCATTTGTAAGATCCATTCTTGACTTCGGCTGTATAGTGTGGTGTCCATTTAATAAAAACTAAATTGATTGAATTGAAAACGTCCAAAAACATTTATTAAGATTTAAATTACCGCTGCGACCTTTATGGCGAGCCGTAAATTAACTCCCTTCATAAAAATAAAATGTTGAGTCTCAGTGATCGCCGTAAATATTTCGATATCATTTTCTTGTATAAAATTCTAAATAATAAAATTGACTGCTCTCCCTTATTAGCCAAAATAAACATTAAAAGTAATTTTCGTCTGCCTGCTCGCCCTCAACGTGTATTTCAAACATTCGTACCACCTACACTTCGAAAAAAATATACGCAAAACTGCTTTATCTCCCGTTCGTTAAAGTTATGCAATAAAGAATTTGTAAATGTCGATCTATTTAGTTGCTCCTTAAAAAGTCTTAAACGAAGTATCTTTAAAAGTTATTCAGATAAATACTTAACAGCGTAACATTCGGTAATCTTTACTATGTATTAATTGTAGTCCCTTAAAAATGAATGTTTTTCAACTTTAATTAAGTTACCTATATTAAGCTTTACTATACTGTTGTTGTTACATAAAGATAAATTTACTACTCATCTTCAACTAACATGGGTAAATGTATCAACAAGCTAAATTGAAATAGAATAGAATTGAATAGAATAGAATATTTTTTGTTTAATATACATTACATGTGTAATTCTTATTGAAAATTTACTTTACCACTGGTTCGAAAAAAAACCCTCTGTCCTAGGACAGAGGGTTAGTCTAGTAATCGTAAGCGCGGCTATGGGCCTCGAATGTCGGTTATGAAAAATCAGTTATTGGGTTGTTTGTCTATAAATTCTCAGTAGCAGTCCGGAGTCAGGAAGTTGGCGGTGGTTCACACCCATGCCTCTTTTTTATAAAATAAGGGTGACAAACGAGCACAAAATCCACGTGATAGTGTCTAAGTGGATCCTGTGGCCCATAGACATTTACATTACATACAGGTTTCTAGGAAGAACCAGCAAGAAACCCAGCGGGACTTTTTTTTTAAATAAATTTTACAATATAAATGACTACGAACTATTTACAAAATTTATTTTAGAAACTGCTTGGAAGCGACCACCTCATTCCCACGGGTTATTATCAACCATGTATTCATTTTTACTATAATAACCCTTTTTATACAGTTTCAGCTTAATAAAACATTTAAACTTGGTAATAGAGAGAACCTGTACACTTTCCGGGACCTTGTTGTAATAGCGTATACATTGCCTCAAGAATGAATTACTGACTCTGTGGAGTCGAGTAATAGGCATCACTAGCTTGTGTTTGTTCCTAGTGTTTACAGAATGTATATCACTTTTTTTACTAAAACTATCTTTGTTTTTGTGAACATACATTAAATTTTCGTAAATATACTGAGAGGCCGAAGTTAATATATTAATTTCTTTAAATTTATCTCTAAGAGACTCTCTCGGTTTTAGATTGTAAATAGCTCTAATAGCCCTCTTCTGTAAAACAAAAATAGTTTCTGAATCAGCCGCATTTCCCCAAAGCAAAATTCCATAAGACATTATGCTATGGAAATAACTAAAATAAACTAATCTAGCTGTCTCGACACTAGTGAGACCTCTAATCTTTTTTACAGCATAGGCTGCAGAACTTAGTCTGCTTGCTAATTTGGATATATGAGGGCCCCACTGGAGCTTTGCGTCAAGAGTGATGCCAAGAAAAACAGTGGATATAACAGGGCTCAATTCCTCCCCATTTAAAAACACATTGGTATTCAGATTTTTAACATTCGTTGTTGTAAATTTAACGAAATTAGTTTTATTTCCGTTCAAATGCAGATTATTAACGTTAAACCAATGCACTAATTTTGATATAGCATTATTCACTTCGTCACATTTAATGATTGACGTTTAAGTTTAAAAATCAAGGAAGTATCATCAACAAATAATACTATATCATGACTATCCCCTACAAGGAGAGGTAAGAAATTAATATACACCAGAAACAGGAATGGGCCGAGAATTGAGCCCTGAGGAACACCCATTAGTACAGGTGACCGGGAAGAACTTTTACCATTGATAATAACCTTCTGTTTTCTATTACTTAAATATGAAATAATAAGTTTAAGCGCTGTGTTCTTGACACCATAGTACTGTAGCTTCCTGATTAATGTCTCATGGTGAACAGAGTCGAAGGCCTTGGAAAGGTCACAAAATATACCCAGAGCATCCTCTGAATTCTGAAATGTTATTCTAATGTATTTTTTCGGCACTCTTTGTCTATTAATTGTGTAATGTTATAATATTGTATTTTCTTTGTAATAACTGTTTGTGTCACAATAAATAAATAAAAAATAGTACCAAAATTAAGACGGCTAAGAATAAAATTAAAATGATGTGGAGTATAATTAACAGCGAAACCGGTAAAGAGAAACCTCGTAACTCAAACTATCAATTAAAAATTAATAATAAATTGACTTAATCAAATCAAGAAGTTGCAGCGGCGTTTGAGAAATATTTCACTGATGTTCCTATCTTGACAACAGAGTCATTGAATAATTCTCCATCTGTCGCTGAGTCATTACTTAAACATAATGTTAATACCTGTTTAAAAGAATTTAGATTTGAAAAAGTATTACCCCATAATATTGTAAAATACTTTAAAACCATTGATGTAAAGAAAACCGCACATTTGTGGGGGATTTCCGTTACAGTGATTGCGTCCATAATAGATTTAATTGCACCTCATATTGCTATTATTTTTAATACTTGTATCGCTTCTGGTGTGTTTCCTGATTTAATGAAGTATAGTAAAGTAATACCTTTATTTAAATCTGGTAGTACATTGAACCCCGCTAATTATAGAACTATTTCTGTACTACCAACTCTTAGTAACATTTTGAAAAAATAATTTTGGATCAATTGTTAATTTTTATTATACAAATTAATTAATTCATAAAAATCAATTTGGTTTTACAAGGGGTCGCTCGACGTCTGACGCCGGTGTTGAGTTTATGAAATATATTTTTAATGCCTAGGAGAATTCACAAGATGCCTTAGGTATTTTCTGTGACCTTTCTAAGGCTTTCGATTGTGTTCATCATGATACATTAATCAGAAAACTACAACATTACGGTGTAAAAAATTTGGCGCTTAGACTTATTATTTCATATTTAAGTAACAGAACTCAAAAAGTCGTCATCAATGGTAAACGTTCCTCCGGATCGGTAGTATCAATGGGCGTTCCTCAGGGCTCGATTCTTGGCCCATTCCTGTTCTGAATCTATATTAATGACTTACCTTATCTTGTAGGAGACAATCACGATATAGTATTATTTGCTGACGATACCTTTTTAATTTTCAAACTGAAACAGTAGTCAAGTAAATATGACGATGTAAATAATGCTCTATCGAAATTAGTACATTGATCTAACGCCAACAATTTGCTCTTAAACGGCAATAAGAGTAAATGTATTAAATTTACAATACCTAATGTGAAACATTCGAAAACCAATGTGCTCTTAAATGGGGAGGAGTTGAGTCTTGTGGATACCACTGTCTTTCTTGGTATTACTATTGACGCGAAACTTCCATGGGGCCCCCATATATCTAAATTAGCAAGCAGACCTAGTTCTGTAGCATATGCTGTAAGAAAAATTAGAAGTCTCACAGATGTTTAGACAGCTAGGTTAGTGTATTTTAGTTACTTTCATAGCGTAATATCTCATGGAATTTTGATATGGGGTAATGCGACTGATATTGAAGCTATATTTGTTTTGCAAAAGAGCCGTACGGGCGATTTAGAGAAACAACAGAGAAAAATTTAAAGAAATAAACATATTAACTTTGGCATCGCAATATATTTATGAAAATGTATGTATGTACATAAAAACATAAATAGTTTAAATAAGAATAAGGATGCTCATACCTTAAACACTAGGAACAAACATAAGCTTGTAATGCCAGTTACTAGACTCCACAGAATTTGTAATTCATTTATGGGGCAATGTATATGTTTTTACAACGAAATCCCAGAACATGTTCAAAGTTTGTCAATAAACAAGTTTAAAAATTTTATTAAAGAAAAACTGTACAAAAAGGGTTATTATAATATCAAGGAATACATGAACGTAAATAACCCCTGGTAATAAGGTGATCGCCACCATGCTGGTTCTATGAAAATTCATTTAAAATTGTATAAAAAAATTATAGTTAAGTGAAATTATGTTTAAAAAAAAGTCCCGCTGGGTTTGCTGCTGGTTCTTCCTTGGACAGAGGTATTTTCCAAACCAGTGGTAAATAAAATAATGACTTTCAATAAGTATTATGTAATAATCCATATTGAATAAAAATCATTCCCTTCTATTCTATTAACGGTGGTGTTCCACAAGGCTGCGTCTACACCATCGCTGTTTCTTCTGCACATCAATGATATGTTACAAACCGGTAACATTCATTGCTATGCGGATGACAGCACTAGTAATTCTCTATACACCGACCGTGTCTATATTTCTCGGGAAAACGTCGCCGAGTACCGGAACAAACTTGTGTTTGAAGTTTCAGAGTTTTTGCTGAATAAAGTCTAAGATTGTGGGCGACAAAATCTAGTCCAGTTTAATCCTCAGAAGACAAAAGTTTGCGTGCTTACCGCTAAAAAGAACCCTTTTGTCGTATCTCCTCAGTTTCAAGGCACTCCCCTTGTTGCCTCAGCCAGTATCGGAATCCTCGGTGTTGACATATCGAGTGATGTGCAGTTTTGTGGCCACTTGGAAGAGAAGGAAAAATTAACCTCTAAAAACTTTAGCGTGCTCAACAGAACGGGACAGTATTTTACGTCGGCATACCGCCTGCAACTGTAAAAGGTGCAGGGTAAGCCTCACATGGAATACAGTTCCCATCTCTAGTGTGGGGCTCTCATAACTCCGCCACCACATGGTGTTTTTTATAGAAGTCCGAAAATTTGACAAATTTAGTTTAATACGTTAATATTGTCTTAGTCGGGGATCGGTACATTTAAACTACCTTACAAGTTAATTCATTCAATAAGTCACGTGGATTTATATTCTTAAACCAACGTAAAGCAAATACAAAATGCAATCGAGAATAAAGTGATATCGCTGTCCACGTCTCGTCCTATCATTTCAGTAATGATATTGATGTGTCTCGATAAGAACAGTTGTTTATTTAATGATGTATAAATTGCCTTCTTGATTGTGCTATGTCTCTAGCGATTTCAAAATAATGTTGTCCAGACCAAATTTAGAAAACTTAGCGTTATTTCTCTGTGAGTTCCCAAAAAGTGACAGGGGGACATTTACAATAGATGCCACGCTTGGCATGCGGTTAGGCAGAAGCAGTTTATTATTTTTTTGTTTTTATTAGGGAAACGCTGCTGCTCATCTACTCGTATCTTTCCTTGTGTCGCCTTTACAACATCCACGAGACGATATGGGGTAGTGCATCATCGCCACCATTTTCTCGTAGACGATTTAATTGTTTTAATTTTCATCTCCTATTTTGGCGACTTTAGGGTTGAAATTTTTTCTCTAGAAGAAATGTCTTGTATAGCTTGTTTTTTTTTTTTTTTTTTTTTATAGGAGAGGGGGCAAACGAGCATGCGGCTCACCTGATGGTAAGTGACTACCGCCGCCCATGAACAACCGCAACACCAGGGGAATTGCAGATGCGTTGCCGGCCTTTTAAAAAGGAGTAGGCTCTTTTCTTGAAGGCCCCTAAGTCATATCGGTCCGGAAAAATCGCTGATGGTAATCGATTCCACAAGGAAGTCGTGCGAGGAAGAAAACATCTTCTAAATCGCACAGTGGTGGACCGCCAATCATCCAGATGGTGTGGATGGTATCGGGAGTTCTGCCGCGATGTGCGTTCATGAAATTTGGCGGCTGGGATTAATCCGAACAATTCCTCAGAGCACTCCCCATGGTAGATGCGAAAGAAAATGCAAAGAGATGCAACATCTCTTCGCAGTGCCAATGAATCGAGCCGATCGGAAAGGGCTCGGTCGTCGACGATTCGAGCCGCTCTGCGCTGGATGCGGTCAAGTGGAAGGAGCTGGCACTGGGGAGCCCCTGCCCAGAGATGGGAACAGTATTCCATGTGAGGCCGAACCTGCGCCTTGTAAAGTTGCAGGCGGTGTGCCGGCATGAAATACTGTACCGCTCTGCTGAGCACGCCAAGCTTTTTAGAGGCCAATTTGGCCTTCTCTTCCAAGTGACCACGAAACTGCACGTCACTCGATATGTCGACTCCGAGGATACCGATACTGGCTGAGGCAAGAAGGGGAGTGCCTTGAAACTGAGGAGATACGACAAAGGGGTTCTTTTTAGCGGTAAACGCGCAAACTTGTGTCTTCTGAGGATTAAACTGGACTAGATTTAGTCGCCCCCAATCCGAGACTTTGTCCAGCAAAGACTCGACTTCAGACACAAGTTTGTTCCGGTACTCGGCGACGTTTTCCCGAGAAATATTGGCCCGGCCGGTGTATAGAGCATCACCAGTGCTGTCATCCGCATAGCAATGAATGTTACCAGTTAGCAACATATCATTGATATGCAGAAGAAACAGCGTTGGTGATAGCACACAGCCTTGTGGAACACCAGCGTTAATAGGCTTGTAGTCAGAACATGCACCGTCTACAACGACCTTGATGCTCCGATCTACAAGGAAGCTGGTGATCCAATTGCACAATTTCTCGGGAAGCCCATAGGAAGGGAGCTTCGAAAGAAGCGCTTTGTGCCAAACCCGATCGAAGGCCTTCGCAATGTCCAGACTAACGGCCAACGCCTCCCCCTTGGACTCTACTGCCTCCGCCCATCTATGGGTCAGGTAGACTAGAAGATCACCAGCTGATCGACCCCGACGAAAACCGTATTGGCGGTCACTGATCAGCTGGTGATCCTCAAGGTACCGGATGTTTTTCGGATTGTGATAGCAGATTCTCGATTACATGGTGTCAATTATTCATTCAGGGCAATGTATACGCTATTACAATAAAGTTCCAGAAAATAGACGCAAATGACCCAAGTTTAAATATTTTATCATACAAAAACCATTATTTTAAACAGGGTTATTATAATATAAATGACATACATGGTTGATAAAAATATTAATAATTAAATGGGAATAACGAGCTTGCAAACTGTTTCTTAAATAAGTTTTGTAAGTAGTTTGTACAATCTGTGATTTATTGAAAGAATTACTTTGAATAAAACAAAATAGCTGGCTTCCTTACTGGGTCTTCCCAGGACAGATGTTTTTTTTATCTAAAACAGTAGTAATTGTAAAAAAAAATATTTTAAGACTATCTTGTACTATTATATCCTGTACTATTCTGCACCTGCTTCTTTTTTAAAGTCGCCAAAAAACGACAAAATTATTTGAGTTTTAATATGAATTTTACTAAGAATATTCACAGTGCCGTGTCGTAGCAGGGTAAGAGAATCTGTAATCACATTTCATCCTGTAAGTGTGGTAAGCGGCTGTAGGAAATGGATCAAGAATAAAAGGAACATGACATTATGTTTCTAAAGTAAAGGTCATCCTAAAACTAAACCAGAAATAAACTAGTACAGTACAATGTAATTAGTGCGTGTAGTGGCGGATAACAATACTTCACTACCCCATATCTTCCCGTGGGTGTCGTAAGAGCTGACAGAGGGAAAATGAGGCAGAGGATGGGCAGCAGCAGATCGTGAAGCTGGAAGAAGAGATAGACAAGTTGCGCTGAAATACCATAGGATTATCCGAAGTCCGAAGAGAGGAGGAGGATACGGTAATCCTCGAATCCGGCAACTTGTTTTATCACCGAGGGGCGACCATCTGTCACAAGGAGGTGTCGGATTTATCGTCCACAAGTCTCTCGTTAACAACGTTCTAAAGATTGAGAGTGTGTCGACGAGGGTTTCGTAACTTATACTCAGAATAACCAAACGGTATTCGCTGAAGGTCATAAAGGTTTACGCACCAACCTCGGCACACCCCGATAAGGAGGTGGAGGAAATGTATGAGGAGATCTCTAGAGCCATGCATTCCTCCAAAACCCAATATACGGTGTTAATGGGAGACTTCAACGCAAAACTAGGCACAAGAGAGAACGGTGAGCTGAAAGTAGTAAAATTCGGAATAGGGCAACGGAATCCAAGGGACCAGCAGCTGGCCGACTTCATGGAGAAAGAATGACTCTTTATGATGAACTCATTCTTCCAGAAGGGGCCACACAGGTAGTGGACCTGTTCGAGCCCGACAAAAAATGTGATTGACTTCCATATGACGACCAGAGGACAACTGTTCAGTGATGTCTCAGTGATCGCGAGGGTGAAAACCGGCAGCGATCACCGAATGGTGAGAGGCAAACTGAACCTAAACCTTAAGTTAGAGAGGTCACGTCTAATGAAGTCAACGCTTCGTCCCCTCGTGCTCTAATCCAAAGTCTCGAAACCTTTCAGCTCGAGCTACGAAACCGTTTTCAGTGCCTAGAAGATTGCACAAAGTGGACGATATGAATGACAAGCTCGTGGAAACTGTCCATGCGGTCGGAACAAGTTTTGCAAGACCCGCCGCAGAAGAACACAAAAACTCTCCGATCATACTCTTAATCTAATGGCTGTTAGACGTGAGAGATTGAGAGGTTCTATGGGCAGCTGTACACATCATCGTTGCAGCCACACGTAAGTGTGAGTAACGTTCCAAGAGCGAGTCTTATCCGACACTATTCCGATGATATCCCGGACGTTAGTATGAGCGAGATTAAAATGGCTCTCCAGCACCTTAAAAACGGCAAGGCCCCAGGCAAGGATGGAATTACAGTGGAGCTTTTGAAAGCGGGCGGAAAACCGGTACTTGAAGTCCTTCAGAAGCTCTTTAATTCCGTCCTCCATGGAGGCATTACACCGGAGACGTGAAGTAGAAGTGCGGTGGTCTTGTTCTTCAAGAAAGGTGACCACACTCTCTTAAAGAACTACAGATTTATTTCCATTCTGAGCCACGTCTACGTGCTGTTTTCGAGAGTCATTACGAATCGTCTCGCGTGCAGACTTGACGACTTCCAGCCTCCCGAACAAGCCGGTTTGAAGCCGGCAGTGAAGGACAAAGAAAAAAGCAGCTCGTGCTCGCTGGTGTGACGAGAAAGAAGAGTTCCCTATATTCACCCACTTTTCCTTGTGCACTACAGAAACAAACGTGGTGCGATGCATTTCATTCACCTGGATTGCCACACAACATTGCTTGACAATTAAAAAAAAAGTAAAACTTGTTATTGCAATAATCACAACAATATATACATACATACATCAATGTGACCCTATCTCCTGTAAAATGTTAACCTAAGTAACTGGAGCTAGTTCCTGTCTATATTTAGCAAGCTTTTTTGTTGATTCAAAATAAACAAAACATAAAAAATAAAGTCAAAAAACACAGATACGTGTGCGTGCGTTGTAAGTAGTGTTTGTGTGTGTGTGTGTGTGTGTGTGTGTGTGTGTGTGTGTTTGCTGTAAGAAAATTAGTGAATTGAAGGTATTTGATACGAGTTCGATGTGAGTATGATTGCGTGAATTAGTAATGTGTTTTAAAATATTAAATAATTAGAACACTTTCATTCCATCATTACATCTGCATTTACCTTCAACGTTTCATTGATAATTTAATTTTTATGTATGCCTTATCTCATGTGTCGCCTATGCGCGATATCTACTAAAAGTGGGTCCTTGTATTTATCTCACAGATTTAGAAAAACCATTGCGTTGCTTAGGCCGGCCACATACATAGGGAATTCCGTTTCGTGATTCCGTTTCGGAATCCCGAATCGGGATTCCGTGAATAGAATAGAATAGAATAATTTTTATTCAATATTGATTATTACATAATACTTATCAAAAGTTATTTTTTATTTACCACTGGTTCGTAAAATACCTCTGTCCTGGGACGAACCAGTACGAAATCCAGCGGGACTTTTTTTGTATGCCTTATCTCAATTTTTAAATGATTTTTCATAGAACTAGCATGGTGGCGATCACCTTACTCCCATGGGTTATTTTCATTCATGTATTCCTTGATATTATAATAACCCTTTTTGTACAATTTTTTTTAGTAAAACTTTTAAACTTATTTATTGACAAACTGATTATGTTCTGGGATTTTGTTGTAAAAGCGTATACATTGCCCCATAAATGAATTACTGATTCTGTGGAGTCTAGTAACTGGAATTATAAGCCTATGTTTGTTCCTAGTGTTTAAAGTATGCACATTCTTATTTTTATTAAAACTATATTTTTAATGTACATACATTACATTTTTATAAATATATTGCGATGCCAAAGTTAATGTGTTTATTTCTTTAAATTTTTGGAGGGACTCTTTACAATTTAGGTTCTAAATCGCCCGAACGGCTTTTGTTTCGCAAAACAAATATAGCTGCAATATCTCAGTTGAGAGACGTTAGCCTATGAATCTAGACATTCTGCCAGTGAATAATGGCGACAATTTTCTGATTGCGGTTCCATTGTTGCTGTATCATTGTTACTGGGTTCATCCCCTTATCACCCTTAGCTTATCCAGAGATATGTTTTTTTTAATAAGGATGTCTGTAAACCCTTTCGACAAATTATTAAACTAAATAAGACGAAAGGTTATGAAAAGCTATACCCATATAAGGTTAAATGTAAAAACATACATAAACACACCTACTCGCTTCGGTCGTGCGATGAACACTGAGCGCGTTCCGTATGGAATTTACGAATGTATGTTGTGACTCATACCAAATCATCTGGATAGCTACTTCTGCGTCTGAGTCCAGCTCTGGATGGTGGTTAAAAGGTGATTTTGAACCTTTCTTTGTGAAATTTTTACAGTAGAACCGTAAAGTATTAATCTACGGTTGAATTTATATTAATAATTACCATCATTCCATAAAACTCTATATTTAAATAACAAAAAATACATGAGATAAATTACCGTTAGCACGATATGCAAATTATTTATTATATCGTGAAACTGTACACAAGTCTGCTGCACAGACCTCCTTTGTTTCAGCGATCGCTGCGAGGCAACGTGAACATAATGTTAGCTATTAAAATATTTCCATATAATTTGTAAAAAACGTAACACGCGGCACGACTGATTAACGGTGGGTCAAAGTTCACTTCCGTTCACTCAGCAAAAAATTATTTCGAGAACTGAACGCGACCTTCTAAGGCACTTAACGCAACGGTACAATTAAACATTAACTTTCAAACAATAAATCAACCCGGCGTCTAATTTTCTAGACTCCACAACTTCTCGTCGTTGCATAAATTTGCTAACAAAATCGACACAATCAGAGGTTCAATCAATGTACGTGATCACGCGGCCCGAGTAGACTCACTGCAATACTTAGACAACCTAATCCGAGTCTTAACGAAACACAATTTTAGTAGCGAAGTTACGCGCACAAATACTGAAAATCTAGACCATAAAACCAAAACTGGTTGCACGAAATCGCTGCCACGGTCACCACAAATTCGTTACGTTGCGACGGCGCCGTTGCACTCAAGCTACTGTTTTCGCCCACGAGCGCCAAACGCTGGGAAGCTGCATACCGATGCCCCCTCCCTGCGACGCGCGTGACACCTAACACCATCGGGCGATTAGCTAAGTCGAAGGTGATTGGATGCCGTCTCAAATGACCATTTTTGGGCCTAAACAAACCCGTTTGTTTTTTATGTATTTTACTGTTTTTAGGATAACTGGTACTTGTAAGTAAGGCAAAAATATTTTAATTTTTAAAATTATTAGTGACTTTTTAAACAAGCAAGTATAAAGTAACTTCCACATAATAGCTTCTAAATTCGGGGATTTAATTTTTCGATACACTACGTCTTAGCACCGACTTCAGAAGATATTGTGTGTAGATTATTATATTATTTTTCATTTTTAAAATAATTATTACTTTCTTAAGTTTCGATGAATTCATGGTGCAGTTACTTAGCAATGAATTGCAACGCTGGGCGCCACGAGTTCGAATCCCGTAAGGAACAAGTACATATATGTGAGGCCTACAAATAATTGTTCCACGTCAGGATACTAACCCATGTGCAAGGATTGTTTGTGTACTGTCTCCACGATACAGTAGAAAATCTTAGTGTGCAAGATTGTTTTTAATTAATTATTTAATTAAATTATATAATGTGTCTTAAATGCTGCGCACGTCTTATCATTTGCTTTTATACCATTAACCATTCATTCATATTGTTCATTCATCTCGATCACTCATCTTCGGAAATGAAATCCTACATATACAACACGTAACATAATTAACGCACTTTGAGAAATTAGTTTGTTCAGAATCGTTTACTGAATCGATTTCTATCATTTTTAATATAGGTAATTTTTTTATCCCAAAAATAATTGAACTACGTAATTTACAGTCACACTAAACCTGTATAGTCAAAACAAACTGAAATGGACCGTAACTCAAGGCAATAAGACTTTTAAAAGTGCATTTTTATTTGTATTAATACAAATTCCGTAATTCAATATAAAATAAATAAAATTGAACCTTATATCAAGAATGTTAAAGTCATTAAAAATACAGTTTGGAGTACCTTATAAAGGTCGCGGCGGCCAGGCCATTGACCTCCCAGATCACCTGATTTGACGCCTGTTGACTATTTTATGGGGACGCCCTGTGTCACTAACCATTCGTCAAAATGACGACTCGTCCCTGCGCATTTAGTGTTTCGGTAAGATCCCGACCCCCGCTACCGCACCCGTTTCTAATACCTTCCAAATTCGCATCGCTAGTGACCCGCGATCAGTCATTGCGGACGCACGCTCATTAGATCGGGATATATCGTGTGATCGTCGTAAAATTTACTAAAGGTTAGTATCTACGTAACTTTTTTTATCAAAGTTGTGCATTTAGTCCAGTCAATTATTTTCATTAGAACAGATTATTTTTATGTTATAATAGGACGTAATAATTACTATATTTTATAAATCATTAATAGACTTCAATGTTGTTTGCAAATTTTTGATATTTTATTGTTTTTGTTTTTTATACTTTCAGATGGATTTGAGGAGTCTAAATGAAAAAATTATACAATGGTTAGTTGATTCGGAAACGGAATCAATCCCAGATAATCAACCACAGTCTTCGGCATCCGTGGATGGTAATCATTTAGAGGCGGAAATTCATACCGAAACTGATGGAAGCGACGAGGATGCTGCAGATTTGTCGGACGACAAGTTCTTCGTTCCACGTCGCAGCGATAGTCGAAGGTTAGTCATAGATTCTGATGATGATACTTCACTGACATCATGCACGGATCAGATGGGTTCCGAACATGAGGTACCACCACAGCAGCAATCAATAATTCAACCAAGTCAGAATATCATGTATGGTAAAAATCAACACAAATGGTCTACAAAACCTCGAGACCCACGTACTCGCACGGCTGCTCGTAATGTACTGCATATTGTACCTGGTCCTACAGGTATGGCTAAAGAACTCTCACAGCCAAAAAATCTATTTTATCTCTTTGTAGAGGAAGAAATGATTGACGTTATTGTAAAATATACGAACGCCGAGATTGACATAAAAAACAATAAGTATAAAACATCTAAGTATACTACTACACAAACGTCAGCCAATGAAATGAAGGCATTGCTGGGTCTGCTAATTCAATCTGCTGGTCTCAAAAGTAACCATTTGCCAACGCGAACTTTGTTTGATACCTTGAGAAGTGCAAAAACTTACAAAGCCTGCATGAGCGCAGAAAGGTTCGAATTTTTACTGAGATGTATGAGATTTGATGACAGAAATACTAGACAAGAGAGAAGGGTATCTGATAGACTGGCACCAATTAGAAATTTCTGGGAACAGTTTATAGAAAATTGCAGGAAATGGTACAAGCCAGGTTCTTGCATAACCGTGGACGAACAACTGGTTGGATTTAGAGGACGCTGTCCGTTTCGCATGTACATCCCTAATAAACCCAACAAATATGGCTTAAAGCTTGTTATGATGGCTGATTCTAGTACAAAATACATGTGCAATGCTACGCCTTATATGGGAAAAAATATGAACAGAGGTAACGAGCCATTAGCGAATTATTTTGTGAAGGAGCTGTCTAAACCGTACTATGGGTCGAACCGGAATATAACCACGGATAATTGGTTTACATCGGTTCCTCTGGCCGCTGAACTGTTGAAACCGCCATATAAGCTCACAGTGGTAGGTACTTTACGAAGCAATAAGCGAGAGATCCCCAAAGAAATGAGGAATTTTAGAAATAGACGAGTCGGTACCTCGATGTTCGGTTTCGATAAAGAAATTACTTTGGTGTCTTATAAACCGAAGTCAAATAAGCTCGTTTACCTTATTTCTACTATACATGATCAACCTGCTATCAATATCGATTCAAAAAAGCCCGAAATTATTGAATTCTACAATTCCACAAAGGGTGCGGTTGATACTGTAGACCAGATGTGCTCGATCATGAGTACCAGCCGTAAGACCAATCGATGGCCGCTGTGCTTGTTCTACGACATCCTAAATTTGTCTATAGTGAATGCATATGTTATCTACGTCTCTTATGCGATTCGAAATGGAAAAAAAACCTTTGAAAAGAAGGCCTTTTGCTTTAGAAATGGCAGACGAACTGATGAAGCCTTGGCTGCAAGAGAGATATCAGACTGTAAGTTTGCAACGAAACTTGAAGCACATCATCGCGGAGATCTTGAAAATTTATGATCCCCAGGAAGGTCCTAGTCAAGAGGTTCCTAGAACTCGCAAAACTTGCAGCTACTGCCCTGCAAAAAAAACGTCGTATGACCACTAACTTCTGTAAGGGCTGCAAAAAAGCGATTTGCAGGGAGCATATTGTTTCCATGTGCAATCATTGTTCAGTGTAGTTTTTTTCTAAAACAGATTATGTTATTTGATTAAGAGTAAACTAAGACTGCTAATATGCTTTGGTGTCATAAATAAAGTTGATTAAATAAATAATTATTGATGTTTTAATCCGTCGTAAAATTTACGAATGGTTAGTGACAACGTTACTTGAAATTAAGGTTAGTGAGCTAGGGTTAAATCATTAGTTTATTTTAGTGAGACAACAAGTTCTGAGGACCTAAAAATAGTAATTCTATGAGTGAACGATTTTAGAATAGTGAAAAATGACACTGAATTGCTTTCTAAATTATTTTCTTTCTTTTTTAAAACGAAACCTCCACACTAGGATTTTCTCTTGTATTTTGGGGGCAGTGTACAAACATAAATTGCACGAGGACAAACATCCAGACCCGGAACAATTATTTGTAGGCCATACAAATATTGTTCCGTGCGGGATTCGAACCCGCGGTCCTTAGCGCTGCAACTCAATTGCTAAGCCACTGCGCCACGGAGTCGTGGTGGACATTTTGAAAATGTATAAAAATACAACGTTGCATGAGAGTTTAGGCTATCAGCAAGTTAAATATTTGATTCTTCAAAATTATTGTAATCTTGATTCACATCTCTTAAACACGCCGTCTTTGAATTATGGTGGAAGTATGGTCGCCTCTTATTTTTAGCAGTTCGTTATTATTTAAAATTACAATTAAAATGTTATGTTAATGCATAACATTTTGTAACGAATATTACCTGTTCACATTGTAACATAATCGGTAAACAAAATTGTTTAGAGTCGACAGTCCAAAGATTGAAAAGTGTGATGGAAAAATGGAATCAAGTGTTTACTAGACCTTATAAACAACTCGATGCTCGGAGTACGAACATCAGTTAATGTTCATAGGTAGTTATTTTTTTAACATAAACAAATGTGTATTGTCGGCTTTTTTCGGCACTAACACCTACCTACAGTTGTGTCAAGTGGCGGCGACGTGAGCGACTGCGTGCGTTCGTGGATTTATACTGTGACCACAACATTGTTCCAGAATTAGTATACCTAATTTAATAAAAATCAATGCATAAACATGTTTAATTAAAAAGTCAGTGTATGTATAATGATTATAACATAATATACTAATTGGGGTTTCTGAGGGTGTGCGTTAATTACGTTATATATTGTATACTTACTTACTTATCTTCACGCACAATCCCTGACGGGGTAGCCAGAGAGAACAGATCGCCAAGTGTCACGATCCTTACATATCTCTTTCGCTTCTTTCAGATTCATTATCTTCTTCATACATGCACGTCTAGGTATCCGAGTACTCTTGACCCTACCCTCTTCGAGCAATTTGCTCACATGGTCTTCGAAAGTTAGTCTCGGTCTACCTCGACACCTTTTAATATTAACTTTCGCGCTATATATTTTCTTCACCATTCGGTCTTCACTCATTCGCTCAACGTGCCCAAACCACCGAAGCACGCCCTTATCAATTTTTGTGATAAGGTAATCTTTCAAACCTGCCATATTGCGAATCTCTTCGTTTCGCTTTCGGTCGGCCATAGTAACGCCGCACATTTTACGAAGAGATCGCATCTCCACTGCATTCAACTTACTTTTATGCTTCTTCTGGCATACCCAGGTTTCGCTGCCATATAACAAAGTCGGTACCAACACTGCGTTATGTATTGCAAGGCGTGCACTCTTCGCTACGCCTTGCCTATTGACTAACGCAGTCAGGGCACCATTGACTTTGTTCCCGGCAGCGACACGCCTGTCCACATCTAAATCACATCTTCCATCCCGGCTAAAAGCACTCCCCAAGTATACAATTTCATTTACCTGTTCTAGACATTCCTGATTTACCCATATTTCACACTTCGTTCTCTCTTCGTCCCTTTCAAATACCAGAACCTTAGTTTTATTAGCATTCAAACGGAGACCTTTAAGTTCACGTGGTCCTTCATTTCCTTCCTTCCTTCCTTCCTTCCTTACCATTATATTGTATACTTATTGAATATTTAAGTTATTTCATACTAAAAAGTAATGTATGTTATTTCCGAAACAATTTGAGGAAATTTAATGAAATAATGTGATCATTTCTGTCAGAAACACAGCAAGATTTAATATTTATAATAATATAGTATAAGAGTGACAACACATATTCAGTGTAACGCAATTACTTTTCAACCACACGGCAATACGTGCCAGTCACGGTCGCACACGGGATCACGGGATGGACTTCATTAATTTATACGATAAATGCAAATCGATAAAATATGCAATCCAACAGCATTACTACTTACCACGATGTATTTTGGTCGGCTTTACCACTGCCCTTTGCCTGCGCTAGCGGAATAATCACAATAAACAGAATCATCCATTTTAAAGACCAAACACTTCGCCTGCGTTGAAGTGTGTCCTACTTAAAAGAGTATTTTTGAATTCTATTATATACTAATACGTAGTAGAGCCATGCTGCAGCTATATTAGTAGTCAATTTGTAGCACGAACGAGTCGGCTCGACCGGGGAAGGACCACGCTCTCGCAGAATACCAGCGTAAAATGGCAGCTTGACATTGCTGTATGAGAATAACAGCGTATTAATAGCAGATTAAATCTGCCGTGTTTCGTATGGTGAGTGTCGAGAACCAGAGACCTTTTTTATTGGAAAAGAGGCATTCCATCTAAGTCCTCACAGCTGACGACGCATCTGTATTTTGATTTGCAAACGAGAATAGATGTAGATGTCTATGGGCCACAGCAACCACTTACCATCAGCTGGACTGTGTGCTTGCTTGCCACCTTTAAGCCCGGTTTCCACCGTGGAAGGGTAATGAGTGGGAAATGGTAAGCGGAACGGACTCCTTTTAAACAAAATAGGTTTGCATTCCCACCAACAAAGACTTTTGCCTGTTGATTTCAACTGCAAACTGATAACGACAGAGAAGAATCAGCGGAGCAAGCTGAACGGAATATGAGTAATGGAAATGAATAGTCAATTTCCACAGAGAGCGAGTTCAGTTGCAGTTCTGAACTGGTTACGTGCGGTAATGTTTTGTTGTGTGAATTCGCGATGTTATCGAGTGACACGGAATCAAGTGAGGACAGTGATTATGCATTCCGATGGAAATAGTATATATTATTATATCTTAAGCACAGAAAAAATCGTGCAAAACGGCGACTTTGGTTACATTGGCACATTTGAGAAAGAACGTTGAAAGAGGAATATAGGCTATTCAATGATGTGGACGACGAAGAATTTAAGAACAATTACAGGGTTAGCAGAGAACAATTTCAAGAACATTTGTCATTTGTAAAGGCCGACATTTTAAAACAAAATAATAACTTCAGGAAAGCTATTTCACCTGCAGAGAAGCTAGCCGTGTGCTTTAACTAATTTTTCAATGACATCTGCTTCCTACGTCTCTGTCACCTTGAAGACCCCACTTTTTCGACAATCTGGGTGATGGTAGATACAGGTATTGATAAAATCCTTTATGCCTGTGTCTATCGATCGCACAGCGGTGACCAGGAGATAACACGATTATTGGATCACCTTACTGACGTGGCCCAAAATCGGTATCCTACTGCACAGTTGGTCTTTCTGGGGTACTTTAACGCTTGTCACCAAGACTGGCTGTTCCCATACCAAAAGACCAACCATGCTGGAAGAGAAGCGTGGAATTTTTCTTTGACGCCTAGGTCTTATTCAGATGGTAAAGATGGCGACTAGAGTACCCGGTATAGACGGTCACGCAGCAAATTGCTTGGATCTTCTGCTGACTACCGAACCAGACAGATATGAAGTACATGTTACATCTCCTTTGGGTACATCTGACCACTGTCTGGTGAAAACTGTATCGTCAAATTCTCCACCTGATTACGAGTCCCAAGGTGTTCGACAAATATGGCGGTATAAGTCAGCTGATTGGGATGAGATGCGACATTTTTTTGCATCTTATCCTTCGCGGGAGGTCTGTTTCTCTTTTGCGAATCCGTCGATCTGCATGGTAGTGATAACGGATGTGTTGCGTCAAGCTATGGAGTACTTTATCCCCTTCTATGACGCTCCCACCGGTAGCAAAGCTCGCCCATGGTTTAACGCTGAATGCGCCCAAGCTGAAAAGCGCAAGCATTTAGTTTACCTATCCTGGGTTGACGCTCGAAACCGCAAAGCTCCGGATATTAGCTTCAATAAGAGAACTTTCAACCAGACTGCCAAGTCCTACAAAAAAGCCTTACGGAAAGGTAGTCTCGATGGCATTAAATATATTGGCCGAAAACTCTCTGCCAGACCATCCGGCACTAGAGCTTTTTGGTCTCTCGCCAAAGCGATCAAGACAAACTTCTGTCGGCCTACACTGCCTCCGTTGGTAAAACCGGATGGCACACTGGCGCATACGGCTAAGGAGAAAACGGACTTGTTCGCGTCTCTCTTTGCCTACAATTCATGTCTGGACAGTGGCAACAACGTTCCACCAAAATTATCTCACTGCGGGACCTCTATGTTGGAGATTCGTATAACGAACATGAAGAATCCTAAAACCTTGCGGTGTCTATACGTGAATAAAGCTAGTGGACCAGATGGTATACCAGCTATAGTCCTAAAGGCTTGTGCACCTGAGTTGAAACGCTTGTTCCACCTCTCATTTAGTACTGGAATAGTGCCAAAATCCTGGAAGCTGGCCAACGTGCAGCCTGTTCCAAAAAAAGGCAGCCGCGCCGACCCTGCCAATTATCGGCCAATCTCAATTACCTCCATACTCTACAAGATTATGGAGCGTATATTGATTGCCCGCTTAATGGCATACCTAGAACAGAATGACCTCCTTAGTGACCGGCAATATGGGTTTCGCCGAAATCGGTCAGCTGGGGACCTTCTAGCGTATGCCACACACGTATGGGGCGAGGCACTCGAGAACAGTGAGGAAGTACTTGCTGTTTCTCTTGTTGTCTCGAAGGCCTTTGACAGAGTTTGGCACACTAGCCTTTTGGGAAAGTTTCCAGCGTACGGCTTATCCCCTGGTCTGATTGAATGGGTAAAGGACTTTCTGAGTGAACGGTCTCTCCGGGACGTCATCGATGGCTGCTCATCCGATCCTATGGTGACTAACGCCGGTGTTCCTCAGGGGTCTGTTCTCTCCGCAACTCTCTTCCTGCTGCATATTAATGATCTGCTTATACCAGGTATCTATGGGTCTGCAGACGATAGCACAGTTGTTGAGTCAAATCCAGTCCAAAAGAAAAACTATGGTAGAGCGTGTGAATCTCACACTACAGGCAGGCTCCGATTAGGGCGATACCAATCTTGTGAAGTTCAACGCCTCCAAATTACAAGCGTGTCTCTTCACTGCAAAAAGGAGCCAGCTCACCTTGGCTCCTTGTTTCCGAAATGTATCACTGAAATATACCGACCGCCTTCAGTTGTTAGGGTTTGAAATATCCTCAAATTTGAACTTCAGGCGGTTCATTGAGTCCAAGGCCAAAGCAGCTGCAAGGAAGCTGGGAGTCCTTGCAAAGGTGCGGTGATACTTCACGTCGGGATAGCTGCTTACTTTATATAAAGCGCAAGTCCGGTCGTGCATGGAGTATTGCTGCCATATATGGGCTGGTGCTGCAAAATGCCACCTAGCAGCTCTGGACTCAATGGAAAGGCGTGCTAAAAGGCTTATTAGTGACCCGAATTTGGTTAAAACCAATCTTATCAGCCTCGAACACAGACGTAAAGTAGCCAGCCTTTCGGTTTTCTACAGGATGCATTTCGAAGAGTGTGTGCAGGAATTACGTAATTTAATTCCCCCCTCTCGCTTCCACCATCGGACAACCAGACGTTCGGCCAGTCTCCACTCTTTCGTTTGCTATCATTGTTCATTTCACATTATTGTTTGTTCATCATGCGTACCGCAAAGGAGTGGAATAAGTTGCCAGCATCTGTCTTTCCATCCGATTACAGTGTCGGTGTCTTCAAGGCAAGAGTGAATAGACGTTTGTTAAGTCAGTGCGCTTCACCATCTTAGGCTACATGACCACTTACCATCAGGTGGGATCGTAGATAAGCGCTGGCTTAGTAGAATATAAAAAAAAAAACTAAGAATTAAAATAAAACATTGTTTATAATTATTTATTATTTATTTACAACTTACTGAGAATCAAAAGAAAGCAGGTAATAATTAAGAAAGGACGTCGAGCGAGTCCGTTTCAAACTAGTTGGCGAGACCGCAACACAGCGGACACATGTTACTCGTTTTGTACGCTCTGCTCAAATTTTTTTCGGTTGAAACACTACTTCGTAAAATTCAATTGCGAGTTGAAAGGACTCATTAATGACCCCGGTCCGAGTCCGCAGCTCATTTTTACTCTTTTCGCCTTCGTTGTCATTTACACTCGACTCTTTGTTGGTGGAAACACATGTATGCAGTTTTGTATGGCGAGGTAAAAGGAGTAATTAACGGGCCGTTCCGCTCGCAGTGGAAACCGGGCTTTATCCTATAAAAATAGGTGTTGCAGTTGTTAATGGGCGGCGATAGTCACATCAGGTGAGCTACGTTCTCGTTTGCGACTCTTCTATAAAAAACAAAAATTAGCCTTACGAATCCAAACAACCTTCATCATTTATTATCAAGTTTTTGTTTAGAAAAATCGAAATATACATAAAATAAATGGACTGTAATTATCTTTAATGTAAATAACTCCACGTTAATATATCCTATCCAGTCGAAGCCGGGGCGAGCGATAAAGATAAAATTTGTATTCAAGTATTATTTCCCTTTCGACTTAAAACAAACGAAATTGGAATAAATGAGCTATATATCCAACAGAAACGTCTAAATAATTTTAATTAGCGACATGTATGGCGAATGATGCTCAGAGGGATTTGTCGTTAATGGCTAATTTCAGTAAAATTTGCTCAATCTCCAACAAAGTTTGAAATTTCAAAGCCCATTTTGTGAAGAACCTTTCCTCTTATAGCTTTTCGGATGTAATTCCTCTATACGATGCTAAAGATTATATGCAGATTTTCTAAGATAAATTTAGTTAAATGAATCCAATTTACTTGTTACATTTTTCACGAACGATTTTCTTAATATGTGGAATGTTTGATTTAAAAACGATAATATTACCACATGTATTAATAATAAATTAAAAGTAGTTTAGTCAGTAAATGATCATACATATAATATAACCGGATATGGGGTCTCTTTGTAAGTATAAAATTGTGTTAGAAGACTACTCTTCCATAGCACTTTATTACTATTTGCATAAATTTTACATAGTAATTACTATAAAATTCAAATACGAGTAATAAACTTATAAAGTTTGTCTATAGCCGACTTCAAAAAAAGAAAATAAGTTCACAATTCAATAGTATGATTTTTTGTATGTATGTCACGCAATAACTTCCTCTTTTTTTACCGATTTTGGCATTTCAAAATTTTTTAAATAGGTTATACATTTGCAGTTGTCCCAATAAATTTGGAAAAATATCTCTAGGCATAAGGATGAAAAATAAGGAATGAAGTTTATAACATAACTATTAAGACGACATTCAATTTGCTACCTAGAGCTTGTGATATTCGTTAGTGCACTGAAAAAGGGTAAAAAAGTAAAACCTTATTGAAAAACCGAATTCAAAGAACAAACATTAATTATATAACTTTGAAGAACAACATTTTGAAGTCGGGGCTTTCAACCTTTTATACACTTTTAATGCCTAACTGCCTAATTGGTCTAGTGGTCGTAAATACTGTCACTAATCATGAAGTTCCAAATACAGAGTTAGGCCAAAATCAGTCAGTAGCAGCCTGGAGTCAGGAAGTTAGCCGTGTTCATTCCAGTGCCTCGGAAAACACGTAAAGCTTTTTCCCTGGTCCTAATCTATCTACGGACGTGTCGGATTACCATGTTTCCAAAATATGTGAGGAAGAGAATAAAGAGTGCAACCTCTCCTGCGCATATTGCTGGTCTCCATTTAGACTGGCTGCTGTGATCGTAATTCGGTCTGGAGGACATTATTACACTTTGTCTAAGCAATGACTTCAGTATTTGATTTTTTTAATTTCTTTTATTTTTTCAAGTCGGCTTTTCCTCTTTATTAAAAGTTAATTATTTATTTAACATTCCAGACTACCGGCGGCGACAAAAGGTTGGCGACGATTTCGTAGCATGTTATATAATCGTATTGCAAACTGAATATGATTAGTTTTATTCATTAGTGCATCTTTGTGCTTTTCTCGACGTTTTAGTGCGGTTTAAAAATAAAACGCCGATTTAATGAGAGTGAGTAGCCTGAACTTGTCAATTCGATAGTAAAACCTAAATGCCAATCGCTCTCGCTTCATGTTTTGTATCGAATCGATATATTAATATATAATTGGTATTGTAAGCATTGTGTAAAGTTAATAAAGGTGGTTTTTTCAGTAAAACTCTAATATTTGCTCGGTAAACAACGTTCTTATTGTACTGGCCAACCGTACATTTCTGCAGGCGTTAAAATTTTAGCCAAAGCAATCGCTTATAGTTTGACAATTACAAAAATTGTGTTAGTTCACGTATTCATCTTAACCGCGACGGACGAGAACTAATTAACCTAACATTTAACATATTTAAATCTTATATTTTTTACTTATTTATATACAATATAAAAAACTGTAATAAAAAAATAAAACCAGTAACTTAATTATCATACAGTCCTACTCACCGCGGTATCGTGCTAAGAACGCTGGCTGCATTTCCCCGCTGAATGGCTATACTTATCCCTTGAGCGAGAAAAGAACCAGTATTGTATATTATAATAAATAAAAAAGGCGCACTTATTTACCAAACGGTTTGTTGTTAAACATTCGTCCAATATCCGTACACTTAAGTCTTATAAAATTCAGATGTGTAATTAAATTAAATTAGTTTTGCAACAATAAAAAATGTATATAAAAAGTTCCCAAGACGATTGTAACAGTTCGAAGGGAATTTTCACGATCAGCTTAGAACGGAAAAACAGAGTCAGTAGCCAAGCCAACTGTGTTCTATCGCTCATTCTATAATATCCATTTTCGTGAGGGTTCACATACGTCAAAGAAAATGCCGCTCTGTCGGGTGCTCGTAAGGAGGAAAAAGTACCGAATTAACATCGGACAAAGAAACTTTATCTAAGCGGAGTCGCTTATTGAATTTTGCAATATCTTTGTACTATGAACATACTAAACTCCTTTATCTCGTCGAAATACCGATGAAGGTTATTTTGAAAAGGAAAGATGATAAAAATACTTTCGTTATTGTTTTGGCTTACACGAAGAAAACGTGTAAGTTATTTTTTAATCTAATTGACGATTTCTTCTATATTAGTCTAGCATATAGGAATTTATAGATGTTTTTCAGCATAATATTTATTTTGAAAGGAGTGAGCTATTCTTTTGTTTTAATAATAGTAATAAGATTCACACGTATACATGGGAAAGAGATGATGATAGAAGTATGATAGATTTCATAATTGTTGATGAAATGAGGAGCGCGGTGGTAGATACAAGGGTTTACCGGGGCTCTAACGTAGGGATGGATCATTACTTGGTCTTATGCCGAATTAATGGTCTTTTCAGACGTTGGAGGCATCGGACATCTGTGTCTACCACTGCGTTACAGCGTATAAGAACAGAGAGGTTACAAGATGAAGGTGTGAAAGAGAAGTTCAAATGTAGATTGAGAGAAAATATAAGTGGTATGGCTGAATTGTGTATGAATGATTTAGACTTGGAGACTGTGTGGTATAATGTCAAGAAAGGTTTAGTGGATCTAGCTACCGAAGTATGTGGTGTAAGTAAGAGAACGAATGAAAGGAAAAATAACACGTTATGGTGGTATGATGAGGTACGGATAGAAGTTGAAGCAAAGAAGAAAGCATGGCTAGATTTACTAGCAACCAAGGATAGTAATTCTAGCAGTATGAATGATGATATTGAAAGGAAAAAGGCAGTTTTTAGAAACCTAAATAAGAGAGTAAAAGAAGTAGTTGAAAGGAAAAAGCAAGAAAGAACGGAAAAGAATGATAGAAGAATATCGGATAACTTCCAGGCAAACATTAAAATGTTCTGGAAACTCGTAAGAACTACCAGGGGACATTCACAACAGCCTAGAATGAATACTATATGAGACCAGAATGGCTGTATTCTGAATGACGAAGTTTTGAGTCTAAGGAGATGGAAGGAATACTTTGAAAGCGTGTTTATGAGTGATGAGACGTTTGAATTAAATGAAATAGAAATTCCGAAAGAAGAGGAAATAGATAGAGATATAGGTACAGATGAAATAATGAAAGCAATGAAAAGTATGAAAGCAGGTAAGGCAGCCGGTTATGATAGAGTATCTCTCGAAATGCTAAGGGCTGGAGAAGGAGTGGTGGCAGACCTGCTGTACACCTTGTTTAATTTATGTTGGGAACTTAAGCGGGTACCGGGAGACTGGTGCAAAGCCGTGATAGTCCCAATATACAGGGTGTTTTTGGAACGCTCCTGAAAACTAAGACAGGCGACAACACCAAGTATACCTTTGATCATGGGTCACAAATAAATTCGATCCTGATGAAAAAAAAATCATCTTTTCACAAGGTTTTATTAGCTTTATTCACGCTCCATCATGTTAGTACAGCTAAATGAAACGATAATTTCATAAAAAATATCATGAAAATACTGAAACATAAAACCAGCAGTGGAATGACTGAATTGATATCACCTGACCTGAGCTAGATAAAGGTCAATGTACGCGCGAACACAAATTCGCGCGGCCCACAACTAGCAGGCCTTCCCACAATACCTAATAATTTACAACACGTGTCTATATACCTAACTTATCTACTTAACCTACTATTTTGCCACTGTGCTTATCTCCACGTAGCCACTTTAATCCGAATTTACAGGTTAAATAACCCAAATAACTGGTTCGATTCCCCGCTAACGAAGAAATACTTAAATCAAATGTAACCAAGGTTGGAGTCATGCGTTTTTATTCATCGTGTAGGTATGTTTATTATTCTCGTGTATTCAGTTATGTACCTATTCAGATTAGTCTAGTACTAAGTTATTTAAAAAAAATAGTTATGAAACAGCTTACTGCTCTAAATCCTCCGTGGTCTTATGAGATGCGGCTCAAATTGTGCTCCATTCATTTCAAGGCAGACTTGGGTGCAGGCGGGGCATCATCGTGTGGTCTTCGACACAGTCCGTACGTAGTTTCTCGAAAGTATCCACGATCCTTTGGCGCATTTCTTCAGCACTATCACATTCACGATTAAAAACCCTTTCTTTCACATACCCCACAAAAAGAAGTCTAACGGAGTCAGATCTGGTGAGCGAGGTGGGCAAGCGTGTGATCCTAGTCTGCCGATCCAGCGATCATCAAATAGCTCATTGAGGCGCTCACGGACGAACCTCACGAAATGTGGAGGGGCACCATCATGTTGGAACTATGTGCGGCGATATTCAGCCAACGATAGGTCGTTTAAAATGTCAACCAACTGTTCATCTATAAAGTTTAGGTATCGCTGTCCGTTCAGTCGCTCTGGCAGAAACACTGGTCCCAGTATGCGATCCTTAAATAAACCTGTCCATACGTTAACCGACCATCGGGTTTGGTGCCCGGTTTGTCGAACAGCGTGCGGGTTAACCTCTGAATACACGTGTGTATTTCTTCGGTTCCACAGGCCGTTTCTGGTAAATGTCGACTCATCCGTCCAGATAATGTGCTCAATGGAACCAGGCACACGTTGTTGCTGATATAATAACCAACGGCAGTATAATAACCACTATAAACGTACGCGTTAGGCATTATTAAAACAAAAAAGAATCCAAAAACGTAACAAAAACTTTAATATCAACACGTAATCACAAGTAAATTTATTAAACAAAACGATTGAACTGTCGCTCGCGCACGCGTGTACAAAATCAACACGAAACTGTCTCAAAAACTAAAACCAACGAACCCGGTCAAGGCTGAAAATTACTGCGTCACAAGCGTGAGGCGACAGGGTTAGGCATTCTGCCGTCATAATAAAAAAGGAAGTAACTAACAAAAACGTAAAATGGAAATAAAAAATAAATTGATGAATTTTTCTTTCAGACCCCGTGTCTAAAGTATATTAAAAGGTATCTATATTGAAATATATACGTAGAGACATGAAGATTTTAAGGACGAACTTATTTTTTTTTTTAAATTTGTTTATTTATTTAAATAAAACGAATTTTCCTTTTCATCTTAGATTAAAAAATACACCTGGCAACACAAAAACATCGAAGGAAAGACGCATATAACTATTTGGGTCTTCCCAACCTAATAAATAAAACAAAATTACCATTCATTTAACATTTTTACATATTTTGGAAAGGTCATTTGAAGTTGAGAGGACGCTAATAGTAATTTACTACTTTTTTCTTAGTAAATATTAGAAAAGCATTGGTAGTGAGACACAAAAAATAACAACCCGCAACTCTTGAGTAATGATTTTAAAGGGGATATCATACAAGACTTACTACGATAATAATTAAAAATTAAAACATTTGTACAACCGACTTTAATATATATAATTAAGGATAACTCAAAAACTATTGGTCTGACCTCGATCAAATTTATATGGGACCACATGTGAAACACCAGCTCTTAATAATAAGATATAAGCTCTTAATAATAAGATATAAAATAATAAGACAAGAATAATTTAAATTTAAGTAATCGATGCAAATATTGTTAAAGATGACGTAGCAACTGGTTAAATAAGTCTTTTCTTTTATGTTGAATTTGTATAAGTCTTTTCTACTAATAAAATGTCATCTGTGATCAACAGCTACGTCTAAAATTCTGACGATAATTTCTAAAATATTGATATTAGTGAATATTAAAAAAATTTAGTAGATGCGTCTTCTTATCATGAGTCGAATGGTATATTTAACTCATTTATTCGAAAATTGTTAGATGCGCCCTTTTTTCTTATGACCGCAGTATTGTTTCATACCGAGCTAGATACAGGTCGACAGCGGAGTGAGTGTGGGTACAGTCGCGTTCTAAAGTACTACATGGTATTGGGCTATTGTTTTATAATATTATAGTAATTAATTGTTTTATTGTAGAATCATAATAGGT
This sequence comes from Parnassius mnemosyne, assembly GCA_963668995.1. Taxonomy (NCBI): domain Eukaryota; kingdom Metazoa; phylum Arthropoda; class Insecta; order Lepidoptera; family Papilionidae; genus Parnassius; species Parnassius mnemosyne. Next base: position 46,890,167 of record CAVLGL010000024.1, on the reverse strand, counting down.
GTTTTACTAGCTACTTAGAACTTTGGAAGAGGTGGGAATTAAAAATAGATAATGTTTACTTGAGCATTGTTTGTTATTTCTATCGTAAAATATAAAGTAGTTTGTAACAAAAAAACTTAAGCTAAGGGTGACACGCCGTCCATTATGACGTCTTGGGTCACATGGAAGCCAGATGTTGATGGTGTGTTGGTGTTACTGGATGCTACTTCATCATCACTTTCATCTTCGCTTGAGCTTCCGTCATCAGGTCGATCACATGGTAATTTTTTCGGTATTCTTCCTCAACAATTTTAACTTTACTGCATAATTTTCCCCATTCACTTTTTCGTTCACTAGTTTAGTCATAAAACAATAGATATAAATAATTTTTTTTCCTTCCTTTTTAAAACATCGTCGCGAGTCGCAAAGTAAGCTGTGTATGCGACTGTATTTTTGGAGCGAACAAAGCGCGGGAACCAATAGCATGCAGGCACAGTAATACTGGCCAATATGTGATCAATCGCTCAGTGCCCAAGTTCAAGGCCAGCGTTCTTTTTTCACCGTTGGCGCGTACATTAACCTCCATTAGTCAGGTGATATGAATTCAGTTTCCACTGCTAGTTTTATGTTTCAGTCTTTTCATGATTTTTTTATGAAATTATCGTTTCATTTAGCTGTACTAACATGATGTCGCGTGAATAAAGCTAATAAAACGTTGTAAAAATATGTTTTTTTTTTTCATCAGGATCAAATTTATTTATGACCCATGATCAAAGGTATACTTGGTGCTGTCGCCTGTCTTAGTTTTCGGGAGCGTTCCAAAAATACCCTGTATAAGGTAAAAGGATCACAGCAGGACTGTAAAAACTACCGTGGTATCAGCCTTCTTAGCATTTTGGGAAAACTGTATGCTAAGGTACTAATTGAAAGAGTTATGAAAGAAACTGATGTAAAAATTTGGGATGTGCAAGCGGGATTTAGAAAGGGAATGGGATGTACGGATCAGGTCTTTTCCATGCGCATGATCGCGGAGAAGTTTTTGGCCAAAAACCAAAAAGTTTTTTGTGCGTTCATAGACTTGGAGAAGGCTTATGACAGAGTGGACAGGGATGTGTTATGGCAAACACTGAACTCATTTGGGTTGACCGCTGGTCTGATACAGGCAGTGAAGTCTCTATATAGGGACTCTAGTGCTTGTATCAGGATCAACGGGGCCTACTCGGAGTGGTTTGGCATCCATAAAGGTGTCAGACAGGGCTGTGTAGCTTCCCCGTGGTTGTGCAACCTATTTATGGACAGTTGTTTGGAAAATTTGAAAGTAGAAGAATGCGGGTTAAGAATGGGTGAGTTAACCGTCAAATGCCTTTTGTACGCCGATGATCAAGTCATACTTGCATCGTCGGCAGCCGAGTTTCAATTGATGGTTACATTAATGAACAGGGCATTAAAAGAAAAGGGAATGAATGTGAACGCAAGTAAGACGAAAGTTATGGTTTTGAAAGAGAAGAAAATAAAACGATATGTAAAATAAAAATAGAAGGGGAGTTGGTAGAGCAAGTAGATGAGTTTGTATATTTGGGATGTGTGTTTAGCAGGGATGATAGATATGATAAGGATATAGAAATACGAGTGAATGCAGGAAATAGAGTGAATGGGGCTCTACACTCTATTGTGAAAAGTCAGAATGTGTCCAAAAAGGCACGTATGGCAATTCACAATGCTGTGTTAGTACCTACTTTAATGTATGGTAGTGAAAGTTGGGTGTGGCAGAAGAAGCATGAGAGTAGAATAAATGCTGTAGAAATGCGGTCATTAAGGAGTATGTTAGGGATGAAGCTGAATGACAGAGTGAGAAATTGTTTAATAAGAGAAGAGTGTGGTTTGCAACATGATGTTGTGACCAGGATTAAGAAAGTAATGCTTCGGTGGTTTGGCCATGTAAAAAGAATGAATGAGGAAAGACTGACAAAGCAAATTTATGTAGCAGAGGTGAACGGCATAGACGGGAAGGGTCGCCCTAGGCGAAAGTTTATCGACCAAATAGGCGATATATTAAAAATGGGCCATATCAAGAGTACCTTTAACCGACGAGCGTGTATGCGTAGGTATATGGATGTGGAGGAAGCGAGAGAGGTGTGTCAGGATCGTGCCAAATGCAAGTCCATAATCTCTGCCTACCTCTCTGGGTGACAGGCGTGAGTGTTTATGTTTAAATAGACTGCCTCAATCACTCATTCAGCATCAGCCACCTCGTTTGAAATCGAAAAAATTCGAATCAGTTGTTTGCAGTGGCTCAAAAAAATCGCTATAGAAATACAAAATTCAAAAAACCAAATTTAATACTTATTTGATTATTATAATAATCAGAGATTTTTATTACAATATTTTAAAAGCACATAATATATAATAGTACTACGTACTAAAAGTAAGTAGATAAATGATAAATTATATTATACTAAAGGATGTAAATAATATTTAAGTATATTTATACATAAATACGTCTTGGACTTTATGAAGTGACATGAATGATGATACGATGATCATATGAGCATTATGAGTCGTGCACTTTTCGATTTATCAAACTTTTTTTTTAAATTGAAGTGACTTAAAATTATTGGGAAATTAGATGTATAATAATAAGGTTATTAATGAAAACTTGTGTGTATTTAAACTACTATAAAATTCACGTACAATCATGTTATACGTAATTTTTTTAATGCACTTCACATAGTGCATGCCCACTATTTTATTTACCAATAGTTTATTCTTATTTCTCAGACATGCATATTTCCTCACTATGTTGTCCTTCATCGCCGAACACGCGATAAACCATCACTTACAATTGTAAGTAACAATTTCATTGGTGTCGGTGGGGATCGAATCCGAGTTGCTCGCGTACTGTGAAATTTACAGCGATCGCTTAGCCCATGAGCTACCATGGCTCTTGGCTTATGGCTCGAGATCATTGGTCGTCATCACTACACTCAATGACCTCAATAGACATTGTGGAAATGAACACGTACAAAACAAAGGTCACGTGTAATATCTATGTCACACCTATACCGGTAGCTTGTTGTAAGCACTAGCCTCGAAGTTGGAGACGAGTAAACTAGAACAAGTTGGCCGGCTAGGTAAATCCAACTTCAACAGAAAGGTCTATCGACGGCTCGTATTCAGCTAGACAGCGTTCGGAGAATTACGACACATCGGGGAGATTATACCTCAATACTTGTAAACAACTTGTGTTTGTTCCTGCTGTTTTATTATATACGTACACTTTATATGGTAGAGCCATGATGCAGCTAGTTGATGGCTTTTTTGTGGAACAAGTGTGACAAGCGAGCTCACAGTTTATCATCAGACTGCGTGCTCCCAAGATGATATTATGAGATGTTATATGATATGATGTAAGACGACACTTACATTTCTTCTCGATTAGGATTCCAATCAATGATCGTCATCCCTGATGACTAAAAAAGAATGCTTGGTTCTCAGCAAAAATAGTCTCCGGAGAGCCGTAGTCAAAAATTTACGTAGGTATTCTGTAAGAGCGTGGTCCTTCCCCGGTCTAGCCGACATGTTTTTGCTACAATTGTGATATAGTCGCAGTTTAGGTGTAACACGTAACACAAGAAGATTTGCCTTAAGCTATCACATTTGGCAGATGGATTGACCATCGCAGTACAAGGCGTTTCGTACCTAAGTGGTTGATACTCCTCATCTGCCTTGAACGCCTCGAAGTTAATCTAGATTCAACCCTACATCTGCTGCCAAATACAAGTGTCTGCCCTGCTGTGTACTGATCTTAAGGATAGACAGGATGTGATGTGTTGCATCTCAGTCCTTTTGCATCTGCAGTCTTCTTTGTTTGAAGTTGGCTGCAGGTGTCCATGGACTGCAGAACCTAATCAATATTTACCACTTCAGTTTTCAGTTTGCCACTTCAGTTTTATAAAAAAAAAAAAACTTTGAGTCTCGCACCCGCGATCAACACTATATGACTGTTCTAGTTGTTTTATGAACATGCTATAAAATAAAAAGTTAATCACACACAATTTAACAAGATTTTTAGAAATTGAACAAAAATAAATAGAGATTTAATTTTGATCGATGTGCTGCTGAAATACTCAAATTTACAAGAAAGTAATGGGTTTTCATGTCGTCAATATTTACTAGTTTTAGCATTGACTTTACATAATGATTAATGTACACACGTCGAGTGTCGTGTGGACATGATATTATTTAAAATTTAAGGAACATCAAATAAAGATAAATAACTGAGAGCAACTTTATGAGAGAAAATACCTTTCATAAGTGATTGCAATGGTGTTATGGAGAGGCATCGTTTTGTTAAAGTAATATAAATCTGCAATTATTTAAAATAATTCATTCTCATGCTGCCCTACGCTGCCGGATCGCAAGAATGAGCACGGTTTTAGTTATTATACATTTTAAATATTTTACAACATCGACTGCGCTTTGTGGCATTCCTTGGAAGGGTCTAGGTTAAGCAGCGGACCTGTGAAGGACTGTGAAATAACGAAGATGATAATTATTTTGCTAAGAAAATATTTTATAAATTAGATACGGAAGAAACCGAACTATTATATTTGAGACCGCACAAATAATTACCCCGTGTGGGAATCACGCCTGCGACTTGCAGCTCCGCACGCAATTGCTTTGAAACTACGCTATCTTGTGATCGCTAAAATGTTACATTTCATCTTATTTAACATGCTTGACCTGTAATTTCGTAATATACGTGGAAGAGCCATGCTGTAGTAATATTGTTGTAGCAAGATGAGTCGGCTCGACCGGGGATGGACCACAGTCTCACAGAATATATACTTATATATATTCTGTGATGTAATACTGAATGGCCTTTTGACCCTAGTCTATCAGTCTATGTGTAATGTTTTATTAATTTGCATGAATTTTTTTTAATGAAATTATCGTTTCATGTAGCTATAATAACATGATGGAGCGTGAATAAAGCTAATAAAATGTTGTGAAAAGATGATTTTTTTTTCTCGGGATCAAGTTTCTTTCCGACCTATCATCGAAGATACCCTCGGGAGCGTTTCACAAACACATGGTATTATGTTCTTTTTCTAAGTTTTTTGAGTATTTTTAATGGTCTATAAATATTTATAAGCTTTGCAATTAATAGTCATTGGAAATGACTTTATGACTATTCTCGTTTAAATTGATCTACATTGAAGAGTTTTTCAATAAAATAAATATATTAATTGAACATTTTTGCTGTGAATATTTATCAAATTTTCACTTTAATACTATTATTTAATCTTTAATACTATCATTATTTCTTGAAATCGTTCATAAATCGTATTTATTAGATTAACATACATTTACATTATTCTTTTTCCTTTGAATATTTACCGTTAACATAGGCCTCCCCCATAGATTGCCTCATAGGGGGGATAATTGCCATAGTTGCCACACTTGGTAAGCGGATTGGCAAGTGTTGTTTTTTTTATTTTTAGTCGTTATTAGGAATTGCTGCTGCCCATCTCTGAAGAGTTTTTAGAAGTCGGTCTATACTTTTTTAAAACTCTACTATTTAACCCTAAATGCACCAAGCAATAACACCTCAAGGTAACAAGTAAATGTCGTTCAGGTAGGTAGATACTTTAAAAATGTTTTTTTGACGTGGTAGAGCCATGCTGCAGCTATATTAGTAGTATAGTTGTAGCACGAATGGGTCGTCTCGACCGGGGAAGGACTATGCTCTCACAGAAAACCAGCGTAAAATCGCAGCTTAACGCTGCTGTGTTTCGTATGGTGAGTTTAGAGAACCGAAGACCCTTTTTACTGGCAAAGAGGCATTCCATCTAAGTCCTCACGGGTGACAACGCATCTGCATCTTGAGTCTTTACCGAGGATAGATGTAGATGTCTATGGGTAACAGTAACCACTTACCATCAGGTGGACTGTGTGCTCGTTTGTCACCCTATCCTATAAAAAAAATGTCATTCTCTCTTTTTCAATCCTAAGGGGTCGAATGTTTAGTATCAATAAAATTATTTTACCATAGGCTAAGATGTTTCGCAATACAACAATCAAGAACAACGTACAACATTTTCAAGTAACATAAATACGGAACGTTAGTACTTGTTAGTGTCATTATCATCATTACAAACCTTCATAAGTACACAACTGAACATAGATCTCCCCCAAAGTGATGCTACAAAGTCCAGTCCTGAGCCACATGCACCCATTAATCGCATCTAGTAAGATCCTCACTCCATGTGCTCGTATTAATTTCCTATCGATTGTCAAAATTGATTTTTATTGATTATTGATGTATATGTATTGTCCATAAAACCGGTCAAAACCGGTTTACGTGAGAGCCGATTATTCTCGACTATTTTTAGAAATACCGATAATTCAAATCTACTTCAACGTCGTCAAAAAACAACAAAAGAGTTTACTACTCTACTACTCATTCATACATCAATATTCTAAAAAATTGTTTAAGAACCAGTTCAAAAGTAACTACACTCTGAATAACCTAACGAACATCGTTAGTACACTTAATGATCAAATAACATTGAGTTGTATGTACTACGTACTAGAGAAGCTATTTCAAATAAAAAATGTGCACTACTTTATGTCTTCGGTCTCCGCGCATGCGCAGGAGATAGTAGAGCCGCGCATGCGCAGTTGATATATTATTACCTATTTATTCACTTGAACAACAAATAATTTTACTTACTTGAGCACTGAATTGTTATTTACGTCCAGGTTTAAACTTTAATTTGAAATCTCGTATTATTAGCGCCGCTCCACACTGCATGGATATTGAATGAAGCCACACTAAATGACACTAAGGTACTCGTAAGGTGTACGAATTGCAGTACGGTTCAGTTGAACACAGTGAATGTTCGGAATGCGAAATCTAGTGCATAGTACATATATATATCGTCAAATAAGAATCTTATTTCTTTAAAATAAGTTAGCATTTAAATATCTTGTTGTTGTTTCTATTATTCACTCGAGAGAGCAGGCAAAGGAACTATGCCATACAGCCTTGTCTTTATGTATAATTATCCTTCATAATTCACTGCTTCACAATATGTTGATGCGTCACATTGTGCAGCCCTTGGGAGATTTTGACGGCAACTTGAGCCAGCAGGCAGCTGACAGTTGGCGATGATATTCTAAAGGCGCCTATGCAAACAAACAGCTTATCTTGAGAATCCATCACCATCAGAGCACTTGTTTCACCGTTTCCACTAATAGTTCACATGTGTAGACAGTTAATACATAAAATCGCACCACATTTACATATCAAAATCGACTTCAAACTATTATTTAAACTATAATACAGGAGCAGCAAACCGCCGCCGATCAAGTTCCCGCCAAAAACTCCATTTAAATATCTAAGCATTCCTGTCACATCAGCAACGCAGTTTTTTATTTTTTATTATGATTTGCTATAAAGAAGATGCCGCTGTCCATTTTTGAAACATTATCCTCACACTAACATTTTCTCCTGTATCGTGGAGGCAGTGTACAAACATGAATTGTGCATAGACAAACAACCAGAACCGGACAATTATTTGTAGGCCATGAAAATACTTGATCCGTCCGACAAACTAGCGACCCTCATAGCTAAGCTATTGCACCACGGAGCCGTCAAAACTCTCCTGTTTCATTCCCCTTTATCACCTCTTACGACAGTTACGGGATAAAATGGGGTAATAGATTCTCTTAAGCCAGCATCTAATGTAAAAAAATAATTTTAGTTTGTTCGTATTTTATGCGCTGCCATACCGTTCATCAGATTGCGGTAAAACTTAGTCAACTAATTGCTTATTTACTCAAAGGTTATAGGCATAGGATAGTTAGCTTACAGTAGGTGGCGCGCGTATCGTACTGACAAACTTATTTAAAAGTCCTACTTAAATAATATAACTATTTCAAATTTAAATTGACGTTTCCACAAATATTTCATCTATGGCAGTTATGCGCCGGTTACCAGCCCGTAAAGAATAAAAATAAAATGAATTTATGAACAAAATATAGCACACACACAAACTGCTTATTTTATTATAAAATATATTCATTATTAAATTCTGTGAAACCCTTGAAATTTATTGAATGAAACCACTTACTAGCTCTCATAGGTCCCACAGTACAGATCAGATATTATGGAATATAACTGAATAAGTAAGAGAGATCTCTCTTAACTAGTAAGTAGAGTGCTCTAAGAATGCAGTTCATAAATCAAGATAGACTTCAGGTAAATATCTTCGCATTTCTGAATAAAACTTTTTCTTACTCTATTTCTTAAGTTGTATTGTAAAATTAGCTTCTTCAATGCAATATGAAATACAATTCCAGTATTGATACGGGCCTCATTAATAGTAAGATTTATAAGGTGATAGAGTTCTTAAACGTTATTTTTTTGGTTGCAGTACGAATGCCACGTACAATACGATCCACTTTTTGACTGCTTGGTTGGTCGAATGGTCATGAGGTCCCGGGTTTGATTTCCAGGACGGGCTTTAATCATTTAATTGGTTCTTATGTCACGAAATTCCTGTAGCAGTCCGACGTCAGCAAGTTGGTGGTATTTCAAACACTGGGCCTCGGAAAGCACGTAAAGCCGTTGGTTGTATGCCTGGTCGTGTCGATTTGCCGTTATATTGCACTATGAGAGTGAGGGAATAGAAAGTGCACTTGTGCTTGCGCATACGCTCGGGCACAATAATATTGTCCTGCGCAGATGGCTTATCTCCGTAGAGACTGGCCGCCTTGACCAAAATACAGTATGAAGGATACGACCCAAAGGACACACTCTCAAGAAATACCAGCTTGTCGCTGCTGTGCTTGGTATGGTGCGTGCAGAGAAACATATACCCTTTTGTACACGCCCCTAGCTGCCCCAACCAAGGATGACGGGATTAGGGCCCATGAGTAACCCCATTGACGAGCAGCAGAGGGACGGGGCCAGAATATGGCCACGTGGAATTTCCTAATTACAATAAACAATATGGGAGAAAGCTAGAAACACATAGTACTTACCATTATCCGGAGCTAACATCCCACCAAGGCTTGGGCAGGCCGTGAGTGTGTGTAATAGTGGATGGCGAGTAGTGTACAGTGAGGTGTGAATGTGTGAGGCCTTGGCAAGCATAGGCAACCAGCAGCGGCCGAGTTACAGGCTGCTCCAAATTGAGGTAATCTTCCGCGGCGTTGTCCACAGTTACTTTCCTCGTTCGTCACGATGACAATCCATTCACTCTATCGTACGATTAACTCACTAACAGAAGCAACTTACTCTCGTTTGTTATAAGGTTAACGCACAAAACGAACACGGAGTGTCCGGATCAAAGGACACTACCGTTTCGCGTAGCAACAGTTATTTCTAGAATATCAAAAGCCGCACTAGCTAATATTGTCGAATGCACTTATACAGATTCTGAGTCGGACCCAATAAGTCCCGGGAAAGGCTATCCAACAAGGCTGGACATCGCAGCAACTAAACAAGTCCTGTACTGGACAGAAGTCCGATGACCTCTCTCAAAAACCTATCTGTGCCCCTATGATTAGTTCCGCAATCCGACCGGATCAGGTCTGCTAACAGCGACGCGACACGAAGCGGCCCAGAGTGACCTTCTAAGCTTCAGTGCAGAGAGCACCCCCAAATTCCCCACGAACGTCGTCTGTGGTGAGCCGAACGAATGCACAGATAGTCCCTATTATGAATTTTCAAACAAGTAGGCAGAGCCAGGCCATCCACCATATAATCATTTACCAAATGGTGCGACAGCTGATTTCCATCTGATAATATACAACTAGCCAGCCTGTTAGGCAAGTAGTCCTATGCTCATATTTCAACTAATTTTTCAAAGCATCAATGTTCAACTACAGAATTAATTCAACCAAATTAATCACCGATGCACATAGGTCAACTTGACAAATAAAACAAAACAATAAACGCAAGAGACAGCCCTATTTCTCATTTGCATAACTTAGACAGTGCCAACAAAATGTAAACCAAAGGAGAATTGACTTTTATTTACTTCGGCACAAATAGGGTTATCTAATTTCAGCCTTCCTTTTCACAAAGCAAAATGATTAAACACTATCACAAAACATATACATAATTTTCCAAATAGCGCGACATTCAATTTGAAATGAATTCAAATTTTCTTTTCAGCAACCAGGCACAACAATCAAATGCAGTGATTAAATATATTTACAAAACATATGCAGCAGCATTTAAAGTAGATTAAATTCAATTCCTTTAATCACAACCGCTACAAATATGAAAATTTCGCGGAAAGCCCAAAAGCATTTTTAATTTTAATTTAAAGAATTTTTAACTAAGTGCTCGTCCAAACCAAATCTAATACCCCTTGACAGCGTGATTCAACGCTCCAGGGGGGCCCTAATCTTCCCACCACCAAGTGGAGGTCACTCGACGTGAACCCGAGACCAATAGAGCGCGAACCGCTAACAGTCGCCACTCGGGTTGTACGCCTTCACTGAGGCCGTCAGCAACAGGACATTTTGACAAGTGGACTGTTGACGGCTTAAGGCACAGTGGAGGCGGCCGTAGTGGGAGCTAAGGCGGCAGCTAGCCAGGGCCGCCTCCATCAAATGGGGAACAATGGTACACCAGTCGCGGCCACTCAGCTAACGGGAGTGAGAAGGGTCCAGCGGACCGATGAGTGGCCATGAAGTTCCTCTCCACACGATGAGGGGGGGTGATGACACCCCCGCCCCTGGGGGAATTACCCCCCGACGGGTCGGGGGAGGGACCCTTTTCGAACCTAGGGGCCTGGTGGCTGGCAGGTGGGCGCCGAGAGTCGCCCGGCAGAGGGCGTGGCTGAGCGCCCCCGCCCGTGGGGGTCGAGGGCCTGACAGAGCCCCGAGAGGCGACGCCGTTTGCACCCAGGCACAAAACTGCATAGTGATTGCCCTGGCAATGCAGACAGGGCCGCCGATGCGGACAGTCTCGCTGGAGGTGCCCTTCCAAACATGAGCAGCACCATAGTTCGCCTCGCCGGAACCGGCTTACCTAATAATTTCGGGCACGACGTTAACCGGTGCTCAGAAACTCGAAAATAGGAGCAGGGGAGGTGGGGGTTGATGACGACTTGCCTGGCGGATTCAGCCTCTCACTGGGCACGGCTCGTAAGTCGTCAACGGTGCCCGTCGCGTTCTCGGTCTGCCGGCACTGCTCCTCCAAAAAACGCAGCAGGTCATAGAAGGGCGGAATATAGGAGGCCTCGTCCCCGCCGTACCTCTCCTCCAAATGGATTCGAAGGTCGAGAGGTAGACGGGACAGCACGATGCGGAGCAACAAAAAAGCCCATTCGCCCACTGGTAAATCCAGCCGCCTCAACGTACTACAGGCCACCAGGACTGGATCCAACAGGTCCGGACGCAGTCTGGCCCGGTCACTAAGCAGTGGGAGGTTTAGAAGCTGCTTAACATGTTCGTCCGCAATTCGCCGCACGTTGGCGTATCTTCTGGCTAGGAGGTCCCGAGCAGTCTGGTAGGCGTCGTCTGACAATCTCAAGTGGCCAACGACGCCCAGAGCCTCCCCCTCCAGTGAGGCCAGGAGGTACGCCATTTTTTGGCTCGGGATCAAGTCACTCCGGGCGTCCACTAGGCTGTCGAAAAGACCAACGAAGGTCAGCCATTCGGAAAGGACCCCGGAGAACCTTGGCAGGTCCAGAGTTGGGAGCCGTCCCAACAGCTCCGACTGAAGCTGCTTCCGAGAGGACTCGGGCAGGTCACTCATCCAAGCCTCACGCGCTTCCTCGGCATACCTGCCTTCAGCCTCGATCAACTCGTCCGTGAGCGAAAAGAACTGCTCGTAGTCCGCGAAGCAGTAGTCCAGGACTCCCTGCTCCACATCCGAATTCTCGAGCTCAGCGTAAGCCTCCTCCACTGCGGCCCTTCGAGCATCGACCTGCTCGAACCGCTTCATCAAGTTATGGACCATATCCGGTCGACCTATCAAAGCATGGGCGCTGGTGGCCCAGCGTAACTCAGTCCGCAGGCAACGGATTAGTAGCTTGTGCGATGACATCACTACTAAATACAAATTACGACGCGGCTCGAGCACAAATTACAAAATAACAAATAAAAAATACAACAAAAAATTAACAGTTAATAAATGCAGTTCCTATCAAATCGAGTTGAATAGAAATTACACAAATACGAATTACTACGTATCAACCAAATACAAGTTAGCACAAAAGAAAAGACACAAATCAAATTAACAAATAATAAATACTAGTGCGATCAAATCAAGTTAAATTCAAATTACGCAAATACAAATTACTGCTCTTTAGTTTAAATACAAATTACAATACAAATAAGATACACATCACGGTCGATCAACAAAAATGCCTAGCTCGGAAATCGACCCTTCGATAAGTAATCCACTACAACTATCCGACAACGATAATTAATCGATGACGTAAAAATAACCATCTACCTACATGACGTATACCTCTAGAAAAACTCCCGCTTGCGCACTGAAAGGGCGCGGCTTTCAAATCTACCCGCTAACCAAATAAGCAAGCAACAAAAGAAAATAATTTTATTATTACGTACAAAAAAAAATATTTTTACGTATTACGGACGGGCGTGATTGTAGATACAAATTAGTCCAATCAAACCAACGCTCCCTGCCACCAGAATTGTTTAATTTTTATCAAACACTATGGTCGGGATCGATCGGGGAATCGAACCCGGAAGCGCGTTCTGCTACCAGTTTGTACACGCCCCTAGCTGCCCCAACCAAGGATGACGGGATTAGGGCCCATGAGTAATCCCATTGACGAGCAGCAGAGGGACGGGACCAGAATATGGCCACGTGGAATTTCCTAATTACAATAAGCAATATGAGAGAAAGCTAGAAACACATAGTACTTACCATTATCCGGAGCTAACTTCACACCAAGGCTTGGGCAGGCCGTGAGTGTGTGTAATAGTGGATGGCGAGTGGTGTACAGTGAGGTGTGAATGAGTGAGGCCTTGGCAAGCATAGGCGACCAGCAGCGGCCGAGTTACAGGCTGCTCCAAATTGAGGTAATCTTCCGCGGCGTTGTCCACAGTCACTTTCCTCGTTCGTCACGATGACAATCCATTAACTCTATCGTACGATCGAAGTTAGTTAAACTTACAGAAGCCACTAACTCTCGTTTGTTATAAGGTTAACGCACAAAACGAACACGGAGTGTCCGGATCAAAGGTCACTACCGTTTCGCGTAGCAACAGTTATTTCTGGAATATCAAAGGCCGCACTGGCTAATATTGTCAAATGCACTTATACAGATTCTGAGTCGGACCCAATAAGTCCCGGGAAAGGCTATCCAACAAGGAATGCGCGTTATAAATCCTAGACAGGATGTTTACTAGACGCCTAAACTATTCCGCGGTTCCCGAACCAAAATGACAGTGTGCTGTCGTTAGCACAGCTGGCAGATGACTCTTTTTCGCTCGCGACCCGCGCGCTCTTGCCGGGCTCGGCCGAACTTCAAACCGAGCCGATCCGAGTGCCCTCTGGCGTCGATTCTTGACATTAGCCCTTGGCGCGTACACCTTTTTTACTGGAAACAATGCATTCCAACTTAGTCCTGAGGGCTGACAACGCATCTGCATTTTATTACTTAATTAAGGAACAACGTAGATGTCTATGGGCCACAGCATCCATTTACCGTCACGTGGACTGTGTGCTTGTTTATTAAAGAAAAAAATAAACGTGTTAAAGCAAGCTGAGCTTTAAAAGCATCAATAGGTTCAATTTTCAATTCGCACTTAAATCATCAAAGTTAGAATGACATCATCACAACAAATGCAAGTATTGGCACTAAATAATAATCCATCCAATCCAAATCTATTCCTTAATAACAATTTAACTAACAAGTTTTTTTTTATAGAATAAGGCTGACAAAGGAGCACACAGTCCACCTGATGGTAAGTAGTTGCTGTGACCCATAGACATCTACATCTATCCTCAATTACGAATTAAAATGCAGATGCGTTGTCACCCGTGAGGACTAAGATGGAATGCCTAGTTTCCAGTAAAAAGGGTCTCCGGTTCTCTACACTCACCATACGAAACACAGCAGCGTTATGCTGCTATTTTACGCTGATATTCTGTGAGAGCGTGGTCCCTCCCCGGTCGAGTCGACCCATTCGTGCTACAACTATACTACTAATATAGCTGTAACATGGCTCTACCACGTAAAAAATCTGTGAAATCTAAAATTTGTTTATTACCTTCAATGCATTGAAGTTGGAAACATCTAACGCAAGATATTACACTGTATTACAATACAAGCTGTTCCCCGCGACTTCGCTCGCGTGTAATTTATAACGATTGGAATTCATGGGTTTTAATTATATTGCGCGGAACTCTGATTCTTTTTCTAAAATTAAAGTAGCCCAAGTTGCTCCTTATAACTTCAGCTATCTTACAAAATCAGTTTACTCCTTATAACATCAGTTTACTGGTAAAAGTCCTGTCAAAATCGGTCCAGCCTTTTCGGAGATTAGCCGGAACAAACAGGCAGACAGACAGACAGACACACAAAAATTTTAAAAATTGTGTTTTTGTTATAAGAACCGTATATAATTTCATATGCATATAGTTAAAAGCTGTTATTTTTACATTAAAAACAGACACTTCAATTTTATTTATTAGTGTAGATATACATTAGCAGTAACGACCAGTCCCAGCTTCACATAGGTGCAGTTTACATGTGGTGTCATTTATGTTTAAATAACTAGCCAAGTGTGAGTCGTACTCACGTATGAAGGGTTTCGTACCATCGTAAAACACGTTTCTAGTTGGGGAGTCCCCTTTAATTCTTAATTTATTTTTATATTTATTATTTGTTGTTATAATGGTAAAGAAATACACATTCTCTGAAAATCTAATCTCTAACTATTACGGATCATGAGATACAGCCCGCCGACAGATAGATGGACGAACAGCGGAGGCTTAGTAATAGGTTCCTGTTGTTTAGTCTTCTGGTACGGATCGAGAAAAAGCACGATCGGCTTAAAGTTTGCCGCTTTGGTATTGATTATATTTATTTTATAACGTTTATTATAACGTATTAAGTTTTTTTTTTTTTAAGATTTTACCTGCAGACGTGTACCATTGTACAGTTTAGGTGTATTACGTTTCCTTAATAAAATGATAGTACACCCTACTTTTAAAATTAATTTATGTGGGTGGCAATCCAGAGGGCTGCAAGTAATTGAGAAATTCTGTTGGGAAATGAACATCCTCTTCTTGGTTGAGCACAGTGTAAACAGATTGGTCTTTTGTTTCGTTGCAGTGGTCTTCGAGATAATGAAGTAATCACCTTATCTACTTGAATCAATGCATAAATCTTATTTTATATATAATTAATAAGAGTATATTATTATGCTCGTGTTAATATGTATTATTAATTTTGTGATAAACGTTGTTGACCCATTCTTAGTCATATACTTAAATTATTTTAGCTGTTTTCATAGCATTATGCCTTATAGATTATTGCTGTAGGAATCGACAGCTGACGTTGAAAATTAATTTATACAAGAGAAGAGAACCTTACCAAAAACATTAAAACAAATTAATATATTTTCTGTTGAGTAGTAGTTTATACTCCATAATATTATTTAGATTGGAAAGTATTTTCCATACCTATAATATATATTACAATTACTAATACAAAGTAAATATAAAATAATTATCGCTTCAGCGAAATTTGTTTAAGCAAAGTTGAACAACTTAATGTATGGCGTTGCCACAGCTGACATTTTCCTTTGCATTTCCTTATCTTAAAAATGTTTATTTTGGCCCGCTAACGTCAATCACAACACCATTATCTCCAACCGAACTCGGATATTTCATTACGAAAAACTTTGTTGTCCTTCCACAAAGTAAGCTTTTATCTTTCAAAATAATAAAATAATAGCATCTCTACGACCTTTATAGTAACCAAATATTATTTTCTTTCATTTTTCTCAAACTTTAACTCTACATAAGTATTTTCTCCTGTATTGTGGAGGCAGCTTACATACATAAATTTCACAAGGACAAACTTCCAAACCTGGAACAATTATTTGTAGGCCATACGAATACTTGTTCAGTGGAACCCGCACCCCTTAGTGCTGCAACTCATTACTAAGACAGCGCGCCACGGAGCCGCCAAAAATAAAAATATTAAATAGTGACTTCATTTTTATAATATAAGGGTTAAAAACAAGAAAACACACAGTTCACATGATGGTAAGTTGAAGCTAAGGTTCATAGACATTCGCATTTATCCTCGATTAAGAATCAAAACGCAGATAAATTGTCACCCCTGAGGGCTAATATGGAATGCTTCGTTTCAAGTAGAAATACACTCCGGTTTTCCACACTAATGAGCACACAGTACACCTAACCGTTTTGTTTTATACAATACAGTGACAAACGCACACACAGTCCACCTGATGGTAAGTGAATGATGTGGACCATAGACATCTACAGTTATCTTCAATTAGGAATCAAAACGCAATTGCGTTGAGAACTAAGATGCAATACCTTATTTCAAGCACAGAGGGTCTCCAGTTTTCTACACTCACCATACAAAACATAGCAGCAATAAACTGCTATTTTACGCTGCTATTCTGTGAGAGCGATGTCGCACGCCCTACACCTCCGTGTAGTGGCGTGTAAGAATACCCACTACCCTATGTCTTCCCGAGGGTTTCGTAAAAGGCGATAGAGGGAAACTGAGACAGAAGATGGGTAGCAACATCTTTCTGATAACAGCAAATTACAACAAAAAAAAACTGCAAATGTGCAAACTCTGAAAATTTTGGCAATATACCCCTATGAAAAATGTTAGAAAAAGTCCGGCCACAGTCCCCAGCGGCTTCGCTATTCCTGGTTACGGTGGCAACCACGGTAATGGCGGGGCAGGGGGTATTAAGAATCTCCGGTGGAGGTTTGGTTGCCACCTAAGATAACTTAAATTTGCAACGTATTACGCACGCACCCTGAGGACAAACGAGAAGATCCTGGAGCTGGAAGAAGAGATAGACAAGTAACGATGGGATATTATAGGATTATCTGAGGTCCGAAGAGAGGGGGATGATACGGTAATCCTCGAATGCGCCATCTTGTTCTATCACCAAGAGTACGATCATCTGTACCAAAGAGGTGTCGAATTTATCGTTCACAAGTCTCTGGATAACAAAGAAGTAAATATTGTGTGTATATCGACGAGGGTTGCGTACCTTTTCTTTATTTTTTATAGGATAAGGGTGACAAACGAGCACACAGTCCACCTGATGGTAAGTGGTTGCTGCGGCCCATAGACATCTACATCTATCCTTTAATACAAAACAAAATGTAGATGCGTTTTCACCCGTGAGGACCAAGATGGAATGCCTCATTTCCAGTAAAAAAGGGCCTCCGGCCACCTGCACTAACCAAGCGAAACGCAGAGGTAAACCTCTACTTCACGCTGGTTTTCTGTGAGGTCGTGGTACCACCCCGGTTGGAGCCGGCCCATCCGTGCGACAGCAAAAGCTGCCGCGTGGCTCTACCACTGTTAACTTATACCGTTACGTTACCTTATACGTTACCTTATACTTAGAATCATCAAACGATATTCGTAGAAGGTCAAACAGTCATACATACATCATAATTTTGCTTTGACGCTGGTCAAACCGGATGGCACACAGGCGCATAAGCCTAAGAAAAAGCGGAATTGTTCAAGTCTCTCTTTGCCTACAATTCACGTCTGGACAGTGGCAACAACTTTCCACCAAAATTACACCACTACGGGACCTCTATGTCGGCTATTAGTATAACAAATAAGGAGGTTCTTAAAACCTTGCGGTGTCTAGACGTGAATAAAGCTATCAGATGGTATATCAGCTATAGACCTAAAGGCTTGTGCACCTGAGTTGTCTCCTATGTTAATACGCTTGTTCCGCCTCTCGTTTAGGACTAGAGTGCGAAAATCCTGGAAGCTGGCCAACGTGCAGCCTGCCAAAAAAAAGGCAGTCGTGCCGACCCTGCCAATTATCGGCCAATCTCAATTACCTCCATACTCTGCAAGATTATGGAGCGTATATTGATTGCCCGCTTAATGGCATACCTAGAACAAAATGACCTCCTTAGTGACCGGCAATATGGGTTTCGCTGAAATTGATCAGCTGGGGACCTTCTAGCATATGCTATACACGTATGGGACGAGGCACTCGAGAACAGTGGGTAAGCACTTGCTGTTTCCCTTGATATTTCGAAGGCCTTTGACAGAGTTTGGCACACTAGCCTTTTAGGTAAGATTCCAGTGTACGGATTATCCCCTGGTCTGATTTAATGGGTAAAGGACTTTCTGAGTGAACGATTTCTCCGGGTCGTCGTCAATGGCTGCTCATCCGATCCTATGGCGACTAACGCAGGTGTTCCTCAGGGGTCCGTACTCTCTGCAACTCTCTTACTGCTGCATATTAATGCTCTGCTTATGCCTGGTATATTACAGTTGTTGAGAGATGCCAACCAAGTCCTCGGGCCAGTCAGGATCAAATCCAGTCCGAAAAAGAAGCTATGTTAGAGGTTGTGAATCTCATATTACAGGCAGTCTCCGAAAAGGGCGATGCAAATCTTGTGAAGTTCAACGCCTCCAAAACACAAGCGTGTCCCTTCACTTCAAAAAGGAGCCAGCTGACCTTAGCTCCTTCTTTCCGAAATGTATAATTGAAATATACCGAGCGCCTTCAGTTGCTAAGGCTTGAAATATTCCCAAATTTGAACTTCGGGCGGTTCATTGAGTTCAAGGCCAAAGCAGCTGCAAGGAAGCTGGGAGTCCTTGCAAAGGTGCAGCGATACTTCACACGGGGACAGCTGCTTACTTTATATAAAGCGCAAGTCCGGTCGTGCATGGAGTATTGCTGCCATATATGAGCTCGTGCTGCAAAATGCCACCTAGCAGCTTTGGAATTAAGTAGGTGTATGTAATGATTTCTTATATTTACGCGAACACATTGAATAAAACTACTTTTATGGATTCTATCGCGATTAATGAACTTGATTTTTATGGATTCTCGACGTTTAGGGTACTTTACAGCACCCATGGTCACGGGGGACTGAGGTGATTGACGTCCCGATGTTAGAGCGATCTACGGATAATGAACTTACTGTGTCTTGAAGTCTTGGAGTGGTACAGTTGGGTTTAGTCTTAATTTTATTAATTACAGGATCTCAAGCACATGGTAGTACTCAGCCTCCCTCTCTATTGAAATTAAGATGTTTTCTAATTAAATGGTTGATCATATCTTAATATCATGCTAATAACACGTTCAGCCCAATATAAGGCAGTTATCTTGATATCACAGACAAATACTTCAATTTTTATTTATTTGTATAGATATTTGGAATCAATATTAGTAAAATTACAAAAAATAAATCTGTGTACTGGTATTGGGGTTGTCATTTTCGAACCTATTACTTGTATATATCTAATTTTTTCTTATAGAATAAGAATGACAAGCGAGCACACAGTTCACCTGATAGTAACTGGTTGCTGCGGCCCATAGATATCTACAACTATCTTCGTTTGCGAATTAAAATGCAGATGAAATATCAGCCGTGAGGACTAAGATAGAATGCCTTTTTTCCAGTAAAAGGGTCTCCGGTTCTCTACACTCACCATACGAAGCACAGCAGCATTACTGGTATTCTGTGAGAGCGTGGTCCTTCCCCTGTCGAGCCGACCCATTCGTGCTACATCTATACTATTAATATAGCTGCAGCATGGCTCTACCACGTTTAAAAATCTAAATGTCAAAAAATATACTATTTGCTTTGAGCCTTTATTTACAACCTCATTCATTTTGACTGCTTCATTTAAATAGTGATTGGTCTCATACTAAGCATTACAGCTGATCACTAGGTCACTGGTTCGAGTTCTAGGTTAGGCCAAAGTTAAGTTATTGAGTTTTTCTGTCAAGAAATCCTCATCGACAGTTTAGAGTGTGGATGTTGGTGGTATTTCAAGCCCGTTTTTTGGAATGCACGTAAAGCCGTTGTTAGTGCGACTGATCTATCTTCGGTCGTGTCTGATTGTCATCCAATTGAAATTGAGAGAGAGAGAGAGAGAGAATAGAGAGTGCACCTGCATTTTTGCGAGTACTCGTACATTATTATCCTCTTCCCCATAGGATGTCGGTTCTTCGAGTTATTTAGCCAGCACATTGCCAGCTTAATCCGTCAGGCTTTGACGGTTACTCTGGTTCTACTGAAGATATCCTCATTTCTAAGTTTATCACGTAGAAGAAATCCAAGCCCCACTTTTCATAGTTTGCTAAACGATCTCGAGTTTTCTCATACGGCCAACAGTGAAGGACCTTAACTCAGATCCATAAGTCATCCCTGAGAACACGCACTGATCGTAGAAAAGTGTAAACAAATAAAATATATTATTTTCGAGCAAGTTATTTTCGCTCTACGTGGTATTGATTGGTGGCATCAGTTAATGGGCTTACTATTTATTCCAGGTAAACATGCTCGTCAACAATTTCGGGCTAAGTGCTCCCAACAACTACCGGCATAGGTGTAACATGGACATTAAACATGATCTTTGTTTTGTCCATGTTCATTTTAAGACTAATCCGTTGGGAGACACTATTGAGATCATTGAGCATAGTGTTTAGGTCCTCCAGCGATTCTGCTATAAAGACTATATCGTCCTTTCCTTCCTTTCCAGTCCAATAGCTTCAACGCGTCTTCAATGCAGCGGTGAAGAGTTATGGGGATATAACGTCACCCTATCTTACACCTCTCTGCATTTGGTAAGTTTCGTACTCTGGTTCTGCACTCGGATAGCTATCTTAGCCGGGTAGTCATCAATAAAGACCAGGGAAGAGCATTTAGAGACCCAACCAACACCAGCGAAGAACATTATATCCTCTTCTTAGGCTGCGTCGTGGTTGGGTAAAACTAGTTTCTTAAACTTCTTGAGCAGAAGAAAATGAAAATACATGAGCGTTTTAAATTGAAAATCTTTTTGAAGTTGATATAATTATTTTAATATAGTGAGAGTATAAGGCAACTGTTGTTTAGTTGTAGGTCAATTTCCTTTTGATATAGCGGAGACCTGATTACGCATGCAGGGAGTCGATGAATGCATGCAAGTCACGAGCATGCGTTGCATTAATCTGTGGATTGTTATGATGGTGGTAGACTTTTTATTCATATGACAAAAGTACTTACAATTCATCTGATTATTAGTGACTGCAGCCCATGGACACCTGCAACCAACTTCAAAAAACTAAGATGGATAAATTCATGTAATTTTCAACAGTTCAGAATTTTGTAATAAGAACTATTTGAACATATCAATAATTTGTGGAACGAATAAATTTGTGAATTTTCAAACAGGGTTTATATTGCAAGCTTTGCAGTTTATTTTACTATCTAGTTGGGTTTAGCCTGTCACAACTATGAAGTACTGATATAATGCATTGGTATTAAGCAATACACTTAAACTTAGTTTCATTAATGTCTCAAGATTTTTAAGCAACTTTAATAAAAGAAGAATGTTCACAAATTGTCTGTATGCTCTTTTTAGTATTATCATTACATCCCATCAGAAGTTCACTGCTGAACATGGGCCGCTCCTATGGAATTCAAGAAAGCACGGCCCTGAGCCATTGTGCATCCAACCTGTATCTACTAGAATAGTAGTCACCCTACACTTCGCTTAACAGTTCGAAGATGCCACTCAAGAAACTTTCTTCCCCATCGGTTGTCAGTTCAGCGGCCGAAGTTGATCGGATCTATAAGGTCGGCCCATCGCCGCTTCAGATTACTGATCCTTTGCGCTTTGTCGGTTACTCTGGTTCGTCTGCGGATAGAGAAGCTCCGAGTACAGCTTTTTTGGCATTTATATTTAGCAGTAGACTTAAGAAGGACTGGATGAAGGAGGATTCAAGTTTTCAACAAATCTTATAAAAGACAGAAAAGATAAATATGATCACATACTAGCGTCGACATTGTTTCATACACAGCTGCCAACATTTATATATATAAAAATATAGATAGGTTTTGGATTCACTCTTCTCTGTGACATGTTATGTTTGTATAATACAGAGAAACCGTTCACACTGGTCAAACCCCATCATGTCACAGACAAGATGTAAATATTTTATTGCAAATTGTGTATCAGACTATATTTAAACATGATTTTTACTGTATCTGTGCGCATTGGAAACATATTTACCTACAATACAAGTAAAAAAAGGAATACAACAACAAATTTTTTGTAAACAACTATTCTCACAAGCCGTTTTTGGTATAAACAATAAATGAAAGCAATATAGACTACATGTTTTTTACGATGGTGTAAACGTAAAAAAAACGTAAACGTAAGTAGTAGATATTATTCTGTTGTAAACTGGGAGTATAACTTTAAATAACTTATAATAAAATTATATCTATTTCAGTAGCCTTTGCTTCAATAGCTATGTACAAGCTAGCTAAAGCCAGTCGTGAAGTTGACAGTTGAACAAAGATTGAACAAAATGCGGGATGAATTTTGTTCCTCCAATCTTGTGGTGGAGTTAGCTCGTGCTTCAAGACGAGGCATGGCTGTATCGGTCGTTTCAATATTAAACCTTACCAACTTTGAAACCTTCAGCACTATTTTATATGTATATATTTAAAGTAAGTAATATTTAAAGTAAAGTATATTGTTCACGCCCTTAGTTGCCCCGAGAAAGGTCAACAAACATATATATTTAAAGCGTCAGTAGCCTAATGGCAGGGCGTGTACCGCGGACTCGAAAGGTCGTGGGTTCGAATCCGCCAGTCGACTACTGTCGTGAACCACTTCTAACACAAGCATTTTAAGCTTACCAGATGTGGTTAAAGGGAATATTAGTAATGTGTAGCATTACTAGTATTTAAAAAAAAATATAAAATGATTGGATACTACGGTGAATATAAGATTTTCTTTGTTACTAATAAGATCGAAGCGAGTCTATTCTCTGATTTTGCGAGACCCTTTTTGCTTTTTATTAGAGGCATTCTATCATAATCCTCAAGGGTGATAACGCATGCACTATTTTATTCTTAATGAAAGATAGAAGTAGCTATCTATGGCTACAGTATACAGTTACCATAAGGTGGACTGGTGAACTGTTTGTCAACCTTATTTCATTAAAAAAACTTAAATAAAACTCATACACGTAAATAAAACTTTCTTAAAATTAATCACATAAATCTCGCACAATAATACGGAGCTTTCCCAAAAGGTTTTCATTGTGGCGTTATTTAAAGTGGTGCTTATTAAAACAGGCTTATTGAGAAATTTTTGTCCAATAATAACCCCATCACAAAAAATATTCGAACGTAAAACTTAAAAAAATACCTTGAAATATGGCTACAGAATGCTTACTTTACATAAAATAACATTTTAAATGAATGTCATGAAAATATATATATATGACGGCACCTGCACCGTTTTAGGTGCGGTGGCGTCGGTCTAGCTAGACAGAATTCTTGTAAACGACACGTGTACCGCACACCTGCGGCATTGCACCTGCGTTGCCACCCGTCCTGCTTGTATAAAACGGACGGAGCGGCCGCCGTTAAGACAGTCTTGGCTCTGACGTGGAACGGTATGCTTGTTGTATTCCGGTACTAGTTTATCCTTAACTCGTTGGATAGTTAATTCGAGTAAACGAATTAATTATTATTCCTTACTACAAAATTAGTCTCTGTACTATACACAATTACACTTTCTACATCAGAAGTGGGATAAAGTCCCTGTTACTGCCCACCTGCTATAACCTTTGAATAGTGTAAGGGTTATTACGTTGGTGAAATACTATAATGCGCCTCGCGTTTTGTTTTTGTGTTCAATTTCTTAAATCAAGTTTGTTGTCGTATTTACGACATTGACGAATCATTAAAGTGTAGAGTAAAAGTTTAAAGTGAAATGTTTTAAGTCAAAAGTTAAATCTTTTTATTCAATTTATAATAGAAAGTACCCGCAAGTAATTTCATTATTTCTTAACGTACCCAAATATGATAACAAATGTCGAAAGAAATGTTGGAGATATTCTGAATGAGTTATAGTTTGCATTCAGTGGAAGTTTAACTTGCTCAAGTAATGTTATAATTTGATACACGAGGTGTGATTTACATGGCCTAGTTTTAAAGTTCAAAATGTTTAAACTATGTACCGAAAAAAAGAACATGGTTACTTTAACGTGCTATGACTTAAAAACACTAAGTAGTATTTTTGTGATCTAATGTGATGATAAGTGTTACAGTTTACTCCGAGCATTACGTAGTCGACAAACTTGGAATGGCTTAGTGGAAAGCGAGCGCTACGCTTTTGAGTATGCTGTCGGCTTATGACGCCGCAGACTTATTATTTGTCGCTGCTACTGATCACCATTAGATACATGAGGAAAGTAAATTTATCCTAAACATTGGCTCAGAAACTATTTTGTAAGAATGAGTGTTTACATTTTTAATTGGTTGCGAAAAGTGCCGGAAAACCGAAGTATAACTGATGAAAGTGAAGTTCAGTCAGGGGGTTCTCATGCTGGTCTACCTTTCCGGTGATCCTGGTATGGAACACGGGTACGCGACCCCGGCTCCCCGAGCTACTGTTATTCTCATACCTTTCCTGCCGAGATAACAGTATCCTTACACCTATGCTCCTACCCCCAAACTTCTTTTTCCTTTTCCCAAAATGGTAGCTTCCTCTACCAGCAATAGCATACCCAAAGAGGGTTGGTGTCAGGCAGGCGGCCGACTGTAAAACTTTTGCCAAATCCCATGCAGTAAATGAATAGTACGAGTTGTGGGACATATGACAGGGCTAGGGCGTACCCCGCAGGCGACGCGCAGGGGCAGCACCCGGCTCCTGTGGGAAGTGGGCAAGGGTTGTCGCACCTTACGGAGCGGGTGCGACGTAAGAGGCGAGCCCGGAGAGAGAAGAATGTCAGAGTGAGGTTTGCAAGCTGGAATATAGGTACGATGACTGGAAGAGGAAGAGAGTTAGCAGATGTTTTGAAACGACGAAGAGTGAATGTTGCCTGTTTGCAGAAAACAAAATGGAAGGGCAATAAAGCAAGAGAGATTGGGGAGGGATACAAGTTTTATTATTGTGGAAGTGATGGGAAGCGAAATGGAGTAGGAGTTGTGTTAGATAGTGGAATGAAAGAACGAGTGACAGATGTGAAAAGAGTAAATGACAGAATGATAGTTGTTAAATTAATGATTGAAAACAAAGTAGTGAATGTTGTAAGTGTGTATGCTCCGCAAACAGGCTGTGAAGAGAGTGTGAAAGAGAAGTTTTGGGAGGAATTTGATTGTATGATGATGGGAATACCTGAGCGTGAGGATGTTTATATGGGAGGAGATTTTAATGGACATGTAGGGAGAGTGAATGACGGGTATGAAAGAGTACACGGTGGATGGGGGTACGGAGTGCGGAACCGTGAGGGGGAAGTTCTTCTGCAAGCAGCATGTGCTTTCGACCTGGCTGTAGTAAACACGTGGTTCCAAAAACGAGATCAGCATCTTGTTACTTATAAAAGTAGCCACCAC
This sequence comes from Parnassius mnemosyne, assembly GCA_963668995.1. Classification (NCBI taxonomy): domain Eukaryota; kingdom Metazoa; phylum Arthropoda; class Insecta; order Lepidoptera; family Papilionidae; genus Parnassius; species Parnassius mnemosyne. The sequence goes on along the minus strand of CAVLGL010000024.1, from coordinate 46,864,576 downwards.
GCGACACAGATTGACTATCTTCTGATAAGACGGAACCAAATCAAGAGTGTAAAAAACTACAAAGTGCTTCCAGGTGAAGACTTAGTATCCCAGCACCGAATTCTGCTGGCTGACATCTGCTTAACTGTTCGCCTCAACAAACATAAGGATCGTCCCCCACCCAAAATAAAGTGGCATTTGTTGCATAAGGAGGGGTATGCAAGTGAATTTAGAGAGCTAGTTGTAAACAAGATGATAGAGATGGGTGATATGGAAGGAATGAGTGTGAATGAGTGCTAGAAGGAAATGGCTGATTGTATCCGAAGTGTGGCAAGGAAGGTGTTAGGAGAAACAAAAGGGAAGCGTATGATAGATAAGGATGGGTGGTGGTGGAGTGAAAGTATTAGAGAAGTTTTGAGAGAAAAGAAAAATGCCTTTAAAGAATGGCAGAGCGTAGAAGACCAGAATGAATCCATAAAAGAAAGTAAGAGAGGGGCGTATAAAGAATGTAAGAAGAGAGCGAAGAAGGAAGTTGCTATTTGTAGGGCAGAGGCGCACGATAAATTATATCGGTCCCTTGAAAGCCCCGAAGGTCAAAAACGACTTTTCCAAATTGCAAGAGCGAGAGAAAGGAATGGAAGAGATGTTTCACATGTAAAATGTATAAAAGATGATTCTGGAAGGATTTTGACTGACGATGAAAGTATAAAGAAGCGATGGAAGGAGTATTTTGAGAAATTGATGAATGAGGAGAATGAATGGAATGGTATGCTTGAAAACCCACCAGTGAATATGGGCTTAGTGAGAGAAATTAGTGTGGAAGAAGTAAAAATGGCTGTTAGGAATATGATGAATGGGAAGGCGGTCGGCCCAGATGGAATACCAGTAGAAGTGTGGAAGTTGCTGAGGGCGGATGGATGGAAGTGGTTGAGTTTATTTTTCGGTAAATTGTTGCAGGAAGAACAAATACCTGAGGAATGGTGCAGTAGTATACTGGTTCCCATTTTTAAAAACAAAGGAGACGTTCAAAACTGCAGCAGTTACCGGGGAATAAAGCTCATGTCACATACGATGAAAGTCTGGGAAAGAATAATAGAGACAAGAATGAGAGAAGAGTGTGAGATAACACAAAACCAGTTCGGATTCATGCCCGGTCGAGGTACGACAGATGCCATTTTCGCATTACGCCAATTGTGCGAAAAGTACAAGCGCGTGCATAAAGATCTGCACATGGTTTTTGTCGACCTTGAAAAGGCGTACGATCGGGTTCCCCGTGAGGTCTTGTGGTGGGCGTTAAAGATGAAAGGTATGCCTGGGAAGTATGTGAGGTTGGTCCGTGCTATGTACAGAGCATCCCGTACATGTGTACGATCTGCCGCGGGAACTACGGGCAGTATCGATGTGGCGGTAGGGCTGCACCAAGGGTCGGCACTGAGCCCTTACCTCTTCCTACTGATTATGGACGCTTTGACGTCGGATCTGCAGGATGAGGCACCCTGGTGCATGCTCTTTGCCGATGACATCGTGCTTGTCGGGGAAGAAGGCATCGAGGTACAGAGCAGACTGACGGGGTGGCAACGGAGGCTGGAAAGTGTTGGCCTGAAGATCAGCAGATCCAAAACCGAATATCTGTGCTGTGATTTCGGCGGTCTTTCCAGTCCTGTACTCATGTCGTTGGATGGCGCTATACTGCCTATCTGCTCAGATGTCAAGTACCTCGGTTCCCTCATTCAAGGCGACGGAGGAATAGATAGAGCTGTGCAGCATAGGACTAACGCAGGGTGGATGAAATGGCGATAGGTCACAGCCACAATGTGCGATCCCCGAATGCCAATAAGGCTGAAGGGGAAAATTTACAAATCGATCATCCGACCTGTCGTCATGTATGGAAGTGAATGCTGGGCCGTCAAGAAGAAGGATGAAAATAGACTGCATGCGAATGAAATGAGAATGTTACGATGGATGTGTGGTGTGACAAGGATGGATAAGATAAGGAATGAGTATATAAGAGGAAGCCTGAAAGTAGCGCCAGTGGTAGAAAAGGTGAGAGGAAGCAGATTGGCATGGTTTGGGCATGTGATGCGGAGGAATGAAAGTCATGTCACAAAACGAGTGTTGAATATGAATGTGGAGGGACACACGGGCAGAGGAAGGCCGAATAAAAGATGGATCGATTGTGTGAAGAGTGATATGAGAATGAAAGGAGTAAGTATGGAAATGACGGCTGATAGAGAGGAATGGAACAAAAAGATTTACTGCGCCGACCCCAGATAATGGGAAATGGTTTAGAGAATGATGATGAACTGATGAAAGTGAAGTAGAGCCAATTAGTTCTGACATTGAAGAGAGTATTTAAGTTAACATGAGGATCGGACCACAGAGGTTGTCGTGTAGCCGCAGCTCAGTATTTGGTGCCCTAGAAAGGCGAATCGTGTACCAAGAGTAGTGCTGCATTTCTTGAAATCAAGTTCCGACTGAGTATTTTTAATGTTTTCTTTTATGTGTTACAGTAGCACGTGTGATGTGATTACAAGTGCTTGAGTGTGTGCCTTGCTGGTCGTAACGGACTGCCAGGTCCAGCTGTAACATGGCCTGGTTTCGGCAGATGCGTATGCGCGTATACGCAGGCGCCATCCCGGAGCGCGCGTATGCTGTACATGGCGATGCCTCGGAAGTCGTGTACTCTGTATGCGTGGGAGTCACACTGTGTGCGCGGAAGTCGTATGCTGTGTGCACGTTTGCTCCGAATATTGTGTCGTTAACAAGATTGGGGTTTGATTTCGAGGGATTCGTAGAAGTCTCTACAACAATTATCAATGAGGAAGACGTTGTGATGGCTAATCGAACATGGTCAGGTACGGCCGAGCGCTGGTTAGATTGAGCCTACACCGCTACAGTCGGTTACTTATCGGCTGATCTTACGACAGGGCAATTCAAGCGGCCGCCGAACAAATGGTGCTTTGGCGCTGTAAATGGACGGTTTTCGTAGATTTTGCGCAGTTTCCTCCTTCGCTTCGAAATATGTTGTGGTATCTGTCTCTACACATAGTTTCCATTTTTTTGCAATGTTTTCAAATGTCGTGCAGTTGCCGTTTCTTAAGAGAATATGTGATGAATTTCGGAAGCTCGGAATTCCATGGTTCGCAATACATTTATCTCGATTTCTTTTAATTTTGCAAAGGAGTGCGACGATTCGCTAGCGCTAGTACGGCGCGACGGCTTGCTGCCGCGAATGTAGCACGATCGCAGCAGAACGAAAAGCTGTAGTGCGTTTGCCTGGAGGTAGCCATATCCGCGCGTTCCAGACTTAAATGAAGTCTGGGATGGTCGACCGTTGTAATATTTAACAAGAGTTTATATCTGTTAGCAAGTGGTGATAACTGATAGACCGTATGCTGTTCACTGTCAACCGCACGAGGACGTGCGACAGTCAGAGGTAGCCGTGTCTGTGCATCTAGAAAATACTACAGACGTTGCAACACTCTAGCGAAGTAATTATTCCAGTGCAGGAAAGGAACATGAAGTTGCAGGGAGGCTGGTCTGTGCTGCACTGGGATATGTGTCGAGTTGCTGTTGGTTTACATACTTAGGTGTTATCGTGTGTCACTACGTCCCTCACGATACACTTTTGTGTGATTGTGACGGGGACATGTTTGCGGTATGGTTGGTCTGTAACTGTTCTATACTGAATTGAAAAAAAAAAGAGAGTAAGAAAAAAAAATGTGGTTCTTACTATCATTGCAGGGCGTTTGCCGGTCCAATGATATGGCTATAGGGAATAGTTATTCCGGACTAGCGAAAACAGCACTTGAAAAAAAAAAGAGAAAATAGAAAAAGCTACAGACTAATCATTCCGATCTAACATAAAGATGATTAAAGTTTTGTAGGGCTTACTGCCGGAACAAAACTGACTGTCACCCAAATCTGAAGGGTCAATATAGACCGGACCAGACGCTGTTATGTCAGGATAGTCGAACGATGTTTTTTGTCTACAGATAACTAAAATTGTGATGGAGCGCGTGCGAGGACGCACGCATGTCAGTATGGCCGTGACGGCACCTGCACCGTTGTAGGTGTGGTGGCGTCGGTCTAGCTAGACAGAATTCTTGTAAACGACACGTGTACCGCACACCTGCGGCATTGCACCTGCGTTGCCACCCGTCCTGCTTGTATAAAACGGACGGAGCGGCCGCCGTTAAGACAGTCTTGGCTCTGACGTGGAACGGTACGCTTGTCGTATTCCGTTACTAGTTTATCCTTAACTCGTTGGATAGTTAATTCGAGTAAACGAATTAATTATTATTCCTAACTACAAAATTAGTCTCTGTACTATACACAATTACCCTTTCTACATATATATATATATATATATATATATATATATATATATATATATATATATATATATATATATATATATATATATATTAAACGTTATTCCCACACTAGGATTTTCTCCTGTGTCTTGGAGGCAGTTTACAAACATAAATTGCACGAGGACAAACATTCAAACCCGGAACAATTATTTGTAGGCCATATAAATACTTGTTCCGTGCTAGATTCGAACCCGCGGCCCCCAGCGCAACAATTCATTGCTTAGCCACTGCGCCAAGGAGCCGTTAAATATAATAAATGGTACATATCTTAATTTTAATTTTATATAGTATTTAAGAATTATATTTATTTATTTAATGTTTGTTTTAAAAAAATAAAAATATAAAACTACAATTCATATACCATATTCTTGTAACCACGATAATTGAAAAAAGTTAATTTATTAATTTAGCATTAAATAGTTTAATACAATAAATAAATAAGAGATCAAATCATGTACAATTAATAATATAACATAGAATGAAATTAAAGGTAACTAAAATGTTACAATTTTTACGATTATAAAGGTTATTAAAAATTAAAATGCAGATGAACTGGGCATAAAATATTCAGACCGGGGAGGAGCAGCTGCATTAAGGGGTTTTTAAAGGATGTAGGGTAATTTTTTTTATAAAACGCAAACATTTTAGCATTTTCTCCTGTATCGTGGCGGTTTACATACTAAATTGTTAAAGGACAAACACTCGAAATAATTACTTGTAAGCCATTCAAATACTTTACGAAAAATGCTTGGTTTTTCCCCGGTTGAACCAAGCCATTCGTGCTACAAGATATCTGGAGAGGCACTACCACGGTGGTGGCTATCCCGCGTATAATGAACGAAAAATGCGTAAATTCAAATGCGTCACTCCTTTCTCGCTTTTCAAGCTGGTATTATGTGTGAGCGTGATGCTTCCCCGATCAAGATAAGAAAAGTATACAATATTGTATTATACTTTCGGAAGCCAACAGACCGGCAGTTTCTCTATATAACTCCTAAAATATCCACAGTAATTTTATAACCCACTTAATTTATTACAAAGTTCAGACCAAATTTTGACCATGGTGGCCAGTCTCAACGGAGGTTAGCTATCTGCACAGGACAGGATTGTCGTGCTGGAGTGTACGCGCAAGCACAGGTGCACTCTCTATTCTCTTGTTCTCATATTCTGATGGGACAACAACCCGATACGACAAGAGAAATCAGCGCAGGATGAGGCACCGTGGCACGGAAGCGAAACACCGCCAACTTAATGTCTCCGACTGATACAGTGAATTCCTTGACAGAAAACTCAAATACCTAACATAATTTTGGCCTGTACCAGGATTCGAATCTCGTGGCATCAGAAGACATGATTATGACCACTATACTAATAAGTCTAATAAATCACGTCTCAGTTCCATAGGTCATCACTGGCAACACGCGCTGGTTGTACAGTCTCGTTTTCAAGTTTTGAGGTATACCTGACGCGAAGATGTGTCGAAATCTCCTAAACGCTGCCCAACCAAGTTTAATCCATCGATTGACCTCTCGGTCGAAGTTAAACTTACCTAGGTAGACTATTTGTCCCAAGTAAACATAGTCATCTTAAGATCCATCCGTTGGGAGGCACTATTGAGGATATTGAGCATAGTGTTTAGGTCTTCCAGCTATTCTGCCATAAGGACTATATCGTCGGCAAATCGAATGTGAGTGTTGTACTCACCATTGATGTTAACACCGTATCCTGTCCAGTCCAGTAGCTTGAAAACGTCTTACAATGCAGCAGTGAAGATTTTCGTACTCTGGTTCTGTACTCGGATAGTCATAATAAACCACTTAAAACACTTCATCAATTCCATATACAGTCAACTCGGCACCGCTGAAGGGACTAAAGTACCGCAGAAATTTGGAAGGAATCAAAGGCTTTCTTCAAAAAGCCAGATTGTACTGTTCGATCTTCTGTACAATTTGCTGAAAGGTATGTTTTTTTTTATAGCATAAGGGTGACATTCTGTGAGAGCGTGGTCCTTCCCCGGTCGAGCCGACCCATTCGTGCTACAACAATAATATAGATGCAGCATGGCTCTACCACGTATAAAAGTATGTGGTCTATGGGCTTTTCGGAAACCGGTTTGTTCGAAAAGCTGGAATTCGTCGAGTCTGCGTGCGATACGATTTTTTTTTATAGAATTATGGTGACAAACGAGCACACAGTCCACCTGATGTTAAGTGGTTGCTGTGGCCCATAGACATCTGCATCTATCCTCGTTTGTGAATTAAAATGCAGATGCGTAGTCAGCCTTGAGGACTAAGATAGAATGCCTCTTTTCCAGTAAAATGGGTCTCCGGTTACTCTCACTCACCATACGAAACACAGCAGCATTGAGCTGCTATTTTACGCTGGTATTCTGTGAGAGCGTGGTCCTTCCCCGGTCGAGCCGATGCATTCGTGCTACAACTATAGTATTAATATAGCTGCAACATGGTTCTACCTCGTAAAACGATTCATAATGGCTCTCGAAAACATCACGTAGAAGCGGTTCAGAAGGAAAATCGGTCTGTATAGTTTTATTCAATGTATATCTTTATTATAAGCAATGCTTTGATTTCCCCCCAAATTCATCCATGTCCATTTCTTTAATTTAGATAAAGAAGGCTTTACATATATTAATAAAGCTTAATTTGCCTTTTCTTATTCAGGCTGAGGAACCTTATTTTGAATATTCTCATTATAAATAAAAGAAACACTACTGTATTATATTACTAAAACATTAAACAACTTAACTTTTGCCTCAAGCGATAATTCATTCATTTTAAACAGTCCATTAAAGCCTATTGCTGAACATAGGTCCCATAGATAGCCCCATCAAGGGGATATTTATCATAATTACCACGCTTCGTAAATGGGCTGGCGACAGGAATTATTTATTTTCTAGTTTTTTTTTCTTGGTTTGTTCCTCTCTGTCACCTCTTAAGACGGGACGATATGGGGTAGTGTACACATTTATCATATAAATATTATTAATAAATTCAAATTTATAATTATTATATAAATATTCTAAGCAACACCACTGTGCACACATTATTCTATTCTATTATACAAGGAACGTCATTATGAGATTAATTATGGAAAACGTGATTACAAAAGAGATACTATTTTGCATTTAAAATTACTTTAATGCATCTAGAGACAGTGAAGCGGACACTAGTCCGAGGATAAATTTTATAGTCTGTATTTTAGTTCGAAAATTTACTCTGAATTAGCAATGTTAATGAAGCTTTTGTTTAAAAATAGTGTATGAAATTTCTATTTATTATGTTACAGAATTAATAATTGTTACATCGAGGTAAGGTTCAAAAACAAAGCTGCTATAGTTCATAGGTACACCTTTTTCCGGTTTAAAATCAAAATGCAGATACGTTTTCAATCCTGAGGCCTAAGACGGAATGTTTCGTTACCAGTAAATTGGTATTTTCATACAACGTATAAAAAGCAGCAACATTATGCTGCTATTTAACATTGGTATTCGATATGAATCATGATAAAGCTGTAAAATAGTATAGTAGTAATAATATAAAGTAGATAGAGAGTGTGTCGACGAGGGTTGCGTACCTTATACTCAGAATCACCAAACGGTATTCGCTGAAGGTCATACAGGTTTACGCACCAACCTCGGCACACCCCGATCAGGAGGTGGAGGAAATGTATGAGGATATCTCTAGAGCCATGCATTCCTCCAAAACCCAATATACGGTGTTAATGGGAGACTTCAATGCAAAACTAGGCACACAAGAGAAATGGTGAGCTGAAAGTGGGGAAATTTGGAATAGGGCAACGGAACCCAAGGGGCCAGCAGTTGGCCGACTTCATGGAGAAAGAGGGACTCTTTATAATGAACTCTTTCTTCCAGAAGCGGCCCCACAGGAAGTGGACCTGGTCGAGCCCTGACGGTTCGACAAAAAATGAGATTGACTTCATTATGACGACCAGACGACAACTGTTCAATGATGTCTCAGTGATCATCATCATCATCATCATTACAGCCCTTCACAAGTCCACTGCTGAACATAGGCCTCCCCCAAAGAATGCCACAAAGCACGGTCCTGAGCTACCTGCATCCATCGACTTCCTGCATATCTTACCAGGTCGTCACTCCATCTAGTGGGGGGACGCCCTACACTTCGCCTGCCGGTACGAGGCTGCCACTCGAGAAACTTTCTTCCCCATCGGTTGTCGGTTCTTCGAGCTATATGGCCGGCCCATTGCCACTTCAGCTTACTAATCCGTTGGGCTATGTCGGTCACTCTGGTTCTACTGCGGATATCCTCATTTCTGAGTTTATCACGCAGAGAAACTCCGAGCATAGCCCTCTCCATAGCTCGCTGAGCGACCTTGAGCTTCCTCATCCGGCCAGCAGTGAAGGACCACGTCTCAGTTCCGTATGTCATCACTGGCAACACGCACTGGGTGTACAGTCTCGTTTTCAAGTTTTGAGGTATACCTGACGAGAAGATGTGCCGTAATTTCCCGAACGCTGCCCAACCGAGTTAAATCCGTCGATTGACCTCTCGGTCGAAGTTGGACTTACCTAGTCGGACTATTTGTCCCAGGTAAACATACTCGTCAACAACTTCGAGCTTAGTGTTCCCAACAACTACCGGCATAGGTGTGACATGGACATTAAACATCAGTCTCAGTGATCGTGAGGGTGAAAACCGGCAGCGATCACCGAATGGTTAGAGGCACACTGAACCTAAACGTTAAGTAGGAGAGGTCTCGTCTAATGAAATCAACGCTCCGTCCCCCTCTTGCTATAATCCAAAGTCCAAAATCCAAATCCCGAAACCTTTCAGCTCGATTTGCAAAACCGTTTTCAGAGCCTAGAAGACTGCAATGAAGTGGACGATATGAATGACAAGCTCGTGGAAACTGTCCATGCGGTCGGAGTTAAGTTCTGCAAGACCCGCCGCAGAAGAACACAAAAACTCTCCGATCACACTCTTAATCTCATGGCTGTTAGACGGGAGATGAAGCTACATTCATCAACAGATTTGACAGCATACAGGCAACTGAACAGACAGATCTCCAAATGCATGCGGCGGGACTTACGCAACTTTAATACAGCTCGTATTGAAGAAGTGATCGAGCGGAACCAAGGCTCCAAAGTCTTTGCCAGAGATCTGTCTGCCAGAAAGAGCCAACTGTCAAAGCTGAAGACCGAATGTGGCAGCATCGTTTCCGGGGCACCTGAGATTTTGAGTGAGATTGAGAGGTTCTATGGGCAGCTGTACACGTCATCGTTGGAGCCACACGAAAGTGTGAGTAACGATCCAAGAGCGAGTCTTCTCCGACATTATTCCGATGATATCCCGGACGTCAGTCTGAGCGAGATTAGAATGGCTCTCCAGCACCTTAAAAACGGCAAGGCCCCAGGCCAGGATGGAATTACAGCGGAGCTTCTGAAAGCGGGTGGAAAACCGGTACTTGAAGTACTTCAGAAGCTCTTTAATTCCGTCCTCCATGATGGCATTACACCGGAGGCGTGGAGCCGAAGTGCGGTGGTCTTGTTCTTCAAGAAAGGCGACAACGCTCTCTTGAAGAACTACAGACCGATTTCCCTTCTGAGCCGCGTCTACGTGCTGTTTTCGAAAGTCATTACGAATCGTCTCGCGCGCAGACTTGACGACTTGCAGCCTCCCGAACAAGCCGGTTTCCGAAAAGGCTTTAGCACCATAGACCACATACATACCCTTCGGCAAATTGTACAGAAGTCCGAGGAGTACAATTTGCCACTATGTCTGGCGTATGTGGACTATGAGAAAGCCTTTGATTCCGTCGTAATTTGGGCGGTGCTGCAGTCCCTTCAGCGATGCCAAGTTGACTATCGGTATATCGAAGTGTTGAAGTGCTTTTACAGTAGGGCTACGATGGCTATCCGAGTACAGAACCAGAGTACGAATCCTATCCAATTGCATAGAGGTGTAAGACAGGGTGACGTCATATCCCCGAATCTCTTTACCGCTGCATTGGAAGATGTTTTCAAGCTTCTGGACTGGAAAGGATACGGTATCAACATCAATGGCGAGTACATCACTCACCTTCGATATGCCGACGATATAGTCCTTATGGCAGAATCACTGGAGGACCTAAGCACTATGCTCAATGACCTCAATAGTGTTTCTCAACGGATAGGTCTTAAGATGAACATGGACAAAACAATGATCATGTTTAATGTCCATGTCACACCTATGCCGGTAGTTGTTGGGGGCACTAAGCTCGAAGTTGTTGACGAGTATGTTTACCTGGGACAAATAGTGCGACTAGGTAAGTCCAACTTCGACCGAGAGGTCAATCGACGGATTCAACTCGGTTGGGCAGCGTTCGGGAAATTACGGCACATCTTCTCGTCAGACATACCTCAAAACCTTAAAACGAAATTGTACAACCAGTGCGTGTTGCCAGTGATGACTTACGGAACTGAAACGTGGTCCTTCACTGCTGGCCGTATGAGGAAGCTCAAGGTCGCTCAGCGAGCTATGGAGAGGGCTATGCTCGGAATTTCTCTGCGTGATAAACTTATCCGCAGTAGAACCAGAGTAACCGACATAGCCCAACGGATTAGTAAGCTGAAGTGGCATTGGGCCGGCTATATAGCTCGAAGAACCGACAACCGATGGAGAAGAAAGGTTCTCGAGTGGCAGCCTCGTACCGGTAGGCGAAGTGTAGGGTGACCCTCAACGAGGTGGAGTGACGACCTGGTAAGACATGCAGGAAGTCGATGGATGCAGGTGGCTCAGGACCGTGCTTTGTGTCATTCCTTGGGGGAGGCCTATGTTCAGCAGTGGACTTATGAAAAGCTGTAATGATGATGATGATGATGATGATGAACTAATGCCTACAATCTTTTTAATGTCCGTATATGTGATTTGCGGGTCTTCTTGTACCATCACTGCAGTAGTCCATACATTTTCTGCCGTTAGTGCTGTTTGCAGGCCCTGGTTCTTTGGTCATTTTTGAGATTAATTTTACCACTTTTGAATTCAGCAAACCACCTAAAACTTATTGCGCGTGATGGAACTGAGTCCCCTAATGCAGATTATAATCGTTGTAAAATTAATTGTTCGATTAAACCAAAGTTTATATCATAATATATCATAGCGCGCAAATGTTCACGGTTAAGATCCATCGTTTTAAATGAAAAGCGCAAGAAGCGTTGGAGGAAAATTAATAGAACTTTGTTTTTTTTGAGCAATTGGCTTATGGAGTTATATTTTAAATAAATTAGCGTTTTAGAAACAAATAACACGGGTGCGTTCCGTTTTTAAATTTCGAGCATCTCAAATCTTATTGAGTGACCTAGGTATTAATACCTTGTTTAGACTTCATACTTTACACTTCAACCGAACCGGCAACCGAACCTCCACCTGAGATTCTTAGCACCCCTGCCCCGCTGTTACCATGGTCGCTACCGTAGCCAGGAATAGCGGGGCCGCCGGGGACTGGGGGCCGTCTGTTTGTTGCTTTAATAATTGGGGGGTATTTGCCATAGTTGCCACGCTTGGCGAGCGGGTTGGCAACCGCAGTTTTTTTTAGTAATTTTGGCTATTATCAGGAAGATTCTGCTGCCCATCTCCTGCCTGTTTCCCTTTGTCGCCTTTTACGACACACTCGGGAGGATATGGGGTAGTGGATATTCTTTACCGCCACTACACGGCATTAGTTCGGGGAGCATTTATACCATCCTACATCAACATCTTGGATTGAGGAAGCTTTGTTGTCGATGGATCCCTCGTTTGCTTTTCGATAGCGAAAAACAGACTCGTGTGGATTGGTGCGTCTACGTTTTGAAAACGGGGCATATAGGCGTGTTTCAGAAATCGTTACTGGTGACGAGACATGGATCTATCAATATGATTCGGAAAATATAAGGCAATCATCGGTATGGGTCTACTCAGAAGGACAGTTACCGACAAAATTGCTAAGACCTCGCAACGTCGGCAAAAAATGGTGGCTAGTTTTTTTTTAGCGGAGCGGACATTTGTCAACGTCTTTGCTGTAAAATTGTAGGTCGGTCAACTCTGAAGGATATGCTACAGTTGCATTACCCAAAGCTTTTCAAGCTGTGCGGGAGAAAAGACGAAAAACCGGGCTTCGGGGAATCATGCTGCATCACGATAGGCGTTATTTTCACATACCTCTCTTAGAACAAAAGCATTTATTGAGGAATCTGGTATTAAAACTAAGTCACCCACCCTACAGCCCTGATTTAGCTCCTTGTGATTACTTTTTGTTCCCTAGAGTCAAAGAAAAACTAAAAGGCAAGTTTTTTTATTATGTGTGTGCCTGCGAAGTAGCGATTTCCGACCTGTCAGATCAAGGCTGGCAAAAGTGTTTTCAAGTGAAAGTCACATTTATACCGAAACCAGGTAAAAGCAACTACACAGACCCTAAATCCTACAAGCCCATTAGCCTCACATTCTTTCTACTAAAGACGATGGAGAGGATGTGTGAAAGGGAATTTAGGGGGTCGGCGCTAATGAACTTACCAATACACGACAAGCAACATGCCTACAGTCTAGGCAAATCAACAGAATCGGCACTTCACCAGGTAATAACAAAGATTGAAGAGTCATCCAAAGCAAAGAAATATGTCTAGGTTCCTTATTATGCTCATTACACGAATAATAAAGATTGCTGGTGAATCTCAACCAATCCAAATTAAGAAAGGCTGCCCGCAGGGTGGGGTTCTCTCACCTCTCCTGTGGAATATGGTCATTAATGAACTCATCAGCAAATTAAATGCCAATCACTTCTACACAGTAGGTTATGCTGATGACCTGACGATACTAGTCTCTGGAAAGACAGCAAGCATAGTGTGTGACCTGACCCAAGCGGCTCTCTGTATAGTGGAGAGATGGTGCAGGGAATACGACTTAGCCGTCAATCCAAATAAAACGGTTATAGTAATGTTCACACAAAAACGAATGCTGAATAACTATCATCTCCCAAGTCTTTTCAGCACAAAACTCCATCTATCCTCTGAAGTAAAATATTTAGGTCTCACATTGGACGACAAACTTAACTGGAATAAACACATAGAAAACAAAATCAACAAAGCTAGTATAACTTTCTGGCAATGCAGAAATATAATTGGCAAAAGATGGGGTCTGACGCGAAAACAGGTGATGGATACGCGAGTGTTCAGGGGTGCTGACCTGGGAACGGATCACTATCTAGTGATTACTAGATTTAGGGGTCTGTTCGCGGGTTGGCGCTACCGGACGGCAGTAACAGAACCACAGTCGGTCTGTCGCATCCGAAGCTGGAAGCTTCAGGAAGCGGATACTAGGGACAAATATCATGCGAGGGTAGCCAAAAAGCTTGACACCATCGATGGCAGAAAAGAATGTGTAGAAAGAGCTTGGCAGAACCTTAGGGATGGAATGGTAAGTGCAGCGGAAGAAGTGTGTGGAACAATAAAAAGAGGCAGTAGTAAAAGAAGAGATGCATGGTGGAATGATGAAGTGAAAGAAGCTGTGAAGAAGAAGAAGAAAGCATGGTTAGACTACTTGGCCTCTAGTAATGATAAGGATATGAGAGAGAAGATGAAAGAAAGATATAGGCTGCAGAAAGTTCACACGAAAGCACTGATTGAGGAAGTGCGTGAAAGGTGTAGAATGGAAGCGGACGAAAGGTTGTCGCACAACATCAAGGAGAACTCCAAACTCTTCTGGAAAGAGGTTGGAAGGACCCGAAGTGGTGCGACGGCCTTAAGAATGAACAAAGTGCTTTCGAGAACTAATGACGTCCTCTCAGAAAAATCGGACGTCATGCAGCGATGGAGCGAATTTTATAGAGAAATGTATGCGTGTGATGATCTTAGTGAGGGATCCGGGGATGACGCCGTGACTGGTACGCCAGACCCGGACCTCGATGACACTGAGGTCATCAGGATGAAAGAGATTGAACGTGCGATTCGAAGTTTGAAATGTGGTAAGGCTGCGGGACTAGACAGAGTTACTGCTGAAATGGTCAAGTATGGTGGGCCTCGCGTCTGGGACAGCTTTCATCTGCTGTGCAATTTGTGCTGGCGGACGGGGGATGTCCCGGATGATTGGCGATCCGCAGTCATTGTGCCTTTATATAAAGGTAAAGGTTCACATTTTGACTGCGGATGCTATCGGGCGATCAGCTTGACCAGTTTAGCAAGTAAAGTTTACTCGAAGGTTTTGACACGTAGGATGCAAGAGAAATCGGAAAGATTTCTATGGGAGGCACAATGCGGATTTAGACCTGGAAGAGGATGCACGGATCAAATGTTTTCTCTCCGCATGATCACGGAGAAGCTTCTGGCTGCTAACCAGAAGATTTTCTGTGCTTTTGTGGATCTTGAGAAAGCATTTGATAAGGTTGTAAGGAAGAAAATGTGGGAACTGTTGCCGGGGTATGGTGTGGATGGTCGATTGCTAAGGGCTGTGCAGTCTCTTTACTGTGACTGTAAAGCCTGTGTGCGGGTAGGGCATGACCTGTCACCCATGTTTAACGTCCAAACGGGCGTAAAGCAGGGTTGTGTCATGTCTTCCTGGCTGTTCATACTGTATCTCGACAACTGTTTACAGAAGCTGAAAGATAGTTGTTTGGGTGTGAAATTGGGTGACATTAAAGTAAATTGTCTGCTGTATGCTGATGATGCAGTGCTTATTGCACCATCAGAGGCAGAACTACAGGCATTAGTCACGTGTATGAAAGAGGAATGTGAAATTAAAGGTCTCCGTTTGAATGCTAATAAAACTAAGGTTCTGGTATTTGAAAGGGACGAAGAGAGAACGAAGTGTGAAATATGGGTAAATCAGGAATGTCTAGAACAGGTAAATGAAATTGTATACTTGGGGAGTGCTTTTAGCGGGGATGGAAGATGTGATTTAGATGTGGACAGGCGTGTCGCTGCCGGGAACAAAGTCAATGGTGCCCTGACTGCGTTAGTCAAAAGGCAAGGCGTAGCGAAGAGTGCACGCCTTGCATACATAACGCAGTGTTGGTACCGACTTTGTTATATGGCAGCGAAACCTGGGTATGCCAGAAGAAGCATAAAAGTAAGTTGAATGCAGTGGAGATGCGATCTCTTCGTAAAATGTGCGGCGTTACCATGGCCGACCGAAAGCGAAACGAAGAGATTCGCAATATGGCAGGTTTGAAAGATGACCTTATCACAAAAATTGATAAGGGCGTGCTTCGGTGGTTTGGGCACGTTGAGCGAATGAGTGAAGACCGAATGGTGAAGAAAATATATAGCGCGAAAGTTAATATTAAAAGGTGTCGAGGTAGACCGAGACTAACTTTCGAAGACCATGTGAGCAAATTGCTCGAAGAGGGTAGGGTCAAAAGTACTCGGATACCTAGACGTGCATGCATGAAGAAGATAATGAATCTGAAAGAAGCGAAAGAGGTTTGTAAGGATCGTGACACTTGGCGATCTGTTCTCTCTGGCTACCCCGTCAGGGATTGTGCGTAAAGATAAGTATAAGTATGGGGTCTGACGCCAAAAATCATACTGTGGCTGTACTAAACTGTAATTCGGCCCATGATCACATACGGTGCTCTGGTATGGTGAACCAAGACAAATGAAGCCACCACTATAAAGAAGCTTCAACGCTACCAGAGACTGGCATGTATGACTGCCACAGGCTGCATAAGGACTACGCCAACAGCAGCTTTAGAAGCGATACTGGAGCTAACCCCGCTTCATCTACATATACAACAAGAAGTGACTATAGCTGCCATCAGACTCAAGACCCTAAATCTTTGGAGTAAGAATAGTGTCCCTCATACAGGCATAATTGATAGAATTCACTCAAAAATTCCTATCTTACAAGCCAAGCCCTATAAGACTACTAAACAATTTGTATTCGATAAGAAGTTCAATATACAATTAAATGAAACCAGCCAGCCGGAAGAATTAAGCCCAAAAGTGCTTAGAGTTTTCACCGATGGTTCTAAAACAAATGAAGGTGTAGGATCTGGAACTTTCTCTGAAGACCTCAATATCCACATATGCACACCGCTGGGTACATACAACACAGTATTTCAGGCGGAATGTATGGATATCATTCAAGCGGCCATAGCAATAGATGCTAGGAAGGTTAATGACTTCCCCATCAAAATACTGACCGACAGTAGGGCGGTACTACAGGCTCTGTATTGCAATGTGGTGAACTCGGGACTGATATATAAATGCCATCAACGATTATATAAGGTATGTAAAAACAACAATATGACTCTGCAATGGATAAAGGGACACGGTGGATCCAGAGACAACTTTGCAGCAGACGAAGCCAGACTAGGGTCGGCTCTGACCACTATAGGGCCGGAACTAATCATACTAATCCCCTTTGTCCGTTTCGTTCACTTGTACGTAGACATTACACTAATCAACACGCTCAGCTTTGGAAAAATCTTATAGACTGTAGGCAAGCTAGGGAGGCCCTGCCTGAAATAAACAGTTGTTTAACCAAATTTCTAATGAGACTGAACAAGCCGCAGATCAGGATAGTAACAAATGCTATCACAGGCAGTTCTACACGGCACCTTTAACAAACATTTATTAATTATTGGTGTTACGGATAGTCCCCTGTGCAGGGCATGTATGGGGGAGGAAGAAACGGCAGCCCACGTGCTACTAAAATGTCCGGAGGTCGCTACGTATAGGGCTAAACATCTCGGCACGCCGGGATCACTCCCCGAAGTTGCATGCAACATCAAAGGACTGTTGAGCTTCTTCGGGGACATCTCATGGCTCGAATAATCACATTATTCCTGCCCACACGCAAAATACGCGCATAGATGTGGTGTTGCTGAAAACAGTCCGTCGTAAACTAAACTAAACTAGTGTAACTTCGGCGCCGAAACAATGTCGAGAGAGGTGCTCCCTTATCTACTCTCTACCCTACTCTATCCTTATCTTATCTAATGTCCTCTTTTAAAAAGAACTGTAATACATTGTAATGTTACGATGGTGTAATACATTATTGGGCATAGAATAAAATAGAATAGGATAAGATAGGATAAAATAGGGTGGGATAGGTTAGGATAGGATAGGGTAAGATAAGACAAGACAGGACAGAATTAGAAATGATAGGATAGGATAGAGTAGGAATCAATAGGAAGAGATAAGATGGGATAGGAAGGTATAGGAAGTTGATGTTCTGCTGGCATATGTAAGGAATGTCTGAGTTATTACTCAGACATTATGGTGCTGTGTTTCGTATGATGAGTACAGAGAACCGAACGAAACAACCGAGAAAGAGAAGACCCTTTTTACTGGAAAAGAGACATTCCATCTTAGTCCTCAGAGGTGACAGCGCATCTGCATTTTGATTCTTCTTCAAGGATTAATGAACATGTCTATGGGTAGTGTTTAGGCCAAATATGGGCATTTGAAATTTGCATCTATTAACATTTGCCTCGGCGCGTCATCCGATGGTATGTAGGTGACGTAAACGCTGCCGTGGGGGGGGGGGGGGCGGTGTGCCGCTTCCCGGAATTCGGCCGCGTGGGCCGGCAACAGTGTCTTGAACGACGCGGCCTTGTCGACTAGTTGCTATCGACCTCGGAGTCGATGAGACGGTTAAAAGTCGCGCGCGGAGCCTCCTCTGGATAGTTAAATTTGAAGTTGTCTAATCTCGTGCATCTTTGCGTGACAACGAGGCTGGTCTCATATAATTATTGTTATAACCGTTTTGAGTATTGTTTGCGACCGTTAGTAGGTTGCGCGCGTTATTGATTATTTGGGTGTCGTTAATACCGCCTCGAATGGAGTGTCTGTTTTGAGCGTTACGTGACAGCGAGGCCTATCCTGAGTTCTGAATGATTAAATTAACTTCTATGCCATTAACTTGCATCGACGAGTTGTTTGTGTGACCTTTTAATATCATACGAAGGAATTTTGCTTTGTCGGGAGAACGCTAGAATTTGTGACTCGAGAAGGGATCGCGTGTGCTCGATTATAATTTGTTGCTAAGTGAACATGGAAAATTGAACTTTGACCGACCCTTCTTTAGTTGTGCCTTGTGTCACTTTTTTGATTTCGATTAACGTGAACTAAGTTAAATTTGAAGTTAATTAAATGTACAATAAAGTTGATAAACTAATATAGTGAAATAATAGCAGAATTTTTTAATTGGTGAATGCCCACTGGAGGTATCGCACATTTGGAGAAAATCAGCGCCTGTGGATCTGCGGTCCGACTACATCGGGGATGTCAGGTTACATCCTTGCAAACTACTAAACACTACTTACATACACCTTCATTACCACCTTACTGGTACCCTGTGGTCAACCCTACCTTCGGAAATCGGTAAGTTTTGTTGCTTGTCAGCCGTTTTAGAATAATAATCCATAGGCCATTGGGCCCCGCCCTCTATTGCTCGTCGAGGGGATCACTCATGGGCCCTGGTCCAGTCGACTTTTGTCGGGGCAACTAAGGGCGTAAACATTTTTATAAATATTTTCTTTTGTTGTTTGATTTGTTTGTTAGGAACAGGTAGTATTTATATACCATCAGGTGAACTGTTTGCTTGGTTTTCACCCTAACAAAAATACTTAAGATAAAATATGGTAATTAATACGGCCTTAAAGCCTAAAATGAAAATTATTTCAGATTAATATTTTAAATGGCGAGTACATCACTCACCTTCCATTTGCCGACGATATAGTCCTTATGGCAGAATCGCTAAAGGACCTAAGCACCACGCTCAATGACAATCTGTTGTAGCTTCATCTCCCGTCTAACAGCCATGAGATTAAGAGTGTGATCGGAGAGTTTTTGTGTTCTTCTGCGGCGGGTCTTGCCGAACTTAGCTCCGACCGCATGGACAGTTTCCACGAGCTTGTCATTGAAATCGTCCACTTCATAGCAGTCTTCTAGGCACTGAAAACGGTTTTGTAACTCGAGCTGAAAGGTTTCGGGACTTTGGATTAGAGCACGAGGGGGACGGAGCGTTGACTTCATTAGAAGAGACCTCTCCAACTTAACGTTTAGGTTCAGTGTGCCTCTAACCATTCGGTGATCGCTGCCGGTTTTCACCCTCGCGATCACTGAGACATCACTGAACAGTTGTCGTCTGATCATCATAATGAAGTCAATCTCATTTTTGTCGAGCCGTCAGGGCTCGACCAGGTCCACTTCCTGTGGGGCCGGTTCTGGAAGAAAGAGTTCATCATAAAGAGTCCCCCTTTCTCCATGAAGTCGGCCAGCTGCTGGCCCCTTGGGTTCCGTTGCCCTATTCTAAATTTCCTCATTTTCAGCTCACGGTTCTCTCTTGTGCCTAGTTTTGCATTGAAGTCTCCCATTAACATCGTATATTGGGTTTTGGAGGAATGCATGGCTCTAGAGATATCCTCATACATTTCCTCCACCTCATGATCGGGGTGTGCCGAGGTTGGTGCGTAAACCTGTATGACCTTCAGCGAATACCGTTTGGTGATTCTGAGTATAAGGTACGCAACCCTCGTCGACACACTCTTAATCTTTACAACGTTGTTAACGAGAGACTTGTGGACGATAAATCCGACACCTCCTTGGGACAGATGGTCGCCCTCCCGGTAATAGAGCAAGTTGCTGAATTCGAGGATTATCATGTCCTCCCCCTCTCTTCGGACTTCGGATAATCCTATAATATGCCAGCGTAACTTGTCTATTTCTTCTTCTAACTCCACAATCTTCTCGTCAGTCCTCATGTTGCCATGTCGAGTCGTCGTAGGTGGCAACCAAACCTCCACCAGAGATTCTTAGCAACCCCTGCCCCGCCGTTACCATGGTCGCGACCGTAGCCAGGAATAGCGGGGACGCCGGGGACTGGGGGCCGTCTCTTCGTAACTTTCATCATGGGGGATATATTGCCATAGTTGCCACGCTTGGCGAGCGGGTTGGCAACCGCAGTTTTTTATTGTATTTTTTCCGTTACCAGGAAGATGCTGCTGCCCATCTCCTGCCTGTTTCCTTTTGTCGCCTTTTACGAAATCCACGGGAAGATATGGCGTAGTGGATATTCTTAACCGCCACTACACGGCCAGAGTCTGAGTACTTGCTCGTACACAATCTAGTAGCCAGGATTCTACATCAGGAGCTCGCTGTGAAATACGGTCTCGTGGATCGGAAACTGCCTTATTATAAGTACATGCCGGAAGCCGCGCTCAAAAATGATCGCGCCAGGCTCTGCTGGGACCA
Organism: Parnassius mnemosyne; assembly: GCA_963668995.1. NCBI lineage: Eukaryota > Metazoa > Arthropoda > Insecta > Lepidoptera > Papilionidae > Parnassius > Parnassius mnemosyne. The sequence continues at coordinate 46,844,014 of CAVLGL010000024.1, read as the reverse complement.
GGCCATCATCACAGTCAGCACTATTCTTGCGAATAAGCCATATATTTTGCTGATGGACGGGGCACAGTCAACGATATTTTTGGTTGACATTACTATTCCTTATGACGAGAACCTCGTGAAAGCCGAAACAGATAAGCTGACAAAATATCTGGACCTGGCTCACGAGGTGACCGACATGTGGGGTGGTCTGCCGACCGAAATTATTCCTGTGGTCGTTTCTGCGAACGGGTTAATTCCAGTCAGCTTCTTGAGTCATCTGAGGCGACTGGGACTCCGTCACATACCGCTCCAAGCTCAAGTGCAGAAGGCGGTGCTCCTTGATACCGCCCGCATCGTCCACCGGTTTCTTTCCCTTTCTCCTAACCCTTGGACGTGTGGTCTCCCCTGCCGAGGGCTTCCATCTGGTTGGGTTTTTTGTTAATGTAATTTTTATGTATTTATATAACTATATTGATATTTATGTATGTTTACCATATTATTTTAAAATTATATATTTATACTGCCCAACCAGATGAGAAAAATTTATAGATACCCCATAAAAATAATAAATATTTTATTGTCTTAAATAAATAACAAAAGTTTATGAAGTATCTGAGTCCTAAACTAGACGAGAGAAAAAGATAAACAATTCCAAGTTTAACAAAAAATAAATAAATAAAATAATTAAAAATAAAATATAATGAAGTATGTTTCTATACATCTATACAATAACTATAATTAATATATGTATATAAATATTCAAGAATTTATATACAGAATGTCCGTTAATGAATGGATAACCTTGAAATGTCTTATAGTACAACTTTTGGCCGTTCTGAAAAAAAATACGAAACATAATATATCACAAGTAGTACCTTTGATATATTTTTTTAAAGAAAATTCGATTTTTTTTTCGATCTTATTTTACTGTCTTGAACAATATGACCAAAAATGAATGATTTTTATTCGTTTTTTGTTGCTTTATTATTAAACATTAACTGTGCTGATAGATAAAAATTAAACAGTATGAATAGCTTTTGCAGTTTTTATTTAAAAAATTCACAAATTAATTTATTTCTGAAAAACATACAAAAATTTTATCTAAGCGAAGTTCAAACCTCTTGGGTATGAAAAAAATGTATGAATGTATGCGTGACCAATAATTTTACAATAATGTCGGTTTCGTGTAAATTTTATAGTGGTATAATTTGTAAATGTGTCTTCCATAAATAGTGACTTATTGCCATTAATGTAGAAAAGGAGAAAATTTGACTAAGTAACAAAATTTGTAATATGGGAACATTTTTTTAAATTGAATTGTTTCTGATCATTGGGAATTAATAAAAATACATCAGGAGTTGATCATACATGAAAAGATCTATTTTTAAACAAATTGAAAGCAAATGAAGCATTAGAAATTAACTTATTTATATGTAATAAAATAACCAATTTAAATGTTAAAATGGTTACTTTACTAGCGTGAAATGGGTTGTGTGACCTTCATATTTACTACCTGCTGTCTTTTGTGTTATATTAGACAAAGAGGGTTCTGAATTGGGTAAGTGGGAGAGAGAAGAGCTAAATGTAAAAGAGAACTTAGTGCGTCACTCGACCTGCTCGACTTCGCATGTATTTATTTTGTCTCAGTTTGCAATTATTTAAATCAGTGTTAAAACGACCACTTGGCTATTTTACCGGACTATTCGCTGATTTGGACTTGTATTTTTATTATTATTGACTTGTTGTACTGATTTGACTGTTAGACTTGGACACCAAACGCAGGTGACATTTTGCGACGATTTGGCGTGTTTCTGGACTAAACTGGACCTTTGTGTACCTATCAAAATGCCACGTCATCAGTACACGGCACAAGAATAAACAAACATGCATTTTATTTATGGAGAATGCAGAGGCAACGCAAATGCAGCCGCAGCTCTTTATAGGGAGAGGTACCCTAATGCGCGCCACCCTACCGCGTATTTATAAGTGTCCACGGTTGTTACTCCGAAGGAAGAATGCCGGGTAATGGTGTCGGTGGTGCTAGCGCTGGAAGAATCGCTCGTCCTGATGTAGAAGACGTGGTGCTTGAGGAGATTGAAAACGATCCTTCAACCTCTACGCGAGCAATAGCTCGACGAACAGGTATTGGAAAATCGACCGTACACGATATTTTAAAGAAAAACGAATTCCACCCTTACCACGTCACACGTGTGCAAACTCTCCAACCAACAGATTATCTCTCAAGAGTGCATTTTTTCCATTATGCTGTTCCGGTTCGTGCATATTTAAATAGCAGATACCCAAATAGATGGATCGGACGTCTAGGGCCAATTTTGTGGCCTCCACATTCACCGGATCTAAATCCATTGGATTTTTTTTTACTGGGGCTGTCTGAAAGAGGAAGTATACTCTAAGCCTGTGCGGTCGTTGGATGAACTACGCAGTCGTGTCAGAGCAGCCGCATCAAAAATATGCGAGCGACGGTACACAAGAGTGCTCAGAAGATCATTTATCGGAAGATGTAGGGCATGCATAAGATTGGGAGGCAAACAATTTGAACATTTTTGTAAATTAGTGAAAAATAAAATATTTTAATTTTAAATGTTGTTTTTTAATAATCCCCAATGATCAGACACAATTCAATTTAAAAAATGTTCCCATATTACAAATTTTGTTACTTAGTAAAATTTTCTCCTTTGATTTTCTTCTTCTATAAATTTTCTTAATAAATTTTCTTCTTTGATTCTCCATTAATGGCAATAAGTCACTATTTATGGAAGACACATTTATGAATTATACCTCTACAAAATGTACACGAAACCGACATTATTGTAAAATTATTGGTCACCCATACATTCATACATTTTTTTCATACCCAAGAGGTTTGAACTTCGCTTAAATAATATTTTTTTGCATGTTTTTCAGAAATAAATTAATTTGCAAATTTTTTAAATAAAAACTGCAAAAGCTATTCATACTGGTTACATTTTATCTATCAGCACAGTTAGTGTATAATAATAAAAGAACAAAAAACCAATAGAAATCATTCATTTTTGGTCATAGTGTTCAAGACAGTAAATTAAGATCGAAAAAAAGTCGACTTTTCTTTAAAAAAAATATATCATAGGTACTACTTGTGATATATTATGTTTCGTATTTTTTTCAGAACGGCCATAAGTTGTACTATAAGACATTGCAAGGTTATCCATTCATTAACGGACATCCTGTATATAAATTCTTTAATATTTATATACATATATTAATTATAGTTATTGTGTAGATGTATAGAAACATACTTCATTATATATTATTTTTAATTTTTTTATTTATTTATTTTTTGTTAAATTTGGAATTGTTTATCTTTTTCTCTCGTCTAGTTTCTCGTCCATTTCAAGGTTATCCATTCATTACCGGACACCCGATATACAGGGTTAGTTTTCAGAGTAGCCAAATTTGAAACGTAAGTTAAAATATATATATATATATATATATATATATATATACATATAATGTAATACCGTTATTATAGTTTTTGAAAATACTAATAAATAAGGCTTGTAATTTTAATTCCAGTCATCCCAAATTGAATGTAATTAATGGGCAACAAGGTTTTTGCCTACCGATGGACCCTTACGATTGTGTGCGTTCTGTTATACGGGGCTGCACGAAATGTCTTTTAAAAAACCAATTTAGAAATTACAACTAGATTTTATTATAGAATGACACAAGTTAGGAATTGAAATTGAGAGGCGAGTATTTCGGATTAGTGTGTATGGCTGACCGGCGGTACTGCTAGTGTTGAAATAAGAAAGTACCGAAGCTACTAAGAGAGTGCTGACTTTTTGCTTTGTGTCAGCGGATCCCTATTAAAAGGGAATCTATATTAACCCCCCCGTTGAGAGGAAACTCACCCTTGAGTGAGTTTACGGCTACTCATGCGTAGCTGTGGTTGATCAGCGTGATGATGATTTTCTATATTTTCTTTGTTAAAATTAAAATGCTCTCTGAAAGACTTTCCTCTCTTACAAATTATATAGATTATAACAGATATGCAAAGTGTTACAGATATAAAACTTATTATAGAGAAACTAACATAATACAAATTTGGACTTTCTAGGGTGTCTAGTCGTTTGATAATGTGATTGGAATCAGTGTTGTAAGATTTTAAATTTTCTAAATTCAAAGTTTTTACATTTATAGAAGACGTAAGGTTAACTGAAAATTTGTTAAGTTTACTTAACTTACAACAAATATCATTAATTATATTAAAATCCTAATATATTCCGGGAACATTTATACTAGGGTAGAGCTTAGTTTCTAATTTCAGATTCTTATAGAAAGCTACGCAATCAGGTGGAATTGTGAGTAAGCCCGTCCCGGATAGAGTGTATTAGGTTAAATTGTTACTACACTCCACTGATAACTTAGTGGGTTTGGCTTGAACAAAAATCCATTTGTTGTTGTATAGTTTATGCCATATATCCAGATTACTGGAAATTAACAGTTATCTGGGATTGGTATCAAGGCTCAATGTATCAGCAGGGTCGAAGAATATACCAGGGCTCTTGTCGATGCGTTCAATATATTGACCATTGCCGGTTGCAAGAATAATAGCACAAAATGCGGTGGCGGTTCTGTAAATAATAATTAAGAGCTTACTAAGTCTAGATTAAGTGTTAAAATATATGTCCTAAAACGAATGTAATTTTGATATTTAAGAACTTATGTCATGAGCGTGTTTCACTTCTTCGAAGTGGTGTATAACATGGCGTCTATTAATAAGGAGAATAAGGGTATTATTACTGTGGACCTTGAAAAATTTGTAATGCCACTTCCAAATGGGGGAGAGGGCTTTGCGAAGACGAAGATGATTTTTGATGTAGACGTTATCTACTATTTTATATTTGACCGTGCGAGAGTTTCTGTCGCAGTATGTTTTAGACCTTTCTTTGAAATTTGTATATTTTGTTGGGCTTTCTCTCGAGAAATCTTTAATCGATGCTGAAGCATTTTAATGTAATCAGGATAGATAACGCTACTTTTTGATTCGAAAACAGCATCGGCAATATACGGCTTATGACCAAAAAGAAGTTCGTAAAGAGTGAACTGAGTTTTTGTATGGACGTTACTGTTAACATCGCCGTATAGACGTATTTGTGCCAATCGGTTTGGTTTTCGTTCACGAAGGACTTAAAAAACTCTTTCAAAGTGGCATGGCTCCTTTCGAGAGCACCTTGAGTCTGGGGATGATACTGAGAGGACCATATCTGTCTTATTTTTAAAAATTCACATAAACGTTTGAAACGGTCAGCCGTAAAATTTGTTCCTTGATCGGTAATTATGGATTTAGAGATCCCAAATTGTGAAATGAAGTAAACTAGAGCTTCGCATGTTTATTTTGCGGTGATGTTGAAAATTTGATAGGCTGTAGAAAATTTGGTTAGATCATCTTGGAGAGTAAGTATAAATCGCAGTTTGTGAAAACCCACTTCGGGTAAGGGGCCTACTATGTGTAGGCTTATTTTCTCAAATATACGAGTAGAAGTGGTTGGGATTTGCATAGGAGACCGGTTAATCTTGCGTAACGGTTTATTTGTTTGGCAAAGTTTGCAATTTTGTATATACCTCTCTATATCTGCGCGCATGTTTTTCCAATAATAACGTTCTTTAATTCTATTATACTTATATTTTATGTGATCCTAAGTGACCGGCTATTGGTATATCGTGATTTTCTTTTAGAATTTTCGATATCTCTGTTGGTACAGGGTATATTATGGAGTTATGGTGTACACAGGACAACACAGGTTACACACAGGTTATACACAGGTACTCAACCTAGTTAAGGCAGGTAGCAAATATTATAAACTTGACTGTTTTATTTTTCTTTTGTATATTCTACATTATTAAACTACACGTAGTTTTAATTTTATCATAGCATGTTATTTTTGTTAGACTTATTGTTACTTTATTTAATTGTTATCATATTTATTCCTGTATGTAAGCATGTGTAATTGGAAATGCAATAAATATTTATTATTATTTTCGGAAAGTGTTTTTCATTTCTCAGTTCTTAGACTGGAATTCTACTACATTTACGGGCCGAAACCAAAGCAAATGCAGCGTGAGCTGTGTATATTTATGTGTTTTCATGAGATACTATTTCGTTTTCTTCTATCTGCATGAATTTCCTGACAATTCTGCATGTATTTAATATAGCAGCTATGGAGCTAGCTATGGAGGAGATGATTTGGTATTACGCCTGTTGTGGAGAGGAATATAGGAACTACATATACTTTTTCTTGTCGCCGGATTCTAGTCACTTCATCTTTGAGCTCCGCGTACTTACTAATTTTTTCTGTGATTGTCTTCGGTATGTTGTTTGTGTTGGGGACTGCAATGTCTATCAGGTAAGTAATTTTATTTATTTTGTCTTGTAGGATTATATCTGGTCTGTTATAATGGATTGTCTTGTCAGTAAGAATGGCGCGATCGTACAAAAGCTTATGTGTGGTATTTTCTAGAGTAATTTTTGGTGTATAATTATAGTAGGTAGTATTGGTATTTTTAATGAGGGCGTGTTTGAGTGCTAGTTTTTGGTGAATGACATTGGCCACCTGGTTGTGCCTGTGGGTGTAGTCGGTCTGCATCAGAGCTGTGCATGCGCCTGTTATGTGTTGGATGGTTTCTGGGTGGATGTGGTATTTGCGACATTTTTCATTAATTACTGTAGGATCTTTCAATATGTGTTTTCTGTAGTTTATTGTGTTTATGATTTGATCTTGAATAGCTATTATGAATCCTTCTGTTTCTGGCAATAAGTTGCCTATTTTCACCCATTTATTTGAAGCTAACTTATTTATGTGTGATTGCTTCAAGTCATGAGGGTGCCTACCGTGGAGTACTTTCCTCTTCCAATGTTCAATTTTTTGTATCTGCTGGCTATCATTGGTAGTTTTTTGGTTTTCTATTTGATTGCTAAGGTTAAGTGGCGTGTAGTTAATATAATTTATTACTATGGCTTTATGTATATTACTAGTGTGGGATTTTGTATAAAAGAACGATTTTAGTCGATAACTTGTTTCTGCCTGAGGTGCTGAATATCTATTAGGCCTCTCCCTCCATGTCCCCGTTTTATGGTTAATCTTTCTATGGCGGAATTAGGGTGCAGGTTGTTATGTTTCGTAAGTGTTGTTCGTGTAGTACGTTCTAATTATTCTGTGTCAGTTTTGGACCATTTTATAACTCCGAATGAGTACGTTAATACGGGGATGGCGAAGGTGTTTATTGCTTTGATGCGATGTTTACCTGAAAGTTGTGTTTTACAAACGGTGTTAAGTCTTCTTTTGTATTCCGTAGTAAGTGAACTTTTTATTCGTACGTGGTCAAGACCTTTAAGTTGCACATACCCTAAATATTTATACAAGTCAGTCGATTCCATTGCTGTAATAGTATCCGTGTCATTCACCACATAGTCGCCGGGTCTTACTTTGCCTCTTACGATGTGAAGTGTTTTACATTTATCCAAACAAAATTGCATATTAATATCGTTACTAAATTCTGCTGTAATATCTACTAATTTCTTCATATCTTTTTCTGTTTTTGCGTATAATTTGATGTCGTCCATGTATATAAGATGCGATATTGTTGTTTCGTCTGTATTGTTTTTGAGACTATATCCTGCCCCACAGCTCTGCAGCAAATGAAACAGAGGATTTAGGGCGAGACAGAACCAGAGTGGGCTTAGAGAGTCACCTTGGTAGATGCCTTTTTGATGGAAATATGTCGTGTTGTGATAGTATTATTGTCACAATTTATTTGTAGTGTTGTTTTCCATTGCAACATTATACGTCGTAAGAAATCTATTATTTTCGGGTTTATTCTGTAAATCTCTAATATTTGTAACAACCAAGAATGAGGAACACTGTCAAAAGGTTTTTTATAATCAATATAGGTGCAATGCAAATTACTGTTTTAGAGGTGGCATGTTTATGAATAGTGGAATCAATAATCAGCTGTTCTTTGCATCCCACATGGCCCTGTCTACATCCCTTCTGTTCCTCTGCTATTATATTGTAGTGTTCGATGTGTGAGTGATTTTTTTTTGTAATTGCAGATGTTAATATTTTGTAAATTGTGGGTAGACATGTAATTGGTCGGTATTGGGAAAGCTGAGGTGAATTTTTTGTTTTAGGTAGCATGTAAGTAATTCCTGTTGCAATAAATTCGGACGAGTTCTGTTGTCCTACTATAATATCTGTTAAATGTTTTGCTATAGATTTGTGTAATGTGGTTAACTTTTTGTACCAGAAATTATGTATTTTGTCTATACCAGGCGATTTCCAATTATTAAATATAGCTGTAATATGTGTAATGTCTGACTCTGTCATCTCTGCGAATTCCATCCCGTCAATATGACTCCATTTTGCTTCTTCTTTCACTATCCAAGATGCTTTGTCGTTGTGGTGTTTTTGCTCTTCCCAAATACTAGCCCAATATGCTTCTAGTTGTTCTTTTGTAGGTAGGTTAAATGTGTTTGTGGTATGTTCATCAATTGTGTCTGTTTGTGGTTTTTGTAGGTTCCTATAAAACATTTATTCGTTTGTTGCAAATGTGGTGTTATCTTTTTTTCGCTGTAGTGCCTTTTTGTACCTTTTGAGCTTGTGAACTTTGAGTGCTAGTTTTTGTTTTAAGGTGTCTAGAAATTTTTCAGGTCTTGTGTTACTTTTTGCGTGTCTGGTGTGCGTGGAATTGTTTCTAAATGTGAACTCAACTATTTTTACAAATTTTTTAGTTCCACAACCGTTAATATATTGAATGAGTCTGCCTATGTTTGCCCGTATTTTTTCAATGTCATTTTCTAGTCTCTGTTGCCATGCTGGTTCTATATTTTGTCTTGTTCTTGTCGTTTTTATGTGATCTGAGATTTTAAAGTTCATTTCTTCAGATATTACTACCGCTGTGCAATATATAAATAAATGTCTGTCTATAAGTTGTGTGTCATCAGATATATATCGTGTGAGTCTAGCTTCATTAAATAAATTTATCAGACGAAATAGTTTAAGCGAATATTTAAGTTTAGGTAATCTTGGTCGTGCTCCTGGATCCATCCCAGAGTATTGTGTTATTGTTGTTCTAAATTTCTCATTAATATCTTGAATATATGTATCTCTTGTTAGGTGTTGATCTGGAACAACTATGGTCTCAATGTCATTTTCTAGTGTTAGTATTATCGATTCGGTTTGTGTGGATGTGTGTGATGTTTGTGTGTAGGCTTGTGAATGGTTGTATAGCTGAGGTTGTGCATAAATGAGTTGTGGATTGTGGTTGTACATGATGACTATTTTCATTTGTGTTTTGTTTGGTATTATTAATATATAAAAGCATAATTATAAAAGCGGCCCCACAAAAAATGGACCTGGTCGAGCCCCGACGGTTCGACAAAAAATGAGATTGACTTCATTATGACGACCAGACGACAACTGTTTAGTGACGTCTCCGTGATCGCGAGGGTGAAAACTGGTAGCGATCACCGAATGGTTAGAGGCACACTGAACCAAAACGTTAACTTGGAGAGGTCTCGTTTAATAAAGTCAACGCTCCGCCCCCCTCGTGCTCAGTTCCAAAGTCCCGAAACCTTTCAGCTCGAGTTACAAAACCGTTTTCAGTGCCTAGAAGACTGTAATGAAGTGGACGATATGAATGACAAGCTCGTGGAAACTGTCCATGCGGTCGGAGCTAAGTTCTGCAAGACCCGCCGCAGAAGAACACAAAAACTCTCCGATCACACTCTTAATCTCATGGCTGTTAGACGGGAGATGAAGCTACATTCTTCAACAGACTTGACAGTAAACAGGCATCTGAACATACAGATCTCGAAATGCATGCGGCGGGACTTACGCAACTTCAATACAGCTCGTATTGAAGAAGCGATCGAGCGGAACCAAGGCTCCAAAGTCTTTGCCAGAGATCTGTCTGCCAGAAAGAGCCAACTGTCAAAGCTGAAGACGGAATGTGGCAGCATCGTTTCCGGTAAACCTGAGATTTTGAGTGAGATTGAGAGGTTCTATGGGCAGCTGTACACGTCATCGTTGGAGCCACACGCAAGTGCGAGTAACGATCCAAGAGCGAGTCTCATCCGACACTATTCCGAAGATATCCCGGACGTCAGTCTGAGCGAGATTAGTATGGCTCTCCAGCACCTTAAAAACGGTAAGGCCCCAAACGAGGATGGAATTACAGCGGAGCTTCTGAAAGCGGGTGGAAGACCGGTATTTGAAGTACTTCAGAAGCTCTTTAATTCCGTCCTCCATGGTGGCATTACACCAGAGGTGTGGAACAGAAGTGCGGTGGTCTTGTTCTTCAAGAAAAGTGACAACGCTCTCTTGAAGAACTACAGACCGATTTCCCTTCTGAGCCGCGTCTACGTGCTGTTTTCGAGAGTCATTACGAATCGTCTCGTGCGCAGACTTGACGACTTCCAGCCTCCCGAACAAGCCGGTTTCCGAAAGGACTTTAGCACCATAGACCACAAACATACCCTTCGGCAAGTTGTACAGAAGTCCGAAGAATACAATTTGCCACTATGTCTGGTGTATGTGGACTATGAGAAAGCCTTTGATTCCGTCGAAATTTGGGCGGTGCTGCAGTCCCTTCAGCGGTGCCAAGTTGACTGTCGGTATATCGAAGTGTTGAAGTGCTTGTACAGTAGGGCTACGATGGCTATCCGAGTACAGAACCAGAGTACGAAACCTATCCACTTACAGAGAGGTGTAAGACAGGGTGACGTCATATCCCCGAAACTCTTCACCGCTGCATTGGAAGACGTTTTCAATCTTCTGGACTGGAAAGGATACGGTATCAACAGCAATGGCGAGTACATCACTCACCTTCGATTTGCCGACGATATAGTCCTTATGGCAGAATCGCTGGAGGGCATAAGCACTATGCTCAATGACCTCAATAGTGTTTCCCAACGATAGGTCTTAAGATAAACATGGACAAAACAAAGATCATGTTTAATGTCCATGTCACACCTATGCCGGTAGTTGTTGGGAGCACTAAGCTCGAAGTTGTTGACGAGTATGTTTACCTGGGACAAATAGTCCGACTAGGTAAGTCCAACTTCGACCGAGAGGTCAATCGATGGATTCAACTCGGCTGGGCAGCCTTCGGGAAGCTACGACACATCTTCTCGTCAGACATACCTCAAAACCTTAAAACGAAATTGTACAACCAGTGCGTGTTGCCAGTGATGACTTACGGAATTGAGACGTGGTCCTTCACTGCTGGCCGTATGAGGAAGCTCAAGGTCGCTCAGCGAGCTATGGAGAGGGCTATGCTCGAAGTTTCTCTGCGTGATAAACTTAGGAATGAGGTTATCCGCAGTAGAACTAGAGTGACCGACATAGCCCAACGGATTAGTAAGCTGAAGTGGCAGTGGGCCGGCCATATAGCTCGAAGAACCGACAACCGATGGGGAAGAAAGGTTCTCGAGTGGCAGCCTCGTACCGGTAGGCGAAGTGTAGGGCGTCCCCCCACGAGATGGAGTGACGACCTGGTAAGACATGCAGGAAGTCGATGGATGCAGGTGGCTCAGGACCGTGCTTTGTGGCATTCTTTGGGGGAGGCCTATGTTCAGCAGTGGACTTGTGAAGGGCTGTAATGATGAATGATGATGATGATGACATAATTATTAACCACTTCTTCTTCCAGTGATTGTATTCGTACTTCTTCTTTTAATTGATGTATTTCTTCTTGAGATAGAAGTTTATTCCTAACTATGGTTCTTCTTTGGTCTGAGATTCTTTGTCCTGAAACGGTAATTTCTGGATATTGTCGAGTGAAAAGTGCATGTAATTGTTGTCTATAGGCTGTCATATCGGTCTCTAATTTAGTAATATATAGATAAGTTCGCATGATAAATAGATTTACTTCTTTACTCAATTTCATGCGAACTCTTGCTTTTCCAGCCCGGGTAAGAAGGTAGATAACCCCCCGCGCAGCATTCAAGGTCGAAGTGGGTGAAACTGTATTTAAACTAATGATGGGGGGTGATGAAAGTGTTTGTGACGATGGTATGGATGGTCTTGAGGGTGTGTGTGATACTGTGCTTGAACTACACTGTACTACAGGGGTGTTTGTCCCGTCCATCAGTCTGTCGCCATCATCAATGATTTTGGCTGTAGCATCTTTGTCGGTGGGAGCCCGCTTGTTCAACCCCTCACCACTGATGGTTTGCATGCTGAGACACCCAGCGTCAAGTCCAGGTGCGCCCCGGCGATCGCCCCCGGGCAGCGGCCCTATAGAGATTTTGAGATTTATTACTTAATTTTTCTTCACCATTTTCCTATGGTACTTATTCTGAACCTTCTCTGCAAGTTTGGCCGGTTCTTGAAAAATAACCCTGTATTATATGATATAAATTTTTTAATATTTATATTATACTAGCTCTCCAGGCAGACGTTGTTCTGCCCTTTCCAACAACCCTTCCTATAAAAATCCTTAAATTCGCAATAAAAAATTTTGAGGGTCATTTATCGGGACAAAACTATCCTATATCTCAAGTTGAACCAAAATGCACACAGTGTGCAAAATTTCATTGAAATCAGTTCATTAGTTTAGGAGTCCGTCGCGAACAAATAACGTGACACATAATTTTTATATATAAAGATTAGTGATGTAAGTGAAATATTAACATTAACTTCCGACACATTTACACATCACTTCCCTTTTTTGTTTGTTAATTTATTTTCAAATTATAAATTATGTCAGTCTTGAACTTTAATTTTACACTCGTGTTTTGAAAGTGGATAAAAATTTAGAATTTTGTTATAGATTTGTGTTTCTCTGCCAATAAATTGGGTATTCTACGTTTCTTACGACAATTCTCCGGGTCATATGGCGTGCGATCGTGTGAATTCTTTTTCTATTTGGAAGTAAAAGGCTTTAGAAATGAATTAGGGTTGACTCAAACTTTTGGCCTAGTAAGTTTTAATAGCCTATCATGTAGAGGATGTCATGGGGGTCATGGTTGAATAAGGGCAACAAGTTTTCATTACATTCAGAGGGTCAAAATGCCCAAAAATCAAAAAATTGGGGGTGGCTCGAACTTTAGGCATAGTCAATTTGAATAGCCTATCAAGTAAATAATGTTATGGGGGTCATGGTTGAATAGGGGCGAAAAGTTCTCCTAGGGGGTCAAAATAGCCAAAAACCAAAAACAATTTCTTATTTCTGCTATAACTCCGCCTCAGTCTTTACTTGCCGCATCACATGTACCGTATTAATTTAGAAAAATTATGGGTGGCCAAATATTATGGGGATGAAGTTTTTAATGGAACTATTTAGACGAAATTTAAAGTGTGATATTCCTTAGACCACTCAAAAGGATATTAAAATAACTTGTAATAACTTCTAATAATAGGTAAAACCGATTTAAAGTTACTAAAAAAATTAATTAATTTCACATTCTCAAGTCGGACCATTAATTCCACTATACACAATGCCGAAATATTTTTTTAATTTCTCATACATACATGTTTCTTCACTATGTTTTCCTTTACATATTGTAAATAATAATATTGTAAGAAAATAAACAAAATATTGTAACCTTAAAATGTTTTTATAACATTATACAACTGCTTTCTGGTAGCACATCAGTATTACAAGTAGCATATATACTATACATGCCGTGAGTGAAAAATACTTAACATTTATTCATAGGTATTTTAGCAATACGTTCCCAAATTAACTGCTTCGAAATTTATTCGTCGTGATTAAATTATCGGTGTAGACAAAAGAGCTTGGCTCAGGTGCTCTTGAATTCGAAACGTTATTAGACGCTTAATATATTTATTGTAACGGGTTATTTTAAATTAATCTTATTATAATTTGTGTGTGAATTTTGTTACTACACATGTTGTCTGTCCTTGATTTCGATCACGGCCATCAGTCTCAACGTAAACTTGCCATCTTTACGGGAACATAGTACAGAAGTGTGTGCGCAAGCACAGGTGTACTACTCTCTATTCACTCACTCTAGTAGTCCGATGGGTCCATAATCTGACACGACCGGAGAAAGATCAAGTGCAGTACAAATGGCTTACGTGCTCGCCAAGTCGTGGGAGTGAAACAGCTCAAACTTCTTAACTCCGGGCTGTTAGTGAGAATTTCTTAACAGGAAATCCAATACCTGATTGAGACTACTTGATTTAAACTCAAGACCTCTTGATCATCAGTCGCGTTTACGACCACCAGACCAACGAGGCAGTCGTTCGTATAAATAAAATAATCAATTTATTTTTTTTGTCCATTCTATGTGATTATATTACCTCTGCATAGGCCGGGGAGTACAGGTATTTTCAAAGACCCTACTTTACCGATGCGCGTGTCATTTAGAGGTAAAACACTTACATAGAATTTGCAAATAAAGTTTTATTAGTTATATTAATTTATTTCTTTTTTTTCACAAATATATTTCTGGGTGAACCTGGTGTGGGTGAAAATTTTTATTTTTAATTTATTTATGGTTGACTTTTCTGCAGTAAAATTATGTCTATACGTTTGAATATTGATTTCAATAACGCAATTAACAATGCACAGGGTTTTTGTTATATGTTGCATAACAAAACATACTACTATTATAATAGTACTACTATTATTATAATATGGTATGTATATATACATATCATAGTTTACACTCGGTAGAGCCACGCTGCAATACTATTGTGGTTGCACCACGAATGGGTCGGCACGACCGAGGAAGCACCACGCCCTAACAAAATACCAGCGTAAAATAGCAACTTAAAAAGCTGCTACGTTACTTATGGTGAGTGTAACGCTCCTAAGACACGTTTTACTGGAAACGAGGCATTCCAACTTAGTCCTCAGTGCTGACAACGCAAATATGGTAGATTTCTATGGGCCACAGCATCCACCTAACATCAGTTGGACTGTGTGCTCGTTTGTCACCCATATTCAATAAAAAAAACTAATATCATTTCTTTCTGAAGAAAGTTCTGATACGACACATTGGCAGTAAAGTCGACATGCCATCCATCTGTGAAATGTTTTCCTTCAGACGCAAATAAAACAGGAGATTTGGCGCTTTCCCTTCACTAAATCTTGTTCGGTTGCGCTACGGTTGAGAAAATTTATTGGGCCGTATAAATAAAGCCTATTTAGGAACAATTATCAAGTTTATGGCGTTTGAATGTTTACCTCAAGTACCATATCAAAATAAGAAAACTTGTTTCGACACGACTAGAAGGTAACTCAGATCTTTTTAAGTTTTTTTTTTAAGAATAATGGTGATAAACGAGCACACAGTCAACCCTAAGGAAAGTGGATACTCTAGGCCATAGTCATCTACATTTATCCTGGATTATGAATCAAAATGCAGATGCATTGTTACTTCTGAGGACTAAGAGGAAATTTCTCGTTTCCAGTAAAAAGGGTCTCCGTTTCTTAGCATCCACAAAAAGAAACAAAACAATATTAAGCTGCAATTTTACGCTAGTTGTGAGAGCGTGGTCCTTCCGGGGTAAAGCTGATCCTTTCATGTTCCAACCATTCGTTTCGATTGTTCGGCTTTTATACCTTTCTAGAGAGAACGGAAAAATTATTTAAATTAAACGCAAATTTTTTGTAAATGGTCAAGAGAAAAGAGTATTTATGTGGAATTATTGAAATAGAAACAACAGACCGGTAGCAAATTTGAATATAATTGCTATGGAGACCAAATAAACAACAATGTCAAAACATGTCATATTATGGTTTTAGGCTTATTATAAGAAAACGGCAAGATTTAAGTGGAAAATGAGATATTATTGATATAGGAAAAAAGGTAGCGCAACTGCCCACACAAAGCCCGAGATTGTAGAGTTACGGAAAACTAACTAAAAGATCGAAAAAAGGTAGACTCCATTGACACCAATTTAAAAGTGCTGATAATGTGAAAATACGAAGTAGAAATGATTTGTTATTGTGTTCTTATGGTTTAAAATCGTTACAGGATCCTATGGAAATAAAGGTGATGTCAAATATCCAGTTTTGAAGTGAATGCAGAAAATCGAAACAGAATGGAAAAATGAATTTAAAATAATGTAAAATGATAAGTAAGTATATAACATTACATTTTCCCCCCGACCCTGGAAAATTTTTGACTCAGCAAAAATTTTGATATATACATTCTAAAATAAACCATAAAAACACAGCTTTGCAGAAACAGACATCACCAGGCAAAATCAGATATACTATCTCTTGCATTCATCATCTGCATTCAGGTAAGGGTGGAGTTCACATTCAATGACTACCACTCTAAAAGTGTGTTTTCGAAAGGACATTCAGGCTTATTTAAGGAGTTGTCATCCGCTCCTGCGTGGAAAAAAAAATATTAAGGGAGTAGTCAGCCGCTCCCAAGTGAAGATAAAGATAAAAAAATCAATCTTAAGCAAGCTTTAGTCGCTATGACTTAAGTAAAGATAAAGAACGGCCAGAGCGGTAGGGCTCAAAGCCAGAGATCAGCAACATCACTAGCGAGATGTGTCTGAAATAATAATAAAAAGTGAAGATTAACCAACCAAACAAATTAAAAGAAATTAAAATAATAAGGTGAAAATGATGGTTAAGATGAGAATGATGGTGAAGTTTGAGAAACAAGAGGGGGTTCCATGACAGTCTGGTCAACAGGAGGGTCAAGTGATGGAGAGTCATTTTCAGTTGAAGGTGGAGTCAAGGATTCGAATTGTTAAGTAATAGCGTCAAATTTGTAAAGTTAAGTTTAAGAAATAAAAATTTAATTAAAAAATTATACCTCTTTAAGTTACCTAGAATAAAAATATTAAAGTGATGAATGTAAGTCAAGTGTTAAATGTAGGTCTAAATATAATCCAGATAAGTTGAAACACTAGATGAAGTGTTGTTTTAGAATTTGGAAGGTTATCTAGAATAAAAATATTAAAGTGATGAATGTAAGTGTTAAATGTAGGTCTAAATATAATCCAGATAAGTTGAAACACTAGATGAAGTGTTGTTTTAGAATTTGGAAGGTTATCTACAATAAAAATATTAAAGTGATGAATGTAAGTGTTAAATGTAGGTCTAAATATAATCCAGATAAGTTGAAACACTAGATGAAGTGTTGTTTTAGAATTTGGAAGGTATGAAAAGGATGAATAAATAAAGAGTTAAGAACGAAAGAGGAAGCAATTAAATCAAAAGGAATGGACAAGGCGCAGTAAAGGTAAAGAGAAGAGAAAGAGAACTTTTACGTTGGGCGCCAAATGTCGTGAAGCGACAATAAAGAACAAAAAGAATCTAACCTAAGAACAACAAAACAACAAAAATACAACAAAAGCAAAAATATATTTAAGTTTCAAAAATATTTACAATTTTATATTACAAAAATGGAGTATGAATATGAGGATGAATGATGCGATTTACAGATTATTTAAAAAAAAGTAATAAAAAAAGAGATTAGTGCCGAAGCTGAGTCTGAAGATTCAAGGTGTGCTCTCAGCGCCTGGAACGAGCACGCACGGCGTAGGAGAGAAGGCGTGGGCGTCTCTAGGCGACGACCTCCGGTGAATGTGGTAATTGCAGGATCCGGCGATTTCAGGCCAGATAGGGGCTTGCAGGATCCTCAGCGGCTTCAGACAACACAGAAGCCTGCAGGAACCGGTGACTGCAGGTGGGACAGAGGTTTGCAGGTTCCGGTGACTTCAGGCGGAACAGAGGTTTGAAGGTTCCGGCGACTCCAGGTAGAGCAGTGACTTGTAGGATCCCGGCGACTTCAGGCAGAGCAACGGTTTGTAGAGTCCAGCGACTTCAGGTAGAGCAGAGGTTCGTAGAGTCCAGTGGTTTCTGGCAGGACAGAGGCTTGCAGGATCCCGTGGCAGTGCGGCCCCGGGATAAGGCCTTTAGAATATGCTTCCAATTCGAGAACTGAAGCAAGACTGAATTTCTTCACCGATTGTTCGGCTTTTATACCTTTCTAGAGAGAACGGAAAAATTATTTAAATTAAACGCAAATTTTTTGTAAATGGTCAAGAGAAAAGAGTATTTATGTGGAATTATTGAAATAGAAACAACAGACCGGTAGCAAATTTGAATATATTTGCTATGGAGACCAAATAAACAACAATGTCAAAACATGTCAAATTTTGGTTTAAGGCTTATAATAAGAAAACGGTAAGATTTAAGTGGAAAATGAGATATTATTGATATAGGAAAAAAGGTAGCGCAACTGCCCACACAAAGCCCGAGATTGTAGAGTTACGGAAAACTAACTAAAAGATCGAAAAAAGGTAGACTCCATTGACACCAATTTAAAAGTGCTGATAATGTGAAAATACGAAGTAGAAATGATTTGTTATTGTGTTCTTATGGTTTAAAATCGTTACAGGATTCTATGGAAATAAAGGTGATGTAAAATATCCAGTTTTGAAGTGATTGCAGAAAATCGAAACAGAATGGAAAAATGAATTTAAAATAATGTAAAATGATAAGTAAGTAGCATAACACTACAAACTGTAGACCCTTTTACCGGAAAAGAGGCGTTCCATCTTAGGCCTCACGGTTGACAACGCATCTGAATTTTGATTCGCAAACGAGGATAGATGCAGATGTCTGTGGGCCACAGAAACCACTTACTCGTTTGTCACGATATCCTATAAAAATTGTAGCAAGAGCCCTAACCTTTAAATATGTAAAATAATAATATAAAGTATCTAGGTGGTAGTACTTCTTCTCTGCCTATGAGTTTATCTGGATAGATACCACACTATTTAATATTTCTAGCTCTAAATATCAAGGTTTGTACTGCTGTGTTCCAGTCTGACTAGTATAAAGAGCCAGTATAATGACAGGCTGTGAGGCATTCCATTTTAGTCCTGAACGACGAAAATGACAGTCGAACGAAAGGCGTGGTGTCATGGTCGTCAATCCGCCATCACGTTTCTTTTAATTAAAGACGAATTTTGAATGAAAGTGTACAATTTTTATTTAAAGGTTGTTTTTCAGGATGGAAAGGAATTATTTTTTTGTAAAATTATTAAAATTTTGAATAAATTTTCCTTGAATACTTATCCCTTGACGAGGCGCGTTTCTTAACTCTGATCTTGTTTTATGATCCTGTTAAATATACAAGGAAAGTAAAATGGAAGATACTCGAAAAAATCTGTAAGATGAAAATTGTTTTTTCTCTAAAGTTCTGGCATTATTTGTTCAACATAGCAATGAGATCAGAAGAAATTAAGGTGTTATAATGTATTTAAAAATAATAAAAAGCCCTATAACAGTGCACGTGCATTCTTCATTACCGTTACAACTCTTCATAGATCCACTGTATACACAGGAGCTGAATATAGGCCTCACCAAGGAATGCCACAAAACATGGTACTGAGCCATCTCCATTCATCGATTTCCTGCCATTTTAACTGTAAACGAAGCAATGCATTTAAATCCTCTGATCAAGCCGGGTTTCTATGATGGGCCACAGCATCCATTCACCATCAGGTGGCCTGTGTGCTCGTTTGTCCTGCTTATTCCATAAAAACAGTTGTACATTAAACATATTCATTACTTTTTTATGTTTTACTATCAATTCACGCGACTTTACACGGGAGATTTTTGGATCTCACAAGTAGTAAAATTAGAAATTTGGTGCTACCGGTTGAAGTCGGTTTAGATTTGAAATATAAATAAAATCAGAACATCATCAATAAAGTCGAAGTCAATTAAATACGCATTATTAAGGATTACTCAAAACATTATAATCAAATCATGATTAAATTTATAGGGGACCACATGAAAATAACTAGTTTACAAATGAAGAAACATCAAATCATTTCACCTAGAAAAAAGTTCTGAGGTAACACACATGAAAAATGTCTCCTCATTTTTTTGCAGTCAGTTGAAAACAGCGCCACCAAATACAAATAAAAAAATCATCAAAATATGCCCAGCCGTCCTCAAGTGATGATTTTTGTTTCTATAGATTAACTTGGGGCCAACCAAGTAGTATTTATCTGTATGTGTATATATTAAGTGTGTAAATCTTAGCGGTGAGCCACCGTAGAGTCTATATCACCTGAGGATGCCTCGTGTAGAGGCGAAACACGTGTCGTATTATCGTCAGTGGTGTGTCTTGCTTAGTGTAGTGGTGTTGGGAGTAGCGGTGCTGGGATCAGTGGTGACGGGGATAGTGCACGCAATTGAGGGAGGGCGGGATGTGCTCTTCATACTAGGTAAGACACATCATTTTATTTTGTAACGCGGATATTTGCGAAGTAAATTTTTCTAAAAGCTTTTATATAATGGATTTCCGCAAAGTAACGCCTGATTCTGTTAATTATATATGTATATTTTTATTGTACATTATAATTTTCAGATGATTGTTTTCTTTTTATTTAAGTATAGACTTGTAACCCTGCTTATTGTGACCACTTACGATCTGCTATATTATATACATAATATGATATTTGAAAGGCACGAAGAGAGAACGAAGTGTGAAATATGGGTAAATTAGGAATGTCTAGAACAGGTAAATGAAATTGTATAATTGGGGAGTGCTTTTAGGCGGGATGGAATATGTAATTTAGATGTGGACAGGCGTGTCGCTGCCGGGAACAAAGTCAATGGTGCCCTGACTGCGTTAGTCAAAAGGCAAGGCGTAGTGAAGAGTGCACGCCTTGCAATACATAACGCAGTGTTGGTACCGACTTTGTTATATGGCAGCGAAACCTGGGTATGCCAGAAGAAGCATAAAAGCAAGTTAAATGCAGTGGAGATGCGATCTCTTCGTAAAATGTGCGGCGTTACCATGGCCGACCGAAAGCGAAACGAAGAGATTCGCAATATGGCAGGTTTGAATGATGACCTTATCACAAAAATTGATAAGGGCATGCTTCGATGTTTTGGGCACGTTGAGCGAATGAGTGAACACCGAATGGTGAAGAAAATATATAGCGCGAAAGTTAATATCAAAAGGTGTCGAGGTAGACCGAGACTAACTTTCGAAGACCATGTAAGCAAAAGAGGGGAGGGTCTAGAGTACTCAGATACCTAGACGTGCATGTATGAAGAAGATGATGAATCTGAAAGAAGCGAAAGAAGTATGTAAGGATCGTGACACTTGGCGATATGTTCTCTCTGGCTACCCTGTCAGGGATTGTGCGTGAAGATAAGTAAGTAAGTAAGTAAGAAAAGTAAGTATGTATTTTTATCGGGTCACGGTGACAAACAAGCACACAGTCCACCTCATGGTAAGTGCTTGATGTGGCCCATAGACTTCTTCATCCATCCTCGTTTTCGAATCAAAATTCAGATGCGTCATCAGCCGTCAGGACTAAAATGAGATGCCTCTTTTCCAGTAAAAAGGATCTCCGGTTCTCTAACACTCACCATACAAACACAGCAGCATAAAGGGCATGTTTATGGGTCACAGTATCCGCTTATCAGGTGGACTGTTTGTTTATTTGCAACTTTATCCTATTAAAAAAAAACATTTTTAATAATGAATGTTACTTTAATTTGCTGACTGTGGTATTTTTTCTACACAAAGTACGTTAACGTTTTTATATTACTTAAAAAATCGAACTGAACACTTACATGTCCTCCAATTGCTATTTGTCTCTGTGAATCTGTTGGCTGACTGATGGTGAAAAATCCTCACAAATATTTCGGTAAAAAATATTTCTAAATGGTGGTAGCGGTCAGCATTAAAGAGTGACGGTAGCTGCTTTTCTCTCGTCGTCTGCTCAGCGTGTTGAGTATGACCATGTATATTAATCGATATTCTTTAAAACGCATACACTTGGAATTGGACTTTTATATTAACATACTCAATGGTTAAAACAGTAATTAAAATTTTTTCTGAATAAGTAAAAATGCACTATGTATATATATTCACTTCTATAATTTAGACGAATCTAACGACGCCCCATAATATTTTGTTTAAGTCCATCAAGCCGTTTAGACTACAGAGTGTACCAGAAAAATATTCATACATATACACTTGAAAAACGTTACCCTCCTTCTGGCACAGTCGGGTAAAAAAGTAATAACAATTTCATTGGTGCCAAATAGGCTCGAACCCGGGTCGCTTGTGTTCTGTGAAATTTACAACGAATGCTTAGCTCTTGAGCTACTACAACTCCTTATGAAAGGGTTTTAACAATAAAATACTTTTTTTAGTAAAATATTGGTTAATTATTATAAAAATAATCTTTATATATAAAAATTACGTGTCACATTGTTTGTCCGCGATGAACTCCTAAACTACTGAACCGATTTCAATGAAATTTTATACACTGTGAGCAGTTTGCTCCAACTTGACCCTTAAAAATTTTTATTAGAATTTAAGGATTTTTCATTGGAGAAAGGGTCATCTCAGAAAAGGGCAAAACGACGTCTGTCTGGTCAGAAAAAAAAAATGTAAATCTACACATATATCCAACTGCTAGACAAAAACTAGCTTTATTGAATTTTTTATGAGAGACCATGCGGCTCACTTGAAGGTAAGTATCGACTGCCGCCCATGAACGTCTGCAACACCAATGAAATATCTGAAGTCATAAATAAAAATGCGTAATTATATAATACAAAGTAAAATTCGCAAATTTAAGTATATCAAAACCGTTTATGTAACGGTTCATAATTCAAACTAGTCTATAAAGAAACAAAGCAGTCTAAAGAGTTTCAAGTTTTAGGTTGTACGGTGATTTTACTGTAATTTGATTCACTTAACGCAGCGTGAAGTGGCTGCGGCTTAATATAAATTTGCCGCTAAATTGCTGGCGTGGGAGAGAGGTTCACGCGAGCTAACTTCGTTACACGGAAAATTCTGCTAATTTTAAACAAAACAACCGAGCGGCTTTGCGAAATGCTCGTAACTTTTAATAATGAAATTGTTTATTCCACATGCAGCCATCTTTGAGAAAAATATTTTTGCTATTCCAAGTCAGCGCTTAACTATAATCCCACCTGATGGTAAGTGGTGCTGTAGCCTAAGATGCTGAAGCGCACTGATTTAACAAAATCCTATTCACTCTTGCCTTGAAAATTGTAATCAGGTGGAAAGACAGATACTGGCAACTTATGCCATATATTTGCTGTACGCATGAGGAACGATGCAGCAAATCATTTGGTTTGAATACGTGGTAAGTCAACAACGAAAGGGTGGAGGCTGGCCTAACGTCGGGTTTTCAGATGGTGGAAGGGAGAAGGAGGAATTAAGTAATGCAATTTGTAGAAAGCCGAAGGATTGGCTACTTTACGCCTCTGTTCGAGGCTAGTAAAATTGATTTTAACCAAATTCGAGTCACCAATAAGCCTCTTAGCACGCCTTTCCATTGAGTCCAAAGCTGCTAGGTGGCATTTTGCAACACTAGCCCATATATGGCAGCAATAGTCCCTGCACGACCGGATTTGCGCTTTATATAAAGTAAGCAGCTCTCTCGGCGTGAATTACCGCCGCACCTTTGCAAGGAACCCTAATTTCCTGGCAGCTGCTCTGGCCTTGGACTCAATGAACAGCCCAAAATTCAGGTATCAGGATATCTCAACCCCCAAAAATGTAAGCTGGTCGGTGTATTGCAGTGATACATTTCGGAAATGAGGAGCCAAGGAGAGTCGGCTAATTTTAGAGACACGCTAATGTTTTGGGTTCGTTAAATTTTACAAAATTGGCATCGCCATATTTGGAGACTGCCTGTAGTGTGAGATTCACACGCTCTACCGTAGCTTCTCTTTCGGACTGGATTTGATCCCGACTGGCCGAAGCACATGGTTGGTAACTGTTACGGCCTACGGTTGCTCCCTTAAAGGATCCAATCCCCCGGGGCCCATCAGCAGAAGACTTCCCGAGCAAACGTAGGTCGGGCCTCCTAAGGCCACGTGGAATCTCTCTAATTACACTAAAATATATGGGGGAGCGTTATACTACGGCCAGTCGACCGGAAGGAATTTGGCGGAGTTCACTTACCTCGATCCAAGACGACTGGTCCCTCCGGAGTCGGTCAGGTCGCATGTAGTTGTGTAGTGCAAGGGAAAGAATGGTGATGTGGTGTGTATCTGGGTGTGACTGATGGTGATTAAACCTGGACCTTAGCCGTCGGCAGCAGCCCGAGCGTCGACACCGCTCCAATTTGAGGGGGCCTTTCGAGGTTATCCACAGTCACTTTCTTGGTTCACCACGATGACAGTCACTTAACTCTATCGTACGATTAACTAGCTTACAGAAGCCACTAACTATCGCGGGGTATAAGGTTACCGCACAAAACACGCCCGGAGTTTCTAGGTCAAAGGTCACTACCGTTTCGCGTGGCAACAGTTCTAAATACCGAGGCCGCACTAGCTTATATTGTCGAATGCACTTATACAGATTCTGAGTCGGACCCAATAAGTCCCGGGAAAGGCTATCCAAACAGGGAATGCGCGTTATAATTCCTAGACAGGATATTTACTAGACGCCCTAACTATTCCGCGGTTCCCGCACAAAATTAACAGCGTGCAAACATTAGCACATCTGGCAGATGACTGATCCGCTTGCGACCCGCGCGCCACTGTGACGCTCGGAAGAACTTCAGACCGGAATCGCGCCGAGCCGAGTGACATCTGGTGTCGATTCCGACAACAGAGTTTTGCGCGAACAAACCCCCGTCCCGGACATAAGGATTTAGGTCCGCGAGCAAACCGGTCAGCGGGACAAGGTCGAGACTGCAAGTTGCAAGACCGAATCTACAACCAAACTAGGCCACCTTAGGCAATCCATTAGGTCTTGCAACCCTAATCAACGCCTCAGAGATATCCCTAATGTGGCAAGCCGGAGGGTCAGCCTCCACTGGATGCCCCTCCTGGGCATCGCAGCACTTTAATAAGTCCTGTACTGGACAGAAGTCCGACGACCTCTTTCAAACACCATCTGTGCCCCTATGATTAGTTCCGCAATCCGACCGGATCAGCTCTGCAAACAGTGACGCGACACGAAGCGGCCTCGAGCGGCCTCCTAAGCTTCAGTGCAGAGAGCACCCACAAATTCCACATGAACGTCGTCTGTGGAGAGCCGAACGAAACGCACAGATAGTCCCTAGTATGAATTTTCAACAAGTAGGCCTAGCCAGGCCACCCACCATATTATCATTTACTAAAATAGTGCGGCAGCTGATTTCAATCTGATAATCTCCAAACTAGCTAGCCTGTTAGACAAGTAGTCCTATGCTCATATTTCAACTAATTTTTCAAAAGCATCAATGTTCAACTACAGAATTAATTCAACCAAATTAATCACCGATGCGCATAGGTCAACTTGCAAATTAAACAAAACAATAACGTAAGGGACAGCCCTACTTCTTAGAAAACAAAAATGATTAAACACTATCATAAACATAAACATAATTTTTCAAATAGTGCGCCATTCCATTTCAGATGAATTCAAATTTTCCTTTCAGCAAACAAACGCAACAATCAAATACAGCGATTAAATATATGTACAAAACACATGCAGTAGCATTTAAAGGAGTAGATTAAATTCAATTCTTTTAATTTAAACCGCTACAAATAGGAGAATTTCGCGGAAAGCCCAAAGCAATTTTTAATTTTAATTCAAGTATTTTTTTTTGACTAAGTGCTCGACCAAACCAAATCTAATACCCCTTGACAGCGTGATTCAACGCTACAGGGGGGCCCTAATCTTCCCACCACCAAGGGGAGGCCACATGGCGTGAACCCGAGATAAATAGAGCACAACCTTTAACAGTTGCCACTCGGGTTGTACGCCTTCACTGAGGCCGTCGGCAACAGAACATTTTGACAAGTGGACTGTTGACGGCTTAAGGCTCAGTGGAGGCGGCCGTGGTGGGAACTAAGGCAGCAGCTAGACAGGGCCGCCTCCATCAAATGGGGAACAGTGGTACACCAGTCGCGGCCACTCAGCTAACGGAAGTGAGAAGGGTCCAGCGGACCGATGAGTGGCCGTGAAGTTCCTCTCCACACGCTGAGGGGGGGTGATGACACCCCCGCCCCTGGGGGAATTACCCCCCGACTGGTCGGGGGAGGGACTCCTTTCAAACTTAGGGGCCTGGTGGCTGGACGGCGGGCGCCGAGAGTCACCCTGCAGAGGGCGTGGCTGAGCGCCCCCGCCCGTGGGGGTCGAGGGCCTGGCAGAGCCCCGTGAGGAGACGCCGTTCGCACTTAGGCACAAAACGGCATGGTGATTGCCCTGGCAATGCAGACAGGGCCGTCGATGCGGACAGTCTCGCTGGAGGTGCCCTCCCAGACATGACCAGCACCAGCGGCGCTCCTTGGCGATAGTTCGCCTCGCTGGAACCGGCTTACTTAATAATTTCGGGCACGACGTTACCCGGTGATCAGAGGCTCGACAATAGGAGCAGGGGGGGGTTGACGACGACTTGCCTGGAGGATTCAGCCTCTCACTGGGCACGGCTCGTAAGTCGTCAACGGTGCCCGCCGCGTTCTCTATCTGCCGGCACTGCTCCTCCAAAAACCGCAGCAGGTCATAGAAGGGCGGAATATAGGAGGCCTCGTCCCCGCCGTACTTATCCTCAAAATGGGTTCGCAGGTCGAGAGGTAGACGGGACAGCACGATGCGGAGCAACAAAAAAGCCCATTCGCCCACTGGTAAACCCAGCCGCCTCAATGTATTACAGGCCACCAAGACTGGATCCAACAGGTCCGGACGCAGTCTGGCCCGGTCACTAAGCAGCGGGAGGCTTAGAAGCTGCTTAACATGCTCGTCTGCAATTCGCCGGATGTTGGCGTATCTTCTGGCTAGGAGGTCCTGAGCAGTCTGGTAGGCGTCGTCCGACAATTTCAAGTGGCCGACGACGCCCAGGGCCTCCCCCTCCAGTGAGGCCAGGAGGTACGCCATCTTTTGTCTCGGGGTCAAGTCACTCCGGGCGTCCACTAGGCTGTCGAAAAGACCAACGAAGGTCAGCCATTCGGAAAGGACCCCGGAGAACTTTGGCAGGTCCAGAGTTGGGAGTCGTCCCAACAGCTCCGGCTGAAGCTGCTTCAGAGAGGACTCGGGCAGGTTACTCATCCGAGCTTCACGCGCCTCCTCGGCATACCTGCCTTCAGCCTCGATCAACTCGTCCGTGAGACACAAGAACTGCTCATAGTCCGCGAAGCAGGAGTCCAGGACTCCCTTCTCCACATCCGAATCCTCGAGTTCAGCGTAAGCCTCCTCCACTGCGGCCCTTCGAGCATCCACCTGCTCGAACTGCTTCATCAAGTTATGGACCCTATCCGGTCGACCTATCAAAGCATGGGCGCTTGTGGCCCAGCGTAGCTCAGTCCGCAAACAACGGATCAGTAGCTTGGGCGATGTCATCACTATTAAATGCAAATTACGACGCGGCTTGAGCACAGTTTACAAAGATAACAAATAAAAAATACAACAAAAAATTAACAGTTAATAAATGCAGTTCCTATCAAATCGCGTTGAATAGAAATTACACAAATACGAACTACTTGCTACGTATCAACCAAATACAAGTTAGCACAAAAAAGACACAAATCAAATTAACAAATAACAAATACTAGTGCGATCGAATCAAGTTAAATTCAAATTGCGCAAATACAAACTACTACTATTTAGTTCAAATACAACTTACAGTATAAACGAAGATACACATCACGGTCGATCAACAAAAAATGCCTAGCTCGGAAATCGAACCTTCGATAAGTAATCCACTACAACTCTCCGACAACGATAATTAACCGATTACGTAAAAATAACCATCTACCTACATGACGTATATCTCTAGAAAATCTCCCGCTTGCACAACCTAGGGCGCGGCTTTTCAAATTACCCTCTAACCAAAAAAAAGGCAAGCAACAAAGCAACAAAGGAAAATAATTCTATTATTACGTACAAAAAAAATATTTTTACGTATTACGGACGGGCGTGATTGTAGATGCAAATTAAACCAATCACACCAACGCTCCCTGCCACCAAAATTGTTTAATGTTTATCAAACACTATAGTCGGGATCGACCGGGAATCGAACCCGGAACCGCGCTCTGCTACCAATTTGTTACGGCCTACGGTTGCTCCCTTAAAGGATCCAATCCCCCGGGGCCCATCAGCAGAAGACTTCCCGAGCAAACGTAGGTCGGGCCTCCTAAGGCCACGTGGAATCTCTCTAATTACACTAAAATATATGGGGGAGCGTTATACTACGGCCAGTCGACCGGAAGGAATTTGGCGGAGTTCACTTACCTCGATCCAAGACGACTGGTCCCTCCGGAGTCGGTCAGGTCGCATGTAGTTGTGTAGTGCAAGGGAAAGAATGGTGATGTGGTGTGTATCTGGGTGTGACTGATGGTGATTAAACCTGGACCTTAGCCGTCGGCAGCAGCCCGAGCGTCGACACCGCTCCAATTTGAGGGGGCCTTTCGAGGTTATCCACAGTCACTTTCTTGGTTCACCACGATGACAGTCACTTAACTCTATCGTACGATTAACTAGCTTACAGAAGCCACTAACTATCGCGGGGTATAAGGTTACCGCACAAAACACGCCCGGAGTTTCTAGGTCAAAGGTCACTACCGTTTCGCGTGGCAACAGTTCTAAATACCGAGGCCGCACTAGCTTATATTGTCGAATGCACTTATACAGATTCTGAGTCGGACCCAATAAGTCCCGGGAAAGGCTATCCAAACAGGGAATGCGCGTTATAATTCCTAGACAGGATATTTACTAGACGCCCTAACTATTCCGCGGTTCCCGCACAAAATTAACAGCGTGCAAACATTAGCACATCTGGCAGATGACTGATCCGCTTGCGACCCGCGCGCCACTGTGACGCTCGGAAGAACTTCAGACCGGAATCGCGCCGAGCCGAGTGACATCTGGTGTCGATTCCGACAACAGAGTTTTGCGCGAACAGTAACTCTCTACAACTTTGCTGTCGTCTGCATATTTATTGATACTGGGCATAAGCAGATTATTAATGTGTATCAGGAAAAGAGTAGCAGATAGAACGGACATATGAGGAATACTAGCGATAGTCGCCACAGGACTGGATGAGCAGCCATCGATGACGACCCGTAGAGACCATTCACTCAGAAAGTCCTTTGTTGCTTTGGCTATACACCAAAAAGCTCTAGTGTCGGATAGTTTGGTAGAGAATTTTGCGCCAACATGTTTCATGCGACCGAGACTGTCTTTATGTAACGCTTTCTAGTATGACTTGGCGACCTGGTAGAAAGCTCTCTTCTTGGAATTGATACCCAGAGCTTTGCGGTCTTGAGCTTCAACCCAGGATAGATACGCTAAATGCTTTCACTATTTAGCTTAGGAGCATTCAGCGTTAAACCATGGGCGAGCTTTGCTATCAGTGGGAACGTCAGAAAAGGGGATAATATACTTCATTACTTGATGTATCAATATGTGGTGTTGTATTAGAAGAAAGAAAGAAATAAAATATTTATTTTGTCAGCCACGCTGTAACTATGGGTCGGCTCGACCGGGGTAGGATCACGCTCAAACAGAACACTAGCGTAAAATAAAACAAAACACACATCATATTTCGTATGGTGAGGGTAGATTACTGGATACCCATTTTACTGGAAACGAGGTATTCTATATTAGTCCTTAGAGGAGAAAACACAACTGGGTTTCGATTCTTAAAGTAAAGTTACAGCTTGTATACGTTCCACTGCTGATCATAGGCTTTCTCTCCTTTCTGAGAGGGTTTTAGGGTAGGGAAATAAAAGCCGGAAAAAAGGCAATAGGAAGCCCATAAAAGGTTGCTAAACATAAGTCTGCCCGTAAATTGCCTCATATGGGACAAGATTACCAAAGGTTTTGCCGCTGCTGCCCATTTCCTCTTTCGTGTTACTTTCATCGCCTCTTACGTCACCCAAAGTACGATATTAAATAGTGGATATACTTACTCATGTTTTAATATTTTTTGTAAAGTTAATTATGTACTTGACCCTTTTGAATGGACTAAACACCAAATCAAATTCAATGTAACAACTTTAATTGTTATTTTACTGGCTTTCTGGGTGTAAATTTTATATTTAATTGCTTGGCACGGCAAAAGCCAATATAAACTTATAAATATTTAATCGATAAAAATATTATGCTTAAATATTCAGTCACATAAAACGCGATATTTTTAGGGGTTGTAAAGGTTATGCTTACCTATAAGTACAGTATGTACTCCTATTTCTAAGTTAGTATACGACATACTTATGACTTGTTCTACATATTATACTATTGGACTGAAGAAATCCTTAATACTTTTTCTTTTTTATCGTTAATGGGTGATAAATTAACGAATGTCAGATTAATTTCTTATTCACTTTTAATTATTCTCTTACGTGGTGGAGCCACGCTGCGCTGTGTACAATGGGTCAACTTGACCAGGGGACGACCACGTACTTACAGAATACCTGCGTGTGTTTTTTATAAAGAATGTATAGTTACCGAGACCCATTTTACCTTATACGTGGCATTCTATGTTAGTACTCAAGTGTGATAATGCATCTGCATTTTGATTCTTAATCGAGCTAAAAGCATCTACTCAAGGTCAAGAAGACTGTGTGCTCGTTTGGCATTCTTATCCTGTAAAAAATAAAATAATTCTAGAACAAGGGTATTGTATATAACCATAGCTGCAGTTTATCCACGGACCATAACATCAAAGCCTGACATATTTCTTGAGTTTATCCCTAGAATATTTACCGAGTACTTTCTTGCATCGGATCTTCTTGTAAGCGTGACAAATGGTTGCAGCCTCTCATCTGTGGTCTCCTATAATGGAATACTCCAAGATAAATGAATGCCATTTATACAATACAGAGCAACGTAGCCGATAAAGCGGAACATTTTATATTTTGAATGGCAATCATTCATTTTTGAGCCAACTTAGAAAAGAAGGTTTCTAATTCGTATTGAAATTTGTATATACGATTGTAGTAGCGGGTAGCAATGTAAGAATATCCAATATTATCACGTGTATGATGTAAGAAGGGACAGAGGAAAACAAATCAGAAGATGCGTAGCAGCGACTTCCTAATAACGAACAAAAATAAAAATCAACCTGCTTGTCAAGCATGGCAACTATGGAAATATGGGGCAATCTAAGAGTAAAGGCCCGTGTTCAGCAGTGGACTTTAATAGGCTGTAACGATAACATAACGATAACGGTAAAAAATTGTAATTGTAAATTAACTGATAGAAAAAATCTAACCCAAAGAATGAAATAATAGAAAATGAATTTTTTATGTAGCTATTTAGACGACATTCTAGTCAGATATTTTAGTTATTTAGCGGACAGCCACCGCAGAGTCTACTTCACCTGAGGATGCAAAGTTTAGAGACAAAACACGTGTCGTATTTTCGTCATTGGTGTGTCATTTATAGTGTAGTGGTGTTGGGAGTAATGGTGACGGTGATAATAAATGTAATTGAGGGAGGGCGGGAGGTTTTTTTTATAGAATAAGGTTGACAAACGAGCACACAGTCCACCTGATGGTAAGTGGTTGCCGTGACCCATAGACATCTACATTTATCCTCAATAAAGAATCAAAATGCAGATGCGTCGTTACCCGTGAGGACTAAAACGGAATGCCTCTTTTCCAGTAAAATGGGACTCCAGTTCTCTACACTCACCATACGAAATACACCAGTGTCAAGCTGCCATTTTACGCTGGCATTCTGTGAGAGCGTGGTCCTTTCCTGGTCGAGCCAACCCATTCGTGCTACAACTATACTACTAATATAGCTGCAGCATGGATCTACCACGTCCAAAAACTAAGTGCTCTTCAAACTAGGTAAGACCAGTAGTTTTATTTTATTACGCGGATCTTAGCTAATAAATTTTTAACATCTTTGTCATTTGCTTAGTGCACTCAAAATCTCACTCTAAATTAAACCGTTTGTATTCTTCTAAAAGTTTAATTTTCAACTTGATTAATAGTACTTCAACTCTAGCTGACATTTTAAAGCTAGTAGGTAGTTAATTAGGGTTAAGACCCTACAATTTTTATTCAGTAAATAGACTTTTAAATGAATTTCCCTTTTTATAGGAATATTTCTTATGAAAATGTAACTAAATACTTTTTTCAA
This sequence comes from Parnassius mnemosyne, assembly GCA_963668995.1. Classification (NCBI taxonomy): domain Eukaryota; kingdom Metazoa; phylum Arthropoda; class Insecta; order Lepidoptera; family Papilionidae; genus Parnassius; species Parnassius mnemosyne. Next base: position 46,811,934 of record CAVLGL010000024.1, on the reverse strand, counting down.
ACTTTAGTATTAAAGTGTTGCAAACTCGCTTGTCTACGTCTCGGGCTCAAGGTATTGGGGTGAAATTTAAATGGGAAGAGTTAATTGAGATTCTACTTTTTTGTGGACATTAATCTTGTTAGACAATGAATTCAAAACTACTCATATATTTAATACTAGCGACCCGCCCCTGCTTTGCCTGGGTTAAATCGAATAATGTGACGTAATTTATTACTTACTTACTTACTTATCTTCACGCACAATCCCTGACGGGATAGCCAGAGAGAACAGATCGCCAAGTGTCACGATCCTTACAAACCTCTTTCGCTTCTTTCAGATTCATTATCTTCTTCATACATGCACGTCTAGGTATCCGAGTACTCTTGACCCTACCCTCTTCGAGCAATTTGCTCACATGGTCTTGGAAAGTTAGTCTCGGTCTACCTCGACACCTTTTAATATTAACTTTCGCGCTATATATTTTCTTCGCCATTCGGTCTTCACTTATTCGCTCAACGTGCCCAAACCACCGAAGCACGCCCTTATCAATTTTTGTGATAAGGCCATCTTTCAAACCTGCCATATTGCGAATCTCTTCATTTCGCTTTCGGTCGGCCATGGTAACGCCGCACATTTTACGAAGAGATCGCATCTCCACTGCATTCAACTTGCTTTTATGCTTCTTCTGGCATACCCAGGTTTTGCTGCCATATAACAAAGTCGGTACCAACACTGAGTTACGTATTGCAAGGCGTGCACTTTCACTACACCTTGCCTTTTGACTAACACAGTAACGTAATTTATTGTACAACTTTTTTCGATTTTACAAAAAAAAAACGATTTGGAGATTTTTAGATAAAATATAGCCTTAATGGTGGTAATGACCTTGTATTAGTATTACATGACTAGCGAAAACGAGATGATCCATCTGTGAAACTGTGATATCTTTTCAGCATTTTCGTTGTTACACACCTGAGGGATAAAATGGAGTAGTAGATCTAATTTTGCGTAAGTGTATAAAAGGTAAAAAAAAACTTCCTCGAATGTTGTTTTAGTCATTTAAAACAAAATCAGAATCAAATAAATAGTTTCAATTTCGGAGAAAATATAAAACGTAAACATTCAGTCCCCTATTTTAAATTTTTCTGAACAATTTTCTTCCGTCTCAAAGCCCGGTGCCTTCAAAAATATAAAATTATATTTTGTCTGTCAGATTGGGTATTCTTTGTAACTCCACGAAAATGTTATAAAAAGTAAAGCAAATTCTTCTTAATTATATTTTTTAAATATGACAGTCAGTTTCAGGAAAATTAATTAAAGGTTGTACATTTAGCTATGAACGGCTTGTAAGTGGATAACAGTGTAACAGTGGTAGAGCCACGCGGCAGCTTTTGCTGTCGCACGGATGGGCCGGCTCGAACCGGGGTGGTACCACGACCTCACAGAAAACCAGCGTGAAGTAGCGGTTTACCTCTGCGTTTCGCTTGGTGAGTGCAGGTGGCCGGAGGCCCTCTTTACTGGAAATGAGGCATTCCATCTTAGTCCTCACGGGTGACAACGCATCTACATATTGATTTGTAATAGAGGATAGATGTAGATGTCTATGGGCCACAGCAACCACTTACCATCAGGTGGACTGTGTGCTCGTTTGTCACCCTTATCCTATAAAAAAAAACCATTAACGATTTCGTTAACCTATTTTAGAGGCTTTCACGTTTAGATATAAACTGAAATAACTTTCCAACTTTCGACAAGTTATTTGGAGCATTATGGGTAAACTCAAATTATTTATATACTTATTAATATGGAAATATGTTATTATTATTTCAAAATAAAAAATAATTTAATATATTTCAATAAATTATCAATCAAGAGAAATATCAAAAATATTATGTGTTTATAATTTTTAATTCACCACGTCTTTTTCTGTTATTATTCTGAGCTTTGTACAAAATTTCAAGTCTTTAGTTCATCGGAAAGTTAGTTTAAAATCAATTACTCAATTCATCCCGAAATACACGAAAGCGATTTAATAAAAATATTGAAAAAATAGTTTTTTTTTTCAATGTGTATTGTTCAAGTAAATATAAGAAATCATTAGTGCTTGTATTGCTGTATTTCGGCCGGAAGGATACAGAGAGCCTGTATAATACAGGCTGTGAGACTTTCCATCTTAGTCCTCTAGTCTGGAAACGCATCGTAGTTGACTACAGGTGTCCAAGAACTGCACTGGTCACTTACTATCAGGTCAGGTAAAAACTTAACAAGCCCACCTATGTTTATAGGACTTTATGGTAAACCACAAACCTAATCCACCTACATTCATCGACCGTCTACATGTCCTACCAATAGCTCGGCTGTGTTCCTTTATAGGCGATTGTGTATGGATAAGATTCGTAACGGCAACGATAAGCACCAGAGTGCTTAAAATACACGGGATGGTATACCGTAAAAGGAGCTGAGAGTTCTGTCTGGCCTTTCCAATAGATCCCTTTTCTGATACAGAGAACAAAATTAGTTTCTGTTACCTCGTTAATTGCCGTTACCGTTACAGTCTATCTAAAGTCCACTGTCGCAAATAGGCTCTTATATCGCCTCAAAGGGTGGATTGCTACCCACACTGGGTAAGCAAGTGGCCGAGTACTTTTATAATGAGTACAGCAAAGACGTAGAACAATTTGCCGGCGAGTATATATAAGATAAGAGATTAGGTATTCCACTATTTATGTATATATATACGTCACGATCGAATTATGACATGCAATTTTCTAACCAGTGCTTAACAGTCTCGAGACAAGACCATGAGTTAAGCTCGAACAGACTGTCTGAGATTAGTTCCGTTGTTTCTAATTTGATACCAATTTGTCGTAAGTCTAGGATAAATTGTGGAAATCTATATTTGATATTTAAACTACACGATCGTTTTATCAAAATTATCTATGGCATATAATTCTAAATAATTACTTAATAGTCATTAACACCATATCAAGTAGCCCAACTTACATAACTAAAATAAAATATACCACCACCAGATGATTTTATCACCATTCTCGCGAAGACAAAATTTCATTGTTTTCAAGCATATTTTCGCGCATGCGCAGGAGTGTGGAATTTAGCATTGTTACATTTTATATGCCGAAGGAGTGCAGAAAGTTATAATTCATAGACAATAACTGTGTGAAACAAATACATGAAATAAAGTAAAATAAAACATTCATTGTTTACGTTCAAACTGCCAATGTCAAACACTTATTACATAATCTGTCTTTTTCTTACGTTCAGTATCAATTTCAAACTATATATTTCCATTTACATATCAAACATACATACTATTTCGTTCTTTCATTCATTAAACCATATCAAAGTCCACAACTGTATATGCCTCCACATAGTTTGTCTTATAAGGGAGATATTTATCATAGTTACCACGCTTAAGAGGCGGGTGGGAAACATATTTTTTTTTATTTTCCAAAATTTAAATATTAGAAAGATGCTATTCTCCATGTCCTGGTTTGATTCTCTCTGTCACCTCTTATGACACCCACGGGACGATATGAAGTAGTGGATATTCTTACATTTCCACTACACAACCACTTAATAAAACAAGTTAATATAGTTATAAATGGCGTTAAAATAAAGAAAAGTAATATTTAATAGGTCATCAAGTGAACCGTATGCTCAGTTGCCTTGTCTTATATAAAAAAAAATGTACATTTATCACATCCATACCTTAGCAAAAAGTTCTTACTTAACACAAGGAGCGTCCTTAACGTTATAGAACTAACGAGGTGGCAAGAATTATGACTAAGTCGTTCAAATTCGTGCTGGAGGTGAATTTTGGTGTATATTTCCAACTTCAATTTATGTAGAACTGCGTCTTCGTTGATAAAATCGAACTTCTGATTTACATGACAAGCTATAACTAAAAAAAGTTTGTTTTGTAATGAATTCTTTGTATAACAATAAGTTAAAAAGAATAAACGTTTCTTTTTACATATTATTAATTTATGCCGTAGAAGTGTGCCATATTTAGCAAGGGATGTCATAGACGAAAGTTTATTGACACATCATACACAGGTCACAGATGCAGCGTGGATCTACCACGTATAAGAAGGATAGAATTTAGAAAGAGTATTTTAAAACGCTCTTATTAGCTTCGCGTGTATTTATTTAACTATGTAAATGAATATTTTAATGTTTGTTCACCAACTTGTAGACGGCCGATTATATTGAAAATTAGCACTAGTGTAAGGACCGATGACAATTCAATAATTTAATAACTATATCATAGCATTTTGATCAGGATCACCGGGATAAAATAAAATAATTTTCAGGATTATCACAGCTCCTGACCAATGCGTGTTGTTTAATTTTTTTTTTTGATAATAATTATTGTTTATGCAACAATTTCTATATTTATTTTCTTGAAGTGTTAAATTAAACATAGTTTTTATTTAATAAAAAAGGAAAAAAAACATTCCATACTGCATCTAACATACCAGGGCGTTAGTAATCAGTGGACGTTTTTTCAGCTGCGCGTAATCTGACAACTTCAATAAAGCCTTGTGACACAGCTGGCGTCTAACTGTTAAGTTAACTTAGGATTACGCATTTTAACATTTAGATCGTTTAGTCGAACTAAGTTTAGGGATTTTAACATTATAGTTGTAGCAAGAATGGGTCGGCTCGACCGCGGAAGAACCGCGCCCTTACAGAATGCCAGCGTGAGATAGCAGCTTTATGCTGCTATGATTTGTATGGTGAGTGTAGAGAAACGGAAACTATTTTCATTGGAAACGAGGCATTACATCTTAGTCCTCACGGGTGACAACGCATCTGCAGTTTGATTCGTAATCGAAGATATACCCACCCATTCGTGCTACAACTAAACTACTAATATAGCTGCACCATGGTCTACCACGTAAAAAAATCATCTTGTTTACGTACAAAATTGCTATTAATTTGTTAAATGAACATAAATAAATTTAGTTTAAACATCCTTATTAAAATGTTGACACATTTTAGAATTAACAAGTCCAGATAAATTATCTGTAAGCAACAGCTTTCGGAGTAACAAGTCCTAGTAAATCCAGCAACGTCAGGTTACGTTTTTTGCGACCTATCGCCCTAAATCAACACATTGTGACGGTTTTAAGCTAAAGTTTCACGGGCGCTAGAATCTTATTTTTCGTAATGGAAAATGCTTTTCTCTTGCTTACCTTTTTTGTTCATTTATTTCTAAATATAAAAAGTAAAATTAAAATCTATAAACGTTCTACTGCTTGGGATAGGCCTATATTAATTTCTTAGATAAAGTATGGAGCAATGAAGGCAGCCACGACTATATTTGTCACCAGGAAGGCGCCACTTAAATAATATTTCATAGCGGGGAAGTTAATTTGTTCGGAACATGTAAAGGTTAATGTTTCTTTCTTTACTTTTACTATTAGGTATAATTTATATTGATTACATTTAAAATAAATAAACCAAACCACAGATGTTAATGAAAGTAAAAAAAATAAAATAAAAAAAAGAGTTAAAAATGTGCAAGAAATTAAAGGGCACACTTCTGAAGCATTGTTTTGTTTATTAATTTATTACTCTAGAAACTTATAAACTTTCATTTAAAAATAATTTCTCAATTAACTGACATTGTGTAACAAAAACACTTTACTTCAGTGTCAACTAGCGACATCTGGTGAGCGGAAGCTCATTAGCCCTAATTAGTCCTAACATTGTACCTCTTAGATCTTCGTAAAGAGGGTAATCCCATAGAATGAGGTAAAAGTCTTTCTCAGTCCAATCGAACTCACACATAATTCATATTTCAGCATTATGTACTCGTTTGTCACATTGTACTCCGTGTAATGGGGGCCCCGTATAGTGGCGGTAAGAATATCCACTACCCCATATCTTTCCATGGGTGTAGTAAGAGGCGACAAAGGGAAACTGAGACAGAAGATGTTCAGCAGCATCTTTCTCCTAACAGCAAAACAACAGTGGCAACTGTGGCAATATAGCCCACACGATTATAGTGAGGTGACATGGTAACGACGGGACAGGGGGTGCTAAGAATCTCCGGTGGTAGGTGGTTCGTTTGCCACCTAAGACGTCTAGACCTGGCAACATAAAACGCACGCACTCTGAGGACTGACGAGAAGATCCTGGAGCTAGAAGAAGAGATAGACAAGTTGCGCTGGGATATTATAGGATTATCTGAGGTCGGGGGAGAGCATGGTAATCCTTCAATCTGGAACTTGTTCTATCACCGTGAGGGCGACCATCTGTCCCAAGGAGGCGTCGGATTTATCGTCCACAAATATTTCGTTAACAACGTTGTAAAGATTGAGAGTGTGTCGACGAGGGTTGCGTACCCTATACTCAGAATCACCAGTGATAAATTAAAAAAGAACCAGAAGTAATGTAAAAAAAGTAAATTATAATCAAATAGAAAAAGTCGGTGAGGCTATTCGATATGCACTCTATACAAGTTTCCCATTCGATTAATTTTTCGTTCAATTTTATTTTGTTTAAAAATGTACAAAATCTTTTAATATGAATACTAATGTGTTCAATTTGTAAATGTTTGAAAACGGTATCATTAATTTTTCTGAACACATGTGAGACCCGAAAAGAATTCACTACGTACGTACGCACACAACCTTTAATAAACATTAAATTCGGACCTCTAAAAGTTCCAAGGGACTTCAAAGAACTTCAAAGGACTTTCAAATATGCGGAAATTACATGGGATGTTAATACGAAAACATATAATTTCATTCGAAATTCAGAAAATGTTCACGTGGAAATATTACATTTTACAAAGAATTTGTGTAATTGAATTAATAAAAAGGTAAATTGCCGGTGTCTGTAAATTTTATATTATTTATTTTTAGAAATGACTGTCTTTCTGTTTGTTTATGAACGTACTCGTATCTCTTCTGAATTACTAACTTTTTTAGTTTTATAAAAATCGGTTCATTCTATTAAAAATATAATAATTTTTAGCGAAATAGACTTAATTGCTGATGATTGAATTAAAGTGCTCTAATCTATGTCTTTATGAAATACATGAGCGTAAAACTATTGTATTTCACAAAGAGAACCGTCAGTGTAAAATCTGGGTCGACCGCAAGCCAACACTGTGTCTGTGGCCTTGTTTCTGATTCTGACTAATTTAAATTACTACATGTTAAACTGAAATATCTTACTGTAAGGGCTAACATATGATGTTTTATGTTGTATTGAGATTTCTGATTTGCGAAGTAAACACAATAATTAAATAAGCGTTTTTATTTAAATTAAAGATTCACGAGAGGGGTAAAGGACAGGGATATAAAACACGAGTTAAAAGAATAGTATAACGAAATAATCTATTAAAATAACATTTCGATTTTTCTGTGTTTTGTGTAGTGCATTTGGAGAACCGTAGACCTTTTTTTACTGCACAGATCCATTCCATCTCGTTACTCAGGGGTGAAAACGCATCAGCATTTTTGTTTCTTAACCAAAGATAGATGTATGCTAGGGTAACAGTATTCACTTACCATCGGGTGGACTGTGTGTTCATTTGTCATCTTTATAGTAAAAAAAAAACGTGTAAACAATACTCGGTTATGACTGCCAAGGATTCCACATTTTCCGGGTAAGCTCTCACTAATTATCTTACCATATTCGGACCCAACCGTTCTTATTCTAAACACTGAAAGCCTTTTATAAAATACCTAAAAAGGTATTATCATTTCTCGTTTTGCTTTAATGTAGATTTAACTTTCTCGGAACCGGGTTGAAATTTCAAACAGTTTTTAATATAAAAGAGCAACGAAAAAGCTATCCAAGAATTAGCCGCCAACGTTAATGGATTATTTTTACTTTTTAAACACTCAACACTCGTTCTTCAGGGTCATTGCCTGCCTGGCTTACGCGCAGATACACCCAAAGACTCACAACTAAACTAATCCTTAATTAATCTTTCCAAATCCTTTTCTCTCTTGGTGAAAATGAGGTTAACGATTTTAACCTGTTTAATGCCACCTGTCATATAAACAAGTAAAACCTATCCAAGCTTGGTGAACGATGCCACAGGTAGGTTCTTACCTTACTTACTTATCTTCACGCACAATCCCTGACGGGGTAGCCAGAGAGAACAGATCGCCAAGTGTCACGATCCTTACAAACCTCTTTCGCTTCTTTCAGATTCATTATCTTCTTCATGCATGCACGTCTAGGTATCCGAGTACTCTTGACTCTACCCTCTTCGAGCAATTTGCTCACATGGTCTTCGAAAGTTAGTCTCGGTCTACCTCGACACCTTTTAATATTAACTTTCGCGCTATATATTTTTTTCACCATTCGGTCTTCACTCATTCGCTCAACGTGCCCAAACCACCGAAGCACGCCCTTATCAATCTTTGTGATAAGGTCAACTTTCAAACCTGCCATATTGCGAATCTCTTCGTTTCGCTTTCGGTTGGCCATGGTAACGCCGCACATTTTACGAAGAGATCGCATCTCCACTGCATTCAACTTACTTTTATGCTTCTTCTGGTATACCGAGGTTTCGCTGCCATATAACAAAGTCGGTACCAACACTGCGTTGTGTATTGCAAGGCGTGCACTCTTCGCTACGCTTTGCCTTTTGACTAACGCAGTCAGGGCACCATTGACCATGTTCCCGGCAGCGACACGCCTGTCCACATCTAAATCACATCTTCCATCGCGGCTAAAAGCACTCCCCAAGTATACCATTTAATTTACCTGTTCTAGACATTCCTGATTTACCCATATTTCACACTTCGTTCTCTCTTCGTCCCTTTCAAATATTTTTTTTTAAAAAAAAAAAAAAAAAAAAAACTAAAAAAAAAAAAATTTACTTTAATGTCACCCAATTTCACACCCAAACAGCTATCTGTCAGCTTCTGTAAACAGCTGTCGAGATACAGTATGAACAGCCAGGAGGACATGACACAACCCTGCTTTACGCCCGTTTGGACGTTAAACATGGGTGAAAGGTCATGCCCTACCCGCACACAGGCTTTACAGTCACAGTAAAGAGACTGCACAGCCCTTAGCAATCGACCATTCACACCATACCCCGGCAACAGTTCCCACATTTTCTTCCTTACAACCTTATCAAATGCTTTCTCAAGATCCACAAAAGCACAGAAAATCTTCTGGTTAGCAGCCAGAAGCTTTTCCGTGATCAAGCGGAGAGAAAACATTTGATCCGTGCATCCTCTTCCAGGTCTAAATCCGCATTGTGCCTCCCATAGAAATCTTTCCGATTTCTCTTGCATCCTACGTGTCAAAACCTTCGAGTAAACTTTACTTGCTAAACTGGTCAAGCTGATCGCCCGATAGCATCCGCAGTCAAAATGTGAACCTTTACCTTTATATAAAGGCACAATGACTGCGGATCGCCAATCATCCGGGACATCCCCCGTCCGCCAGCACAAATTGCATTTTAATATTTTATAACCCGACTCGCGTTTGACGGATTCGGCTAACACTGCGGCTTGAAGTTCTAACCGGGGAATCGATATTGGTTTTAACGGAGCTACTTTGGCCTTGCCCGCTAACAATCGCGACGCTTTAGTGCCGTCTGTTTTTGCACTATGAAATATATAACAGCGGAATAAACCTTTTCGCTTGCGTCACAGAAAATTTGTAACTCCCCTTCTCCAGAGGGCGTGGCAGGTATATACCTATTTATTTCTAACTTTTTAACAGTTGTAAGTTATTTATAAATGATAACCAGGTCACGTGATGCTCGGTTGTGATGGGGTCGCCCAATATATCCCACCACGCCATATTTTTTTGTATAAGACATTTGCCTATCATCGTTATAGGCGAAACTAAACCTAGCGGTTCAAATACCGACATTACCGCGCTATTTACCTGACGCTTGGTAGGTAATGTATCACCTCTAATTATACTTGTGGGTGTGTTTCTGAGATTGACATTGAAGCCTAACGTGTCACGTGTGTGATTGCAAATAAGGCCTAACGTTCTCTCTGTATCACTTTTACCTAGCGTGGTTGTGTCGATACTACGCATATCAGTGACGTTGACTATTACTTCGGGCACGTTTGACGCCCACCTGGGTAACTTGAAGGATGCGTTTAAGGCTTTAACTAGCCTGAATGACCTTGACGAAACGGCGATCGCAGAGATTTTAGCCGATGTCAACACCGTCTAGCAACTACGTTCTGTATTACTTATAAAAGTGCAAAGATTAATAGACTGCAGAGATGACAATTATATAAGTGACATACTGCCTGTTATGCTTGCGCATCACTGAGAATTATGTCGCGGTTACGCATCTTCAATTACATTGCACGGTGTGGTGCTGTAGCTTTGTCCGGTAGGCATCACGAGCTATCAAGTGTTCAAGTTTCAAGTACGTAAGAATTTTTATTATATGTGTTAAATTGTATTTATTTGTGTCGTATTAAAAATATGTCGTCAAAGCGTTCGCTGTAAATTTTCCCGGGTTTGATCCCCGACAGCACGAATGAAATTTGTAATTGCAATTTTCGTCAACACGCATTGGGTAAGCACGGCGGGCATTTCCTTGCCCTAAAACCCTCTCAGATATAAAAAAAGAGTCCTGTGCCCAGTAGAGGAACTTGTATAGCCTATTACTTTACTTTGTAGCAATATTTATATTCGTTTCAGATATAGATAGACCTTATGATGACAAAAATATCATGTGAAGGCGACGAAAACGTAAAACATTTTTGTACCTAGATAAAACGTTCGAAAGATTGTCAGCATTTCATACGCCACATTTTCTATAGAGCGTAGAACATTGCAGATAGGGCAAAATAAAAAATAATCCAATATATTATGGGAACTATTTATTAATAATATATACATTTATAGGTATTTATAATAAAGATAATGAACAAGCTGCAAGGTTCAACTAATAATGTTTTTTGTAAACACAATCGTAAAATTTCTGTTTTAATTTTTACCAATGGTTAACTTCATGAAACGTAGTCAAGATCACTTCATATAAAATATATTTAATTAAAATTGACACGTGACCTATTTGGCCCTCTACTTACAACTCGGCGGAAATTTGAAAAGAAGATTTTGTCTTTTCACACAAGTATTGTTTACAACTGGCGTGGTTTCGAAAAGCGTGATTAAGTGTCAGCGGTATATAATCAATTAAATACTGAACTTTTGTGAAATTTATATTTTTGTTTATTTTTGTTATATCTTCTTAAAAACTGACGCCATCTCACTATTTTATTATTTGTTTTTTTTTTTGTAACGCATAAGGATAAGTTAGACTAAGTTAGATTAACTTGGATAAGTTTATATTTTTTTTAATTTTATCACAAAATTTCCGCAATAAACTATTACCTTTTCTACAGTGATTTTCTCCTCTTAGTTTCGGCGTGACTGTAGAGTGTTATACTGAGTCGCCGTCAGTTACTAAGCGGCCATAAATCATTATATGTATGTATAGACATACATATATACATTTTTTGATTTTAATATTTATGTTTTTTGAATTTTGATTGATTTTTTGAAACCTGGTAAAATTATTTTTTTACATACCAATTGATGGGCCTGAGTATAATGCCAGTTATGCTCTTTGGCTGAAGTTATTTTTTATTTTATGCTCAATTGCAGACAAAACAATATTGATTGCGCATTTCTAAAACGTAATTTAACCTCTTCCCTGCTAATAATAGCTCCTGCACGGCGGAATAGTTATTATTATCTATAAGACCATTTGCAGAAACAGTTTATGTTAACAGTTATGAGTGTAACATTTTTATCAGCTGCTTTGTTTATAGTGCCTTGAGCAACACTTTGCCGGTTTCTGTACAGAAAATGAAGCTGGCTTTGCAAATATGGATGGCCGCTACCATTGAATATAATACCCGCTATGTTACACTTATTTACATAGAAATATTTACATTTACATTTGCATAAAATTCTAAATAGCACTTTTTACACAAGAAAGTAAACTTTTAGATCAGTCCATTTTGTTTTTCACTAATTAAGTAAAAAGTAAAACAAACAAATAGGGCCGTGAATTAAAATTTCTTGCAACTTTTTATAGAAAACCATGACCTTATCATAATATAAAAGTCAATCATTTAGCCATGTGATAAAACTTTTAAGTGTGCCAATCAAACATTAATGATGATATTCGGGTCATTATACTGGAAATAGTATTTTAAATATTTTGTAGTACAATTGATAATCTTCAGTATGATTGACCGTGTATATGACTTTTATAAGTCTATGTTATTTTTGATGAAAATTATTATTGCAGATAAAAGCCCTTTCACATTTATTTTAGTCTCGAATTAAATAAATCAAAATGAAAATAATAACATTGGCTCTTTATAACTGATCTTTAAATGTAAAACACTGACTTGAAATTATATAATTATTGGCATTTTTTAAATTCATTGAACTTTTTTAAGATTTTGTTGAAACTCTACTGGTAAAAAAAACAAATATATATATTATAGTTCTTGATGAAAATAATGTATGCGCGTTACATCGCATCCCATCAAGAACTTCTAATGTAATTCTTGGTGTAAAGCTAAGACGTGATAATAACTGTAAACAATAGAATAATAAAATAATGAAAACATTTACATTAACATACAAAACATTTACAAAAATACTTGCTTTATAACCTAATAAATATTATTTGACCGTAATAAAATATAACAAGGTAGTCTTGGGCATGAAAGTAAAAATAAATATTTTCGATTATTTTTGCAATATCTAACAGCCGGATCAGCGGGCGATTCTGATCCATCTAAAGATGCTAAATTTCAGCTAGCACTGGCAAATTCAATTGGAGTGACAGAAAAACGGTTCTTGATATAGAAAGGTAAATAAATTATTTAACCTATAAAGTAAAATCACTTTATTACAAATCAAAATAGCGCAATAGCTTTATTAACATGAGACATAATTGTACGAGTGCTTACAATACTTAACATTATTTTACTGAAACCTCAGAAAGTTTTTTTTTAAATAGAATAAGGGTGACAAACGAGCACACAGTCCACCTGATGGTAAGTGGTTGCTACGGCCCATACACATCTACGAGTACATCTATTCTCGATTACGTATCAAAATGTAGATGCGTTGTCAACCGTGAGGACTAAGATGTAATGCCTCGTTTCCAGTAAAAAGGTTCTCCGGTTTTCTACACTCACCATACAATTTCTGGGAATTTCTGTAAGCCATCACTACCATCTCTGCACAGGGAGGACGACTCACTGGCCCACGACGCAAAAGAGAAGGCCGACCTTTTAGGCTCCCTTTTTGCGTCCAACTCGACTGTTGATGACGGGGGGAACACACCGCCGACCATCCCGCGGTGTGAGTGCTCTATGCCGGATGTGCTATTCTCACAGCGCTCGGTTCGCAGAGCACTCCTCTCCCTTGACATCCACAAGTCGAGTGGGCCTGACGGAATCCCCCCAATTGTGCTGAGGACGTGTGCTCCGGAGTTGGCACCGGTTCTAACGCGTCTTTTCCGGTACTCCTACTCCCATGGCGTTGTCCCGAACTCATGGAAGACAGCTTTTGTCCACCCGATCCCTAAAAAAGGCGACCGCTCAGACCCGTCCAACTATAGGCCTATCGCGATCACCTCCTTGTTCTCCAAAATAATGGAATCCATTATTAACTGCCAGCTCACCCGGTACCTTGAGGATCACCAGCTGATCAGTGACCGCCAATACGGTTTTCGTCGGGGTCGATCAGCTGGTGATCTTCTAGTCTACCTGACCCATAGATGGGCGGAGGCAGTAGAGTCCAAGGGGGAGGCGTTGGCCGTTAGTCTGGACATTGCGAAGGCCTTCGATCGGGTTTGGCACAAAGCGCTTCTTTCGAAGCTCCCTTCCTATGGGCTTCCCGAGAAATTGTGCAATTGGATCACCAGCTTCCTTGCAGATCGGAGCATCAAGGTCGTTGTAGACGGTGCATGTTCTGACTACAAGCCTATTAACGCTGGTGTTCCACAAGGCTGTGTGCTATCACCAACGCTGTTTCTTCTGCATATCAATGATATGTTGCTAACTGGTAACATTCATTGCTATGCGGATGACAGCACTGGTGATGCTCTATACACCGGCCGGGCCAATATTTCTCGGGAAAACGTCGCCGAGTACCGGAACAAACTTGTGTCTGAAGTCGAGTCTTTGCTGGACAAAGTCTCGGATTGGGGGCGACTAAATCTAGTCCAGTTTAATCCTCAGAAGACACAAGTTTGCGCGTTTACCGCTAAAAAGAACCCCTTTGTCGTATCTCCTCAGTTTCAAGGCACTCCCCTTCTTGCCTCAGCCAGTATCGGTATCCTCGGAGTCGACATATCGAGTGACGTGCAGTTTCGTGGTCACTTGGAAGAGAAGGCCAAATTGGCCTCTAAAAAGCTTGGCGTGCTCAGCAGAGCGGGACAGTATTTCATGCCGGCACACCGCCTGCAACTTTACAAGGCGCAGGTTCGGCCTCACATGGAATACTGTTCCCATCTCTGGGCAGGGGCTCCCCAGTGCCAGCTCCTTCCACTTGACCGCATCCAGCGCAGAGCGGCTCGAATCGTCGACGACCGAGCCCTTTCCGATCGGCTCGATTCATTGGCACTGCGAAGAGATGTTGCATCTCTTTGCATTTTCTTTCGCATCTACCATGGGGAGTGCTCTGAGGAATTGTTCGGATTAATCCCAGCCGCCAAATTTCATGAACGCACATCGCGGCAGAACTCCCGATACCATCCACACCATCTGGATGATTGGCGGTCCACCACTGTGCGATTTAGAAGATGTTTTCTTCCTCGCACGACTTCCTTGTGGAATCGATTACCATCAGCGATTTTTCCGGACCGATACGACTTAGGGACCTTCAAGAAAAGAGCCTACTCCTTTTTAAAAGGCCGGCAACGCATCTGCAATTCCCCTGGTGTTGCGGTTGTTCATGGGCGGCGGTAGTCACTTACCATCAGGTGAGCCGCATGCTCGTTTGCCCCCTCTCCTATAAAAAAAAAAAAAAAAAAAACAAAACAAAACACAGCAGGGTTAAACTGCTATTATACATGTTATTCCGTGAGAGCGTGGCCCTTCCCCGGTCGAGCCGACCCATTCGTGCTACAACTATACCTACTATTAATATAGCTGCAGCATGGCTCTACCACGTAAAAAATAATTGACGTTGGAAATTTAAGTATTTTTAGAAGCAACTTTTCAATTATTTTCTATTGAGTTAATTTTTGTGGAATCGTGTTTTGCAAACCGCCACCTGAAATACGAACAATTTTTTTTCGATAATGACGTGAAATTACAAAACATCACATCTATTCAGCCTATTAATATGAACATACCTCGGGATTCAGAGATTTTAAAAGTTTTCATGCGTAGATAATGGAAGATATAATATTATATTATTACTGTACCGTGTGAGGCAACCTTTATACTTATATACATATTCTCATCATATTTTTATGGTTGATTAGAAATTTTTTTTTTACTTTTTTAACCAGCAAGTAGTAAAGCAACTACAATTCCATCGGTAAGTGGTTATGTAGTCTAAGATGGTGAATTGCACTGACTTAACAAAAACCTATTCACTCTTGCCTAATAGTACTAGGTAAGTATTATTTGCGACCTATTCGTGTGTGTGTGTGTGTGTGTGTGTGCGTGCGTGCTTGCGCGCGTGTGCGTGTGTGTGTGTGTGTGTGTGTGTATGTGTGAAGAAAAATGTATGAGAATACGTGAAGAGGAATAAAGGTTGAGTACTAATTTGCTTACCTGTACGAGGTTGCCACTCGAGGACCTTTCTTCCTATTTTTTATTTGTTTTCCAAGTTATATAGCTAGCCCATTGCCATTTCACAGTAATATTCCGTTGAGCTATGTCAGTTACTCTGGTTCTAATGCAAATATCTTCATTTCTAACTTTATCACGTAGAGAAACCCCTCTTCAATTTAAAATTTTTAGATTTTTTATATGATAGTTTGTCTAACATAAAAAAAACCATAAACCCAAGAATGTCTTTATATAGTTATTTATACTTAGGTAAGCACCATTCTTTTATTTATTTAAATTGTTTGATTTAATTTGATAACAGTGTACCTAAATGTAAGTATCTGTATCTTTATTTCTCTCCCCAATAATATTTTGTAAAGTCATACTAATAAAAACAGCGTTTTATTGTAATACATAATTATAAAATTCAGTATCTACTAATTAATAAAAATATGCAACATTAAAATTACATAGGTATTAAAAACTATCGAAATCTAAGTAATGAGAGCATGTTCGTCGTTCCACATCTAAATTATATAAAAATGCATTTTTCAATTTCACTAATCAACGTCGCCGCAAAAATTTCTTCTTCTTTGGGCACTTTAAAAATTCATTTATTTATAAAATAATATTTACAGTTACCAGTGTACAGATATTAACTAAATTAAGTATTTCTAGTCATAAAAATATTTATAATTGAGTAAAAAACTAATATATATTTGAACGAAGTCGCTCCAACACCGACGTGCGGTCCACCCTCGACGATGTCCGAAAACGGACTGTGACAGAGCTTACATGGCGACGGAGCATGCGCGCTCGCGTAAATATATTCAATTTCAGGGAAAAATGATATATTCTCTTATAAAACGGGTAATAAAAATAAAACTCTCAATAAAAAATATTAATATTTTTAAGACCTTTTTTTTAGTGTAAGAACTATTTAAAACGCTTTTGCCGTTTTGGAGAAATTTTGCAAAATATGACAAAGATAGGTACTCTTTGGGGATTTTTTTTCTAATAAGGGGTTGACAAAAATACAATTTTGTTAAATTAAAAACTTTTACCAAATCTTCTTCTGTTACCCTGTATTTTTTTTTTGTGGATTAAATGAACAGTTATTGAGATTTTTTTACTTAAATATCCTAGATTTAGGCATTTCAACCACTGTTAAGGCCTTAAATGTACTTTGCGCATGTCGTTTACAATTGACTTTGCCTCGCTTTCGGAGCTGAACGTGCCTAAGTAGTCGTCCATATAAAAGTTACTTAATATAGCCTTCGCGACCTCGGGATGGTGAAGACTGTGATTTTCTGCGTTTTTATTCTTTTACGTAGATGGCTAAACATGGTGATGATGGCGCCCCGAATATTAACAATATCATTCGATACTCTTGCGGCGACCCCTTTCTATCCTCGCACCTCCATAAAAACCGTAGGTTATCACGGTCATTTTGTATAATTTTTACATGTTAAAACATTTCTTTTATGTCAGCTGCCACTGCGATTCGACCTTCTCTGAATCTAACTATTACGCCGAATAACGACTGTAGTAAGTCAGGGCCTATTAATAACGCATCGTTTAGGCTTTTACCTCCGCATTTGGCCGCCGCGTCGAAAACTAGCTGTATTTTACCCTTCTGAGGGTGCATTCAGCATAGCCTGATTCTACATAGGCTGCACTAAAAGTATCGGGAATGGAATATTTCCACTGTTCCTGTCATATTAAAATCTTTTTAATTGAAAATCCTTAGTTTTTTAAAATTGAATACCATTTATTTATTTAAAAAAAGATTCTCGGTCTTGTCACAAGGTTTTGTCAAACTTGTTTAGTCGTTGAGAAAATGGAATTAACTCGGGAAAATTCAAGAGCGATGATTTATTATGACTTTCGAAGTGGTTTAACACAAAAACAGTGTGTTGATCGGATGATTTCTGCATTTGGTGATGAAGCCCCATCCAAAACCACAATTTATCGCTAGTTTACTGAATTTCAACGTGGACGTGTCAAGCTCAGTGATGATCCCCGTCAAGGTCGTCCAAAAACTGCAGTCACCCAAGAAAACGTTGATGCTGTGCGTAAGCTGAATGAGGAAGATCGACATGTGACATACCGCGAAATTCAGGCAACTTTAGACATTGGCATGAGTTAAATACAAATAATCTTGCATGAACAATTAGGTGTAAAAAAGTTGTTTTCCCGATGGATACCACATTTGCTCAGTGAAGAGCAAAAAGCGGCTCGCGTTACTTGGTGCGTCAGAACTCTCGAAAGATTCCACGCAAGATCCTCAAATACTGTACACAACTTCGTATCAGGTGACGAATCTTGGATATAAGCGTACGAATCCGAAATAAAAAACCAGTCACGAGTTTGGGTGTTCGAAAATGAGTTAAAGCCAACAAAAAGTGTTCGTTCACGAAGTGTTGCAAAAAAAAAATGGTGGCTACGTTTGTCTCCAAAACCGGCCATGCTACGACTATTCCTCTTGAGGGACAAAGAACTGTTAATGCAGAATGGTATGCTAGCATTTGTTTGCCACAGGTCGTTTCTGAACTCCGTAAAGAGAACTGCAACCGCCGCATCATCCTCCATCACGAAAATGCGAGTTCTCACACCGCACACAGAACAAAAGAGTTTTTAGAGCAAGAAAACATAGAATTATTAGACCATCCGCCGTACAGCCCCGACCTAAGCCCTAATGATTTCTATACTATCCCTAAAATAATGAATAAATTGCGTGGACAGAGATTTTCATCACCTGAAGAAGCTGTGGACGCCTACAAAACGGCCATTTTGGAGACCCCAACTTCCGAATGGAATGGTTGCTTCAATGACTACAATTTCGCGGAGAATACTTCGAAAAGCAATAATTACATTTTTAAATAGTAATTTTTTGTCACTTCCTTGATTCCCGAAATTTTCTTGTATAAGGTTGTTTATTTTCTAAGCTATATAGACGACAGAGGGCTTGGTTTTTTATTATTTGGCATCACCTCAGTGTCCGTTCGCCAGAGTAAGCCCGCCATGTACCTATTGCTATTGTCTATCTTTTTACAAGTCCTATCTAAGATAGCCAGGGCGCGCTGATCCGGGTCGGATTTCGGTCGGCGTGGCTCTATTCCTAGATATTATATGCTAACAAAATTCTAATAAACTCTAATGCCGGGTCGTCGGCTTGTGTGGGCCGTACGTGATTAATTATCGCGACAGTATTAAGAGGCCGCTCGTTACGACCATGTAACACCCACTCTAACTTAGTTAAAGATGCTACGGGATGATTTCCAATTGCTTCTGGGCGCAAAAAAAACATCCATTACAGCCTATAAAAGTACACTGACGAATATATTAAGATTCTGAGGAAGATTTTTCCATAGTTGGCGCACTTGGCAGGCGGGTTGGCAAACGCAGTTTTTTATTATTTAGAATTATAAAGAATACGATGCTGTTCATATTCCGTTTTATCTCCCTCTGTCTCCTCTAACGACACTCAAGGGACGATATGGGGTTGTGGATATTTTTGCAACGCCACTACACGGTTTATTATATTCCATATTGTATTATATTTTTTTATAGGATAAGGGTGACAAACAAGCACACAGTCCACCTGATGGTAAGTGGTTGCTGTGGCCCATAGACATCTACATCTATCTTCGATTAAGAATCAAAATGCAGATGCGTTGTCACCCGTGAGGACTAACATGGAATGCCTCGTTTCCAGTAAAAAGGGTCTCCGGTTCTCTACAATCACCATACGAAACACAGCAGCGTTAAGCTGCTATTTTACGCTGGTATTCTGTGAGAGCGTGGTCCTTCCCCGGTCGAGCAGACTCATTCGTGCTACAACCATAATATAGCTGCAGCATTGCTCTACCACGTATAAAACTTAACTTCAAAATGAATTAACTTTGTATCTCACCATTCTCAGAGCAAGGTAGATGATTTATTAAGACTTTGTTTGGCCGCCAAAACTTCATGGCTTAGTTTCTTGTAAGTGTATTTGGAAGGTACTCAGATACCCGTCGACATTAGTATCACTCGAAAGGTAACTAAGTAACCTTTAAAAACTGATTAATAATTTGTAAATATGTTATTCCATACCTTCAACCTTGAGAATGAGAGAATTCACAAGATGCTTTGGGTATATACTGTGACCTATTCACCATGAAACATTAATCAGGAAACTACAATACTACAGTGTAAGAAGTAATGCTCTTAAATTCAGTCGACTAAGAGGGAACAGTTGGTAATTCTACGAGTCTCATGTCATTATATGTCCGTTGCGCTAAAACATTACCTCCACACTGAGATTCTGCATTATTTCGGTATAAAAATACTGGCCGAAAAGAAACGGCACGTTTAAGAAAAAACATAAAAGAGGAGAAAGAAGAAAACAAATAAGGTACGACTAACATTATCAGTGGCGCATTGTAGACACTAACAATGTTTTAATGTCATAGAGTTGTTGGGTGGTCCACCACTAACTAGATAGAGTAAAGACCTGTTTATTGTCCTGCATCCCGTAGTTGATAGACGCAGGTTACTCTGGACCAAAGTTTTGTGAAATTCCTTTGGGGTGGATATTAAAGATTTACAACAGATGATGGTACACGTAGACCAGGAGAAATTGTTGACATTGAAACACTTATTCGTTCAAAAACGTTTCGTTTTCAGTCTGTGCTATTCAACATCTGCCTTATTCGAGATAGATATACGACTATCTATTATCTAACAATCAAAGGTTACGGTAACTGAGAACTTATTTCCTCCATATATCCTGCTCAATAACGCTAATAGTTTTCCAACACAAAATTTTGTACGTAAGTTCAAACTCTTAGATTTATGTAGCGCTGAAGTTCGGTTATTGGTTAAATATATAATATCTTATGTGTTATGTAAATAGTGACGATAATACCTATTTACTGAAGTAAGTTACTATTTAATTGAGTAAATAGATATTAGTAAATACCTAATAACTCCAGTAAATATGTATTAGCTTAAGTAATTATAGGCTAAAATAGGTTTTATCTCCTCGAGTAAATACTCTCTTTTTTTATATAGGATCGGGTGACAAACGATCACACAGTCCACCGGATGGTAAGTGGTAACTGTGACCCATAGACATTTACATCTATCCTCAATAAAGAGGCAAGATGCAGATGCGTTGTCACCCGTGAGGACTAAGATGGAATGCCTCTTTGCCAGTAAAAAGGGTCTCCGGTTCTCTACACTCATCATACGAAACACAGCAGTGTTAAGCTTCTATTTTACGCTGGTTTTCTGTGAGAGCGTGGTCCTTCCCCGGTCGAGCCGACCCATTCGTGCTACAACCATAATATAGCTGCAGCATGGCTATACCACGTAGTATATCTGTCATGTGTCTAATACTCTAACTGAAGTGAATAGGTATTATCGTCACTATTCTTGACTACGTCATTAAAACGACAACATCTATCACTATTTTATAGAATAAGGGTAACAAACACCACACACAGTCAACCTGATAATAAGTCGATGATTTAGCCGATAGATAATCTACATTTATGCTCATTCAACCACGAAAATGCAGATACGTTTCCTCACCTAAAGACTATGATGGAATGTCTCGTTTCAAGTAAAAAGGGACTATGGTTCTCTACACTTACCATGTGAAATACAGCAGCATTGCTCTGCCACGCTGGTATTCTGTGAGAGCGTGGTCCTTCCCTGGCCTAGGCGACCCATTGGTACTACAATCATAATACAGCTACATTATGCTCTACAATGTAACAAAAATAATGGACATAATTTTAAAATAATGTTTATTTGACTTTCAACGACCACTAACCACGGGGTAAACACGGGCTTTTACTTTCTAGGACACCATGCAAGTCGGTTCTGTCCTCATGCATTTACATGCCACTAAGCAGTACTGCACTTTCTTGTCTCGGTTTAGTAGGTAATAGTGCCAGTAACATAAAGGGGTAAGTGACATCCTGTCTATTGCTTCAGTCAGTTGGTATACCTACTTAGCATCAGATCTATTATCTTGCCTCTGGCACAATTATTTGCCGAGTTATGGCAATGTATGAGAATTCAACACATAATTCCGATCCCGGGTGTCATTAAGAAGTGATTGTGGGAAACGTCGTAAACGGTAGATGAGGGTAAGAACAGCGGCGAGTAGTTGCGTCAAAGGTACAAGCGGTACCTTTGAAGTTGGTATAAGACGGTACTGGTTCTGCGTCCAACAATCTGCCTGGCAAGCGTCACTATTAAGGGAAATAATGAAAAAATCTTTATTTCCTGATATTAAGCAAAAATGTTTCAAAAAAAGCAACTTTTGGTCCACCGAATGTCGCACGCTTACTTCGTTCTGCACTGATATGCATGCAACGGAGAAAAGACCTTAATATAAAAATTAACCACCCCAAGAGATCCCTCTTCTATCTCCTGTTTCTTCTGTGTTTTGAAGTGTATAATAGGGTTTATAGACATATATACATACAAACATTTTCTTCAAAAGGATTCATAGGTGGTGAAAAGTAAAATTTGCTCGTTATTTATGTTGACACGTAGGAAAAGAGGCTTCATTTTGGCGCGGGGAAACTTAAATTTAGCACAGAAAATCAGTACAATTAAACAGTTTCACAAAAATGTATAAAAACATTGCAAGTCTCGCTTTTCGGTTTAATGTGTTCCATAGATGTCATTAAATCTTTGTTCGTTAGGAGGAATTTTATCAACATACGAGTAATAAATTTTGCACAAAAATATAATAAATGTAAAAATAACGAGGCACGCTCACAAAAAAACACCAGACTAAAATAGCAGCTTAATGCTGCTGTGGTGTCTTATAGTGAGTGTAGAGAACTAAAAACCCTTTTCTACCGACTTCAAAAAGGAGGAGGTACTCAATTCGCTTGTATGTTCTTTTAAATGTGTCTTACCTCATTACTTTTTTCGAGGTGAACCGCTTTCGGTGAATTTTTTTTTATTTGGAAGCTAATGCTCCTTTAGTGGCCCCATATAAATTTGATCAAAGTCTGATCAATAGTTTTTGATTTATAACTAATAACTTATATTGAAGTTGGTTGTACACAATTCATTTTAAATTATTATTATGAAGCATTCCATTTTAGTCCTCAAGGGTACGATGCATTTGAATTTGGATAAATGTAGATGTCTATGAGACACAGCACCCACTTACCAGTAGTTCGACTGTGTACTCTTTTTTCACCGTTATTCCATAAAAAAAGAATTATAAAGATCCACCGCGTCTAAGCCTCAAATTCCTTAGTATGAATTAGTATAGGAAAATAAGATCTTTTAATTTCTTCTTTCAATATTATTCTTAAAATCCGTTTAATTGATGATGAGACACAAAGACAAGAAAAGCTTTAAAAGCCCACGCGGGCGAAACGATCCCAAAATGAGAACATGTCTGGATGATTAATTGTATCTGGGCGTTTCAAGATTACGCAATATGAATATTTTATCCCTCTTTAATTTATTGCCTAATTAAATTCCATACGTTAAACTTTCACCATTCCATGGGTTGACTGCTAGAAAATGCCTCTTGATATTATTTTGTAACTAATAGGGAATACAATAATAGATACATAAATAAATTAAAACTATTTTGACGATATGCGGAGTTCGCCAACACATTGGGGTTACGCGGAGGACACTTCCTTGCTCTTATACACTTCCAAAAATGAGTACTCAGCGGTGGGACATACATACGGTTTAACTTTAACTTCCACTACTGTCTAACTGTTATGTTTTTTCTATGGGTGAAAAACGACCACACAGTCCAATGAAAAGTGGATGCTGTAGCTATGGGTTACAGCATCCACATGTAAACAATACATATAACTTCGATTAAGAATCAAACTGCAGATGCGTTATTATCTCTGAGGACTAAATGGAAAGCCTCATTTTCAAAAACATTAGAGATAGTTTAATCACTAACCATACGAAACACAGCAGCATTCAAATAAAATACATATTAATTAAACATGACATTGAAGTCTCATTCTAAGCGTCGTTTTTTGATGAGTTAACACTGGAGACGTATTTGACTGATAACGAGGCATTTGCTCACACAAATTAATAAAAAAGACCTGCACAGCTATGCAGGTTTGTTAAGACCAGTATCACTGCGACATGTAATATCTATTGTGATCGCTGCTTTGGCTATATTTCACTAGAACACATTGAAGGAGTTGCTTAGCCGTGAACAATTTCACTTCTTCTGGGCTAAGGACGTAGTTCCTCAGATTAGTGTTACGTTAGCGCACAAGGTCCACATTCAGTTAGTATATGCAGAGGTGTTTCTTTCGTGAAGGAACAGAATCGAAACACATCCTGGAGTTGCTCAGTCCGAAGATAGACATGTGCTTTTTTAAGCACCAATGTCCAGTTAGGCCGTTTGTGTAAGGCAATTATATTATTTTACAGATCAAACGAGGCAAAGCCATACTATATCAGAACTTAAGGTTGAAAATACATCTATATTTTGACTTCATTTTATTTTCATTTAGGTGTGCAGTGTATGCAAAAATTCATGTAACATTTGGTCTCTATTAAAAGCATATGTTTCGGCTTTCATACCTGGAATCACGCCAATGGCCCTTGTTCTCGACATTATATTTACATACGCAACATATGGTTCTAAATATTAAATTTTTGACAATACGCTTAGCTAATTAACTTAGCTCTAAAATTATATATAATACTATTTAATATGTATGTACTTAATACTATCAACTTGATGGTTGATATTATCTGAAGGCACGGCAGTGCCCCCGCCAAGTCGAGAAAAAAAGCGGCACGACTGTACCATCCTTTTATCGAAGCAGTTCAGGCCATTTTCGACCCCCTATAACTTCATTGTGGATAAAACTAGAAACATAAATTTTAAGTATGCATTGATTGAACACGGTATATTTAAAATTTTATTCAATTTGAACCCGTAGTTTCACAATTATAACTAGTCAAAGTTTCTTAATTTTGTCACTCACGGACTGACCGATCATCAAAACTCTAAGGCACTTCTAGCAGACGTAGAAGCTTCAAATTTAGAATGCAATTAGTTTTTAGTGTATAAATCAAGAAAAAACTAAAATATGTTATAATTTGGGTCCAGTTTTCTAGATACACCAACTGCATAAATAACTTTGTAATCCTATATAAATATATAGGATTACAAAGTTACATTTACAGTCAATGAATCAGTGTACCTGTATATGTATAATATAATGGAATAATAGATGTAGATATGTACCTAGATATAATTATGCTCAAAGGTAACTTGTAAAATGGTCAACGGAATGAAAGAGCAAGAATTGGACATGTCTTATGAAGTTGTACCAAAACCCTTCTAAGTATTAAGTAGACTAAATTGCCTGAAAATCCGTAGTTGGTATTCAAGAAGTAGATGATACCGGAAAAGAAAAACAGTAGGACTATCTACGAAAAGAAATGAGATGCTATCAAAAACATAACTTGTAAAAAAACCAAGTCTCACAACTCAGTTCTTCTACCGTTAAAAGTTGTGAGATCCATGTAATACCAAGTCGGTTAATTTATTCAATCCCTACTTAAGGGTCCTTTTGTCTCAAGTTATTACGTTATAAGCTAACCTAACAACATCCTATAGTGACCATATCAATATTGAAAATCTTTTATGTTTTAAATAAATAGATTGACTTGGCCATCGCACTAAACAATCTAATTTAATATAATATGTATTACTTGTGAGATATGTTGTGTTTTTATGCGATGGCCAAGTCAATCTATTTATTTAAAACATAGAAGATTTTTTATTTTGATATGGTCACTAAAAGATGTTGTTAGGTTAGCTAATTACGTAATAACTTGAGACAGAAAAACCCTCCACCGTCCGTCTCCGTCAAAAATCCACCACTCAACATATCCTTCTTCCTATAGATTGCCTCTTAAGATGGATATTTGCCATAGAAGTCAAGCTTGACAGATAAGTTGGCAACGTAAATTATAGTTAATGGTAAGTCGATGCTGGGGTTTAGTGACACCAACATCTATACTCGGTAAAAAATGAAAAAACACATGCGTTAGCTCACCTGAGGACTATGATGGATTGCCTTGTTTCCGGTAAAAAGGGTATCCGGTTATCTACATTTAACATTAGAGATACTGCGGCTTTAGTTGCTATTTTATGCTGATATTTTATGCTATGAAAGCGACCTATTCGTGCTACAACCATAACAAAGCTGAAGCATGGCTCTGCCACGTATGAAGACCTCTTTCTCTTTTAATTTTCCTATGTCAGCTCTTATGACAAAAACAGCATAATATGGGGTAGTTAAATTAGTAAGAAAAGCTTCATTTTGTTACCAAACAATTAATAAAATACTTAACAAAAACATATATCAAAAGATAAATACAATTTTCCGCGACGAGGGTGAATGTCCCCAGCAGGATGTAAACCCTTGTAGCTTACTAACGTTTCACTAAATTCTTTTTTGTCACTACGACAATTACATAATTTTTAAACATAAACAATAACAACATAACATTTTAGAGAAAAAAGAAAACAAAAGTGAAAATAATCACTTTTACAAAGATTTCACCAAGAAGCGATCTCTTTCAGTACCTACATGTACCTACTAAAATTTAAGTGTCGGTCTGTAATATGGAATTAACTTTCTTATATTGACCTAAAGGTGGTTACTTGCATGCACTGCCAATCCATGAATAACCAGTTTTTTTTTTAAATATTTCTGTCTGTCTTGAATGACTGAACCGAGATAAAGCAATGACAGAAGTGATATGAAGAAATATAGCCTAATTTGCTATCAGAAAATTATGATTAATAAAATAAACGGACTTTTACTATCATAAATCTAAATAACGTCACATTAATAAATGTTATCCACACTTTTTCTATATTTTAAAATAAAGAAAATTATTCGAGGTTGAAGCGTTGTCCATTCATTCTACCGTATGGTTAACTGCATGCATGAAAATAGCCTCATTATGGTCCATACGTATTATTCGACTTTTAAATTATACCGTGAATACTGGGTCTAGTGAAGTTAGTCCGCAGAATTGTGGTTATTAACTAAATACCGAGGAAATGAAGAGATAATACTGCAACTGTAAATGACAAGAAATACTCCCACAATAAATAATAGCGCTGTTGTAAATAGTTACAACAACTCTAGTATATATATCGTCAACCGTTTCTTTAAAAAAAAAAAAGTATATTTAGTAAAAAACTAAGAGGTACACTCTGCAAACACCATGAAAACACCAAGCTAGTAACTTAACGGAGTCAGTATTTCATTCCTTTAATGTATACGATATTACAACAAAGTCCCAGAAAATATACAAAGACTCTCTTTTTATATATAATAAAATAATTTAAATATATATTATATGCAATAAAACATTTTAAACTTGTTATTAACAATAAAATAAAATATTTAAACAAACAAAACTGTATAAGAAACGTACTTTTAAATGTACTATTAAATTAAAGTAATAATAATATTTTCATTTAATAGTAAGACCATCATTTTATAGATTTTATAATATGATATTTTGGTAATTTTTGAAGCTTACATTTGACTGCGATTCCTTAATGTCTTAAGGAAGTTTATTATATAATTGTGCCCCTTTAAACATTAGGTTTCTCTTACCGTAACTAGTTCTTGGTGCACGTAGAATGAGATCATTTGTGTTTCTTAGTTGAATTTTTTGAATTTTCTTCTTTTTAGTGAAACTTAAATGAGTGTGGATATCTTTATTTATTATTTTACGAATCAAAATGCATGTATGATAAACGTACGATTGATTTATATTTAACAGTTTAGTATCACTATATATTTTATGAGTTGATGTCAGATAGTTATAGTTAAATAGAACCTTTATAGCCTTATTTTGAGCTCTTTGTATTGGGTTCAAGTTATTATTTGGGGCTGAGCCCCATATTTCTATAAGATAATCGATGTGAGGTTTCACTAGAGAATTTTAAATAACATAACGTATTTTTCGCGGGAAACACCGAACTACACTTCGAAAGGTACCCGTTATTGATGATAGTTTGGATTTAATTTTATCTATCTGAGGTTTCCATGTAAGTTTGTCTCTAAAAATAAGCCAAGATATTTTTCGCAATTGGATCGTTTGATAAGGTGGTTATTTATTTTTAGAGGCTCGAAATCAAATATTTTCTCATTTTTTGCTTTAAATATGTTATAATTAGTTTTAGAGATATTTATTGTTAGAAGATTGTATTGCAACCATTTATGTGGCCGAAATAGAATAGGTTTGTGTCGTCGGCATACAACGTTATATCTCCTTTTAGGCCAATATCTTTTAAGTTGTTTATATAAATTAAGAATAGCAACGGCCCTAATATGGATCTTTGTGGCACGCCGTATGTCACAGTTGTTGGTGTACTTTGGAACTTGTCATTCTTACTACTTGCTTGCGATTTGTTAAGTAAGATTTTATCGTATTTTAGGCTACATCTGTGATACCAATGTGTTTTAATTTTTTAAGGAGCAAATCATAACTAACGGTATCGAAAGCCTTTTTTAGATCTATAAGTATACCTAATGCAATATGTTTTTGATCAATATGAAGTGTACACGCCTCTAGCTGTCCCGACAAAGATCGACTATACAGGGGCCCATACAGCTGTAGACTCGACGGACAATTAAGAACGGGGCCCAAATGGCCTATAGACAATAGACCTACACGATAGAGATAAGGCTAGGTAAATAAATAGTACGTACCTGTTCAGACGAGAAGACTGGACACAAGGCTCGGTCAGGCGATAGGTGTAATGTATGTAAGTGGTGTTTAGTGGTGTGTTTATATATATTAGGCCTGACCCAGCTGAGGTGATCGGGTAGCGGCCTGATCCGATGCTGGCCCACAATGTAATTCACTCCAGCGGACGTCACCAATTGGCAATTTATTTCTTCAATTCACTATGTCAGTCTATCAACTTTATTGTACATTTAACTTACTTCAAACTCAACTAAATCCCCGTTAATTATAATCAAAAACGTAACACACGGCATGACTAATGAACGGTGGGTCAAAGTTCACTTCCGTTTCACTCAGCAACAAATTATTTCTAGAACCGAACGCGTCCTTCTAAGGCACTTAACGCAATGGTACAATTAAACATTAACTTCCAACCAATTAATCGACCCGGCGTCCAATTTCCTAGACTCCACAACTTCTCGTCGTTGCATAAATTTGCTAAAAAAGCCGACACAATCAGAGGTTATTACGTACGTGACCACGCGGTTCGAGTAGATTCACTGCAATACTATACAATTGATGCAATTACTTTCAAACGAAATTACTTTAATCAGTCAAATACAATACAAGCCTCTTGTCACGAACTTACAACTTAGACAAACTAATCCGAGGTGGTATTCATGAAACCACAAATTAAGTAGCGAAGTAACGCGCACAAATACTAAAAATCTAGACCATAAAACCAAAACTGGTCGCACAAAATCGCTGCCGCGATCACCACAAAATACGATAACGTTACGACGGCGCCGCTGCACTCAAGCTACTGTTGCCTCGCCCACCGCCGGAATCACCGGAGCTGGCACACTGCCCCCCCCCCCCCCCCTCAGGCGGCGTTTAGTCAAGTCCAAGGCGATTGGTAGCGTATCAAAGGACCATGTTTGGGCCTAAACATTAAGTTTTATTTTTGTAGTTAAATCTATGGTTGCTGATAAGGTGTTTGATTTTCGCCTAATTGTTCGTCGCCATATTGTTTATCATAATATAAGAAATTGTTTGATACTCAAAATGTTTGAAGACGGTTGTATAAGATTTTCTCAAATACCTTTGAGATTACAGGAAGAACTGTTATAGGTCTATAATTACCAGGATTGGATCTATTTCCAGATTGGAGTGACTTTAGCTATTTTCAGACTACACGTCAAGATACCCGATTGCAGACATTCGTTTATACATTTTGTGAGTTCTGGGGCAATTAAGTTTTTAACACGCTTGACAGATTTAATATTAATTCCATCTATACCTGACGCTGTGTTAAGACTAATGTTGTTGATAATTTTGAGGACTTCTTCTGTAATGGTAGGAATCGATTGTGACAAGATCTGGTCTTCCGATAGCACCGTGTGTTTATCAGTAGCAAAGAAATTATTGTGATAGAAAGAGGAAGGTATTTCACTTGCCAAGGATTCTCCGATGGTTGAAAAGTACTGGTTAAAATGTTCACATATTTCTAGAGGATCTGATAGCATGTCAGTTTCTGTCTGGAGTTCAGCTGGAGCCTTAGTTTCCTTTATTTTGTTCTACAAAAGTTTATTAATTAAGGCCCATATTTTTGCTGGTTTGTTTTCACAAGTCATAAATAATTTGTAATAGTACTGATTTTTTCTTCTTTGTAGATTGTGTGCTAAATTTTTTCTTTCTTTTAAAAATTCCTCTTCTCTCTGTTTGTTTAACGGATTTCTAATGTGTTTTAGCCTTAACGTATTTCTTTTCTCTATTGCTTTAATAATATCGTTTTGTATCCAATCTTGTTTCGGCAGATAATTCTTTTTTGTTTTTGTAATTTTATTTTTTTGCATAGAGGATATAAGATTTTGTTGGAAAATAATATAGTCCAAGTTTGAATTATTATCACTATTTACTTTGTCTAAAGTTTTGTATAAATTAATATAGTCAATTGCTTGATACGCAGTTGATTTTATAGGTTCAGGCTTACAATTTACAACTTCAAAATATATTTGTTTATGCTCAGACATATTGGATTCTATGACGGCTAAGTGAAAGAGATTTTGTTTCAGATTTGTTCAGGTATGGTCTAGTAATGTATTGGTTTTACTTGTTTCACGAGTGCTAGCGTGTATCTATTTTGTTCAAAAGATGTTAACCACATTCTTTTACTGTTTCTTTATATTCAAAGACTGATCTATCAGAACTGAGGAGATCCACATTGAAATCTCCAAATACCAAACCTCTTCTTTTCTGTTCATACTGTGCTGAGAAGTATTCCAAGAAATCTTTGTTTTTTGTACGTTCTCGTTTGTAGACGGCACCTATGTCTAGAGAAAACTTGGTTATGTGAACCCAGAGAAAATGGTTTTCGCAATGGGAGCTTTATTCTATTAAATTGTGCTTAAGTGAATTATGAGCAAATATTGATACGCCACCCCCTCTGCTATTATATCTAATATTAAAGTAATTAGTGTAGCCTGTTAGTTGGAACCTTTTAGCCTCCTGCTCTGATTTCAACCATGTTTCGGTCAGTTTAATATTATGTATTTGATAAGGAAACGACTGTAAAACACACGCAAGTTCATCGAATTTACAGGGTTTAACAATACTACGGGCATAGGCATAAAAACACTTAAGTGAATTTTCGTCAGTCAATATATCAGTATATTTGCTAATAGCTTGGTACTATACTCTGTTGGACGTTACATTTTCAATGACGTTGTTTGAGAAAGCAGTTGAAGGAAGTTTTTTGAAATATTTTTTTATTATTTTTGAAACGCCTTTTATATATTTGATACAAAGATTTAGTTCGCCACTTGCTGTGCGCTGCTCGAGTGTTCGTTTTAAAGTAATTGTTGTTGTTGTTAGGGTGTTTGCTCGGAAAGGATCTTAAATTAATTGTCTTTTAAGTTTTGATTACTCTTAAGTAATAATATTGATGTTTCTTGGGATGCAAAACAAACTTTCAGGTGTCTATCCTTACCTGATTGGTATTTTCCCAGCTGATAAATTTTTTCTGGCTCAGTGACGTCACCAAGCAGTATAGTTTTGATGATCTTTAGGACTGCAGTCTTATCTTCTTCTTGTCTCTCAATTAGGTTGGTAGATTTTGATTCTCGTACACGAGCGATTATTATATTTTTGCTCCTCATAGTACGTTCGTTGAGTTTGGCTGCTATCGCTTCTTGCGCATTCAATATAAAGGACGAGCTTGATGGAGTAGTACCTTGAATAAAATATTAGATTGAATTGGTTCTATTTTTCTTTTCTGTAATATTACTAATTTTTTGAGAATGTCCACTTCAAGTTTTAGTTTAGTTTGTTCTTTGGTTAAGGTGTCAGTAGTTAATTTAAAATCGTTTATTTGTTGTTTTATAGTCGAGACATCCTCGTTGATTTTTTTGAAGTTTTCGACTTGCATATTAGTAACTGTTGTTAGATATGTCATCATTTCACTCATTTGGTTTTGCATTTCTGTCATTTGTTTTCTTCATTTCTGCGAATTCAGCCTTTAAATAATCTTTTTCATTGTCTAATTTTCGTTTATTGCGGAAAGTTATTTGTGATAACTCAGTTGTATCTTGACATATGGTTTTACTTGCTAGATCTGGGTAAGAACCACATCGTGCCGAAATAGTATCACTTCCAGTAGGAGATCGTTGAACGTTCATGTTGATCTGTGGTGTACTCACGATAGTTGAACCTAGCGTGATGTGATACGTAAGCGAGACAAAAAATAAGAGATTGCCTTTTTTACCCAAGTGGTGCTACGTAGGAGTACAAAGTTGTAAATCACTCGCGCAGTACAATCAATAAATGATACAGTTACGTTCACGTTAGAGTTAAAAATTAGAAACTATTGTGACTTGTATTTTTAAAATATCTAGCAAAACGTTCACTTCTTGCGCCCTCCAGAGCTCGATTTTTATAACAAGTTATATATGTATAAAACTTATTCTATTCACTCAGCATAGCCAACCTGGATTACAAAGCAGGAAAAACATAGAATTCTGAATACAATGATTTAGTCAACAATCAATCCATTATTTATAAAAGAAACATGTCGTGTAGTGCCAGATACTGTGTAGTATTGGGGGGAATATCCGCTTGGCAAGCGTGGCAACTATGGCCTTCCCCTAAAGAACAATGGCCAAATTTCTATAGGAGCTGGACTTGACTTTTATTTTTCATGTCCCAAAGCAAACTATAGCTAGATTGGTTTGTTTTTATGTTGTAAACATCATCCCGTTTGAAAATCATATTTACATAGCCACAAATTTTTATAATTACGTCAATAATACTTTTGAGGTTAGTATCACATATGTAATCTTCTTCAGTGGTCTAAAATAAGAATTAGATTTGTATTATGATGTACGATTGTGTGCGATGGTTTATGTTAGTGAAATAAAATAATTAGGTATATAAATATGTATTATTATTGAAGAATTCCACACGCAGATTTTAGAAATTACTCTGGTATCAAGCAAATGACAAATGATGTTCCGTTCTACGTAATTGAACAGACACTTAGTTTACTATGAAGCTACATAATTATTTTTATGACATGAACCCAGTACTACTTACTAATTGAATTGAATTACAATTAACAACTATTTAGAAAAACGTAAATAATTATAGTCTTTGAATACAAAGTCGTTTCATACGGGAAATGAATCATCATTAGGTGAGTTCCAGTGCGTTCTGAAACCATTATTTTAAATATTTTCGGAACAGCTACAAAAACAAAAATAAAAAGATAACATTTTTGTGGCTACTTACAGAGGTATATTTTGTGTTTTTTGAGACCTTAAAAAATAAGGATGTTTTTCATAAATATGGCATATCCAACCTTCTTTCTCCCCTATGAGCTAACCTATGGGAGAAACCTATGAGAATCAGTATTATAATAATTTATGTTAAGCAGTGGACTTTAAGGGGCTTTAACGGTAACTGTTTAAAAAATTATTATGGAACAGAATAGAATAGAATATAACTCTTTTCAGAACAACTTCTGGACAAATACAATAACACCCACACAATATCTTAAAGATTTTCAAAGATTTAAAAATACGGAGAAAATTAACATTTTTTTACAGGTTTACATATTCGTGGCAACTATGACAAGTGTCCCTCTATGAGATATATCAAAATCTGCAATCAGTAGTGGACTTTGATAGGCTGCAATGAAAAACAAATAAAGGTACATGATATTGAACACTATAAAAACTAATTAAAAAAAACAAATTTCGAATTGCAATTTACTAAAATGTTTTAACGTCTATGAGCTAATAGTTATCATAAAACTCTTAGGAAATTGGACGAGCAAACAACTGATTAACTCAATTATCAGGTCGGTACAGTGAGTCACTAGGTAAATACACTCTCGCACTTAAGTAAGATGAGGGGAAGAAATCTATTTAAGTGCACTCAGAGCTAGAGCTAAGATTTGATTATAGATCTAATATATTATAGAGAGAAATTATGTTCAACAAAAAACTATATTTTGAACATTGTACGTTATATCAGTTAGTCTAATTTAATTAAAGAAATACCAAGCGAAATATAACAAACATTCTAAACTTTTGTATTAAAAACATATTTTAGTTTTCTAATAAATTTCAAATGTTTTATCTTTCATTTATCTTCCTCTTTTATAGAATAAATCTAAAAAACGAGTACACGGTGCGAATGATTGTAAGTGGATGCTGTGGCCCATAAACATCTACATCTATCCTTGATTAAGTATATAATAAGTAAGTAAATAAATAAGTAATGTAGATCGTGCCTCGATTACAGTGGAAAGGAGTCTTCCTGGGTACATACTGAAACATCGAACGTAATATAAAACTAAATTGTTGAATCAAGAAATGTCTAGCAGTAATGATCTATGAAATAACTACTAGGAGATCAATCAGGAGAATCAAATCAAAGAATCAGGAGTTACTTTGCGTAAATTCATTGTATTAAAGATATAAAATTAAAAAGTAATAGTAAAGTAAGAGCAGCGAAGAAATCTTCAACTTAGAAAAATTATCCGTTTTAATAGAATACGGTGACAATTGAGCACAAAATAACTTATGTCGAGACTTAGAATATAAGATAGCAAAGTAAATCGCGAAAGTTTTCTGGTAGACATTTATAAATGTGGTAAGTAGACAGCTTACATAAATGCGTCAGTCTAGATTGAGTTGAATATTATAGGTTTTAGGGCCTTTAAACGCATACCTAATGTTATAGAAATCTCGCTTAAGTTTGTCACCCACAAAGATGAATTAGGAATAATCTTGGTGTTCATCTGCCTTTATCGCATAAAAATGTAACCTCAGTTCTTTGACGCTTGAGGGATGTGTTGGACTTGGGTTTGTAAGTGCTATCAGGCAACCAGTAACTATATGAGCCTCAAAAGACCTTCAAGGTAATCTACGTGACAATTTTGTAGGATTTTGAGCTTCTCGACTTGGTGATAGGACTCCTTTTTTACTTGCTGCTACAGCTCTTGAAAAACCAACTCCAAACAAAGAATGCTACATTTCTCAAGATTCTGAAGAATTGAAAAAGTCTTACCTTCTCCAAAACCCCCCTCAAAAATCAATGAAGTGCTATAATCAACATGAAACCTATAGACATAACAACATTATTTTATATCATTGCTTTATGTCAAAACAAAACTTTTTCTAACTTGTGATGTCGTAATTTGATTAAGTACTTTGTTCTGAAGTACCTCACTTCCTCAGTTATCGCCTAACGAAGTTTGGATTACGTTCTGCTCTCAGATGTGTAGTTAATTATTACCGACGGTGTAACTGTTCTCAACGTGAATTATAGAACCTGTTTTACGTCTTTTAAATGTTAAACTTAATTGCAGGTAATTAAAACTTCAGCACAAATTTGAATTGAATTAATGCGAAACTTTCTGTAACGTAGCTTTACTGTCGTTGTTTGCTTAAGAACAAACGTTTAGATTTGCATATGTAGAAACGTGTAATAACTTAATTTACTTGTTCAGCAAATTTCTTACAAGGGTAGGATCGAAAAGTATTTTTTTAGAATAGTGGTGACAAAAGGGCACAAAGTCCAACTTATGGTAAGTATTTGCTGTGGCCCATAGACATCTACATGTATCCTCAATTAAAATTCAAAATTCAATCGCATTGAGCTGCTATTTTACGCTGGTATTCTGTGAGAGCGTAGTACTTCCTCGGTCGAGCCGACCCATTCGTGTTACAACAATAATATAGCTGCAGCGTGGCTCTACCACGTAAATAAACTCGTTAATATTTTTATGTCAATTAACAACAGCGTTATCAGTGTGAGTTCCAGTTTGCAACAGTTGCCAGTATAATAATATGCCCTTAGGCAATTCAACTTACTTTTTGGGGGTAAAAATACATGTTAAATGTTGAAAAACAAAAAAATTCACATATTTTTTCCAAATCAGTGTTAAAAGCGAAATTATTTTCTTTATGTATTATTTATACTTGAGATCACGATATTCCTTGGTCCGCTTGAAGTGAAAAATTATCTATACATATAATAAAACTGTAAATAGCAGATGTCTGTACATTTTATATTTTTGTAATAAAAGTGATTGAGGGGTACTAAAAATAAGTAATTAAATACATTTCTACCATTTTTAGAATTTTCTGTCTGTCTGTCTGTCTGTCTGTTTGTTTGTGAACGTATCACGTATAAAGTACTAATTTATATCATAAGAATTTTTAAGGAAATTATAAAGTGTATCTTCGTGTTACATTTAGTCTTTATTTCATTAAAATCAGTTCATTCCATCAAAAGTTATGATAAATATTCTGAAGTATGGATAGGGAAGTATAGGTACGAATTTGCTCAACGGTGGCTTTGTTTGAGTCATCAAGTGCATTTTAAACTAATATCATATCATAAATCATAGTTAAATTATGTAAAATAATGATATAATTATGTATATCTAAAACGCAGTAAACAAAAGTATTAAAGAACGTATTAAATATATTATACAAAAATATATTAACCTTATTAACTAAATCTGAAGCACAATAGTAACCCATTTCTTCGATAGATGGTGGTGTTGTGAAAATGTAATGCAATTGCAATGTGGTTTTGTCCTGTAGATGAGTTTTCCTATTTACTACTAATCTTTATTATATTACTCGCTGCCCTACTGCGTGTTGACAAACTCAATTTATTCTTTACCGCCGAGTACTCTATGTGGTAAATCAAATTTTAAAAGAGCTATTAACAATTGCGTTGGTTTTGGCGAGAGTCAAACTTTATTTTTTGCTTACTGTGCAGGCACTGATTTATAAGTTCTCTTGCGTTTTATATAATGTATCAATCGCGTCAATTAATCTCTTTTATTTTTAGAATTGATGTTAGCAGCGCCATCTCTCTTTAAATATATACATATAATAAAAATGATGATAACATGTTGTGTCTCTTTCTGTACATTGTATATATATTTTAGTGGCTAAAATCATTATGGGGAACTGAAAATAATTAAAAAAGAACATTTTATAATTTTTAGAATTGTCTGTCTGTCTATTTGTCTGTTATTATATGAACGCATCACGTCTAAAGTAAAATTCTTTTATTTTCAAAGAAATCGTTAAGAAAATCATAAAGCGTATCTTCGAGTTACATTTAACCTTTGTTTTATTAAAATTGGTTAATTCTATCGAAAGTAATGATTATTATTTCGAAATGTAGGTTCAAATTTGTTCAATGGCGCCATAAAATCTCAGAAATAGTAATAAAAAGATTTGTGTGTAAAAAAAAACGTTCCATAATAATTAATATATTTATACTTAAAACACAAAAAGAGATTTAAAAAGGATGTTTTCTCACACAAAGGACGTAATAGATGGAGTTGTACAAATTACAAACTTTACTGAATTGCTGTGTTGAGATTTTTCGCCGATGAATCGTATTGAGACTTACTGAAGAAATTTGTATCCATCGAAGCCATACAACGGAACCCGACCAAAAATAAAAATTTTGCAACGAAATGTCGTGATATTGTATTTATAATATACGCAAAGTCAGTACTGCCATTTTAGCGCTTTGGGAACTAGATTTAGCGCTTTTTTGGAATGTATAGCGCGCATTTCGAAATTTTAGCACCTAGCTTAATCCAGCGATTTTTGGTGTATTTAGCACACATTTATAGCAGCACTGTTAGTCCACATTATAATAATGACCTTTATTATTTTTTCCCACAAATAGTAATTTGCAGTTTATCATTTTCAAACATATTTTTTCCACAAAACAAAAAGCATGGGAGACGAGTCCAAACTAGGATACCCTGTGCTATGGATCTCCTGGCTTCCCCTTTAGGATGATCAACTTGATTTTTTTACCGACGACTATAAGCGGGGAAATCCCCTTTATTAAAGTTTTCGTTCATGGTTTTGGCAACGCATTTATTTTGCTTTATTCAGTTTCAGTCAGTTGCTTAGAGCACAGCTAAGTTAAAAGTTACTTAGAAGTTATAACACAAAGAAACTGTGTAGCAACCGCAATCAGATGCTGACATCTGAAATTAAGTTGCGAAATACATTGCACTTTAAAACAATTAATGACATTTTTATTGTTCGTACAGTACTAACTACTGTTGACAGCAATTGCCATAATTATAAGTCGATGTCCTGCGAAGTATTGATACATCAAAAACATATTGCCAGAAAAAAAACTTAATGTTGTTTTCTTTATTATGATTATATAAAAAAACACAAACTTTGTTTGTAGTTAATTTAGCGCGAAATCTAGGGCTTTTTTAAAGCGCTGTTTTCATGAAATCTAGCGCTTTTTGTGTTGTCCTAGAGCTGAATGAGTTTTTTTTTATCTGGCAGCACTGCCCAAAAACCCTCTATTAAGAAGTAACTTTCCTTTCAGTTTTAAGCGCGTTCAGTACCCAGTTACAGTGAGCGTGTGTTATGCGATGACCGTAAATAAAGCGCAAGGTCAAACTTTACGCGTTGTAGGAGTGTACCTCAGTACTGACTGTTTTGCACATGGCCAACTCTATGTTGCTTTTTCCCGCGTTAGTAGCCCCCGTAACCTTTTTGTGTACACCCCGGCTAAGCCTACTTCTAACGTCGTTTACACAGAAGCTCTATCATAAAAGACTTAGAACTTTGATGATAATGATTTATTTAGTTACCACTTATTGATACAGTAATGAAATAAATCGTTTAATATTCTCTTACCTAAACGACAAATTCTTTATGTAAAACCTGTATACGCGAGCTATGCCGCGGGCACAGCTAGTTTTTAATATAAAAGTATAAGCCGGCCTCAAAGAACTAAAAATTAACATGATATCAAATTCTACTTAAATTCTTTTATATATATCACGTAAGGATTTAAATGTGATAATGATTCATTATAATATTGAATAATATAAAAAGTTTTTTGAAAATAAAAAGCGTTATACTGTCTAAATCTAAAACGCATAAAAAATATCAACTTGAAGCGCTAAGAGCACTGGATAAAAATCCGAACTACTAAGTCTGGTTCACAGCGACGCTGAGACATAATTTTCTTGCAGTAATGGATAAAAAATAGTTTACGACGCGTCTCCCCATCTTCATTTTATGCAGATAAATTTTAAAGTAGGAATCTTCATGACATAAAGGTATATGAGAATACATTATTAACATCAGAATGTTATTACTTCCATTTCGTTATATAGTCGTCTTCCCAATCTTGTAGTGGCGGTATAAGCATCTCGTTTAGTGAGTGTAGAGAAACGTAGACCCCTTTTTACTGGATACGAGGCAATCCATCTTAGTACTCAGGGGCGACAACGCTTCTGCATATTGATTCTTAATTCATGATAGATGTAGATGTCTATGGGCCAGAGTATCCACTTACCATCGGGTGGAATGTGTTTTTATTTGTCGATAGATCTCGCAGCTTTGAATTTGTCGTTCCCAGTTATTTTACAAGATCTCCCGAAAATGTTAACTACATTCTAAAATGAAAGCCGTATGCTTTTTTGCGTCATCTTAAAAAAAAACCATATTATTATAAAGGCATGGACATTTTTTTTTATAGGATAGGGTGACAAACGAGCACACAGTCCACCTGATGGTAAGTGGTTACTGTGACCCATAGACATCTCATCTATCATCAATAAAGAGTCAAGATGCAGATGCGTTGCCACCCGTGAGGACTAAGATGGAATGCCTCTTTGCCAGTAATAAGGGTCTCCGGTTCTCTACACTGACCATACGAAACACAGCAGTGTTAAGATGCTATTTTACGCTGGTTTTCTGTGAGAGCGTGGTCCTTCCCCGGTCGAGCCGACCCATTCGTGCTACAACTATACTACTAATATAGCTGCACATGGCTCTAACATGTATAAGAGCATCTACAGAATACTTTTTTTTAAATACTATTAATGCTATTGAACATTACTAATATTCCCTTTAATCACTTCTGGTAAGCTTAAAATGTTTGTGTTAGAAGTGGTTCACGACAGTAGTCGAATGGCGGATTCAAATCCACGATTTTTCGAGTTCGCGGTCAGTGCCCTGCCATTAGGCTAATGACGCTTATACTTTGCATCACAGAATCACTTTGCAATTAAAACAGATTTTTTATTAGAATTAGATTTAATTAAAACAATAAGACAAAAAAAATGTGAGTGTACTTATGTACGCACGTCTTCTTTAGCATAACCTTAAATATAGTTATCAGTTTCCACAAAAACCTGAGAGACAGTTACCCAATGAAGCTTTGAGGTATCAGTGTGCGCACGCATCCTAGAAAACAACTTCATGGTGCCGTTTTCATCCGTCGGTGTGCGCGCGTCGTAAAAAAATCACTCTCATAATTTTTCCCAAACTCCCCAAAATAGTATAACTTAAAAAATGTCTAAGTATGTGATCGGGGTCATTATTTTAAATTATTATCGGCATACTGTTAGTAGTACTCTGTGGGATGCACACGACTTCGCGTTCACAAACTGAAATATGAGTGGAATCACTATTTTTAATAAAACTATTTTTGTTTTTGTGTACATACATTCAACTTTTTTCTAAGGGATACCCTTGGACCTAGGTTATACATTGATGTTATGGGTCTCTTTTGCAAAACGAACATAGTTTCAATGTCACCTCTTACGACACCCATGGAATTATTTGGGATATTCTTACGCCGCCACTACATGGCAAATAACAACATAAATTTATAAGTAACAATTTCATTTTTAATTATAAATTAACAACTAAACATAATTATTTGGAGTGGAAGACCAGTGCCGTTAAGTCGGTTATTCATCAATGCACTCTAATGGGGCGGCATTTTGCTTAACTTTGCGGCCCGTCTCCCACATAGCAATCCTTCAATTTTGGAACAGGTAATTAATTTAAGTAACAAAGAAATTGTTACCGTTTATCTGTAGTAACGAGGACATAGTACAAAGAAAGATATAAATCAAAACTAAAAATTGCAGAACAATTTTAGTTGTGGCTGCGGCTACCGAACCGAGATAGTGCCCACTTTCTGAGCTACTACGATTCTCAAAATATTCCATATCACTGAAAATTGGTACACATTTTCAGTCCTTATAATGCAAAGCGATAAGTCATTTATCTATGGTCTCTTAGCAACACCTATTATTCAAGTAGACCTTATTTAATGCAATAATAATAATGTCCTCTAGACCAAATTTCGGTCACGACGGCCAAACTCAACGGAGACTAGCCATCTGGCTGGTTTAAACAGGCTGCAATGACAGCCAGTCCGGAGAACATTATTATTTGTATTAATTCGTTCATACGAGATGTGGAAAATTGTTTTCACAAACACACCTACGACAATTTTCAAGTAATTTATTGCTTCGACTTTCTTCGCCGGTGTCAACAAAAAGATCGCTCCTCTCGATTGAAACCGAAGCACGTATTCAATTTAACGAACGATTCGCAACAAATAAATTTCTTCACCTGATCCGATCTCAGCAAGTCGGGCTATTATTAATCAGATAGTATCAAACTTCACTGAGAGGCTAGAGGAAGTGATATGAATTATTTAAAATAGCTTCGCTAACATTTTGTGAATTATAGGAATATTTTAAAGTTTAAAGTTATAGATTTTATTTTTTATCAATAAGGATTTGTCCCTAAAACACAGTATATCTGATGGTAAGCGTTCCATAGACATCTACATCTATATTCAGTTAATGATTAAAATGCAGATGAATGTCACACATGAGGACTAAGATAGAATGCCTCGTTTCCAGTGAAGAAACTCACTAGTTCTCTACACTCACCATATAAAACAGCAGCATAAAGCTGTTATTTTACGCTGGTATTCTGTGAGAGCGTAGTCCCCGCTCAAGCTGACCCAATCGTGCTGCAACCGCGATATAGATACAACATTGTTCTACCGCGGAAAAATCATAACATAAGTCTACTGCACGCAATTTGGACAGTTTTGATAGTGAGCATTAATCCTGTCTCGTACTGGTTATGCTGTTCTTTATCACTATTTAGGAGATTTGGGTTCGACTTGTGAGGATAGATTTTTCGCCATCAATGGTTCCGCAAAATAAAAGAATAGTTTTATTTAATAATATAAATATTTCAATAAATAGAATATAGTCTTTTTATGCTTTTACCTCGGTTTGGAAAACTATTTCTGTCCTGGGTAGAACCAGCAAGAAACCCAACTATTTTATATTATCTCACTTGTCTCCCTTTTCTAGCCACTTTCGGCTTTAGAGACTATTTTCTGACTTCTACATTGAAGTCCTGATGTTCCGCCCGGCAATGTGCTTGGAAGTGACTATCTCAGCCGATTTTGGCGAGAACAGTACAAGCTCACTTAGGACAGGTTAGAATACCGTGCAGTGCGGTTTTAAGCTCCAAGCTTACAAAAAAAACCTTTTTTGATTTTTATCAAACGAGTATGCATTGCCCTTGTAATATAAAATAAGTTAAAAACGCGATGAATTCCGTAAAAACTAGTTTCATTCAAATACACATCACTATTTTCAATAAATATTTTTTTGTGTTTCCTTTTTGCTCATTAGTAAACAAGATAAAGCACAAGATGTTGGCACTTAAAAAAATATGTTTTCTTCTTTCCTGTAGATAATCTAATGGTTAATCCTCGAGATGAATCACTTCACGTAACTTTATTGAATTAAATGCGCTTGGAAAAGTCGTCGCCATAGTACGTCAGCATAGTAACGTTCCGCAAGTCATAAAAATGAAATAAATTCTGCGTTTGGGCTCTGTAGACTTCGGACTTGTCGGTCGAGTTCACTCCCGTCACTGCACTTAGCTCATGCACAGAATTAACAATTGTTATACACCGCCTTGCTTTCTTACTTGGTTCTCTGTGTTTGGTTGCTGCCTTGGTGTCCTCACTGTAGTGCGCGAAGTACGCAGTCCCGGGAAACAGTAGTCTCACTGTGTTGCTGTGAAGTGTATCGGACGATGGTTGTGGTGCAAAGAGAGTTTAGTGCGTAAATCTCCTTCTTGGCTTCCTAGTACTTGTATCGGCAATAGTAAGTAGATTGAAACACACACGTGGCCTCACAGGCGGCCATCGTTTTTAAATTTAGTGTTGTTTGTTAAATTAGGCAACAACTAGGTACACACCCTAGCGTATCAAGGCGCTAAGTGTATAGGTGTTTGTTCTAGGCACACACCTCACCCGCCGAAAGGTGGGGGAGCTTGATACACATCTGTGCTTGTATATATA
Source organism: Parnassius mnemosyne (assembly GCA_963668995.1). NCBI lineage: Eukaryota > Metazoa > Arthropoda > Insecta > Lepidoptera > Papilionidae > Parnassius > Parnassius mnemosyne. Next base: position 46,768,708 of record CAVLGL010000024.1, on the reverse strand, counting down.
CATAGTAAACAAGATAGCGACGTTTACAACCGATGAACTAGCCGACCTTTTTAGTCGAGCTTGCATCGATATTTGGGCTGTGTTTATTGCACAGTGCAATGCCCGACCTGCGAGTCCACGCCTCTAGCCGGCTCATCTACCTAGCCTGTTTGACGCCCTATCGACCGTTCGACCGTGCGGATCGACGACCCTCTGTCGCCGAGCACTGGACCTATAACCGCTAGGTCTATAGACACCGCGTTTATGACGCCGTGTCCACCGCGCTGTCCGCGATATCCACCCACGGCACTTTTCCGGTCTTTTTGGATACCGAATCAAGCTCCATTATGGAGACCGACACGCGAGTCTCGTTCAAGCCCGAAGACGAATGCTTCACCCTCGTACAGGACAAAAAGCGCAAACGTGCAGCACCAAAATAAGACAGTACCTAACTCTGCCCCTTCGTCTCCCGCCACTCTGGCAAAAAAGCCAGCCCCCACGAAGCGCGCTCAAGCCCCCACTCCTGCGCCAAGCCAGCAGCAAATGGGTAGCTGTTATGGGTAGGTGCTGAACGTAGGATAAAGCCGTTGCCGTTCATAATCATCCTAGACAAAAGAAATGGATTAACTTATAATTAATAGAATCAGGCGTTACTTTGCGGAAATCAATTATATAAAAGCTTTTACAAAAATTTACTTCGCAAATATCCACGTTATAGCAGCACCGCTACTCCCAACACCACTACACTAGGCAAGACAAACCACTACTGATAATCTTGCCTAGTGTAGTAGTGTTGGGAGTTGCGGTACTGGGATTAGTGGTGACGGGGATAGTGCACGCAATTGAGGGAGGGCGGGTGGTGCTCTTCATACTAGGTAAGACACATCATTTTATTTTATAACGCGGATATTTGCGAAGTAAATTTTTGTAAAAGCTTTTTTTGGATTAACCTATCATACTGGTTGGACTCCGAAAAAATCTATTACCCAAAGGTGCAAAACACCATTCAGGGCATTCACATGTTTGTAAAGTCGTCCGCGGTATTCTGCAGTGTAACAAGTCACCTGCGAGCCCAGCAAATAAGCTTCAACACATACGGCCTCCCAGAGGAGCGTAACCTTCGCGTGATTGTCCGCGGTCTCCATAAAGATCTTGAGACTGCGCACATATAAAACGTCCTCAAAGCCCAAAATCTCCCGGTCCGGGAGGTGCATAGAATGCACAACCAGACCGACCGTAAACACTTTTTAGAATTATTCCTGGTGATTCTGGACCTGTATTCGGAAGGCAAGGAGATTTTAACATTCAGCGCATCTGCAACCTAACGGAGATTGCAGTTGAAGCCCCTCAAAATAGCGGCATCTTTCGCTAGTACTACCGATGCCAATTATACGGCCACTCAGCCAAAAATTGCTAGGCCGGGCCTAGGTGCGTCAAGTGCCTAGGTGACCACGGCACCACTGACTGCTCCCGCACGCTCGAGATGGCTGAACCTCCGAGCTGCGTCGATTGCTTCGAAAAGGAAGACTCGGCTGCTTGCCCCCCAACCCGCACTGTCCTCGGTGCCCACTTCCGAGCTTCAAATTGTCACCAAGCCTGCCCAAGTCGCCTGGGTAGCCGAAAAAGGTGCAGGGCCTCCCGCGCCCTCCGCGAAAAAACCCAAAGCTTAGGTGAAACCACCGGCACTCGTCGCCTCACGACCAGCGCCACCTTCCTAAGCCCCAAAATCGAAGACCGTTCTAAAACTCGTCTTATTTCGCCGCTGACTTCTATCTAGTCTGCGGTTTCATCAGAAACATTAACGTTGCTGAACTATCTTCTTTGGCCCGCAAGCTACGTAGAGCCACTACCAACTAGAAGATAGGATCGAGGCTACGATTGAGTACAAAGGGCTAATTGACGCAATCTGGTCTTTCCAGTGCGCATAAATACCTCAATTAAAAATCAAAATGGCAGTACAACCTTTAGGTAGAACTAAACCACGCTCTCTAACTAATGCGTTTTTTAACGCAAACGGCCTTAGAGATCAAAAAGACGAGATCGCACGCTGCGTAAACACGATGTAGACGTCATGCTGGTGCAAGAGACCTTCTTGAAGTCTAGCCATAGCGACCTTAAGATCGCAAATAACACCATAGTTAGAAATGATAGGCTGAGCAGCCCTAGAGGGGCAACTTGATCTACTACAAAAGGTCCTTGCACTGTGTACGGATCGACGCCCCTCCGTTAACTAACACAGAAGTCTCATATGTAATATGAAATATGTAAGGAAGCTCTCTCTGGACAACCGCCACTCACGATCATATCGGCGTATCTAACGCGACTCAAACGCATAGTTGAATCATACTTTGAAGAAGTACTCAATCTAGGGTCCAGTGTTATAATAGCGGGAGAAATCAACAGTAAGCATTCCTCCTGGAATACGTGTACAAGCAATCCCAATAGTATGGTTTTGTTCGATCTCACGGAGCGACTAAACTTCGATATTATCGCGCCTGAGACGCCAACTCGCTACCCATTCGCAACCAGTTACGAACCGGACGTCTTTAACGTAGCTATACTTAAAGATAACCGCCTGTCGATATCATCGATTGAACAATATTAGAACTCGATTCGGTCCATAGATCAGTCCTAATGCAGCTGGACCGGCCCGCAGGTGAAATCCTTCAGACCAAAACCATGGTTTACTGGCGTTATCTCGAGATACAACTCGAGTCTACTACCCAGCATTTAGACGAAATCCCTGATAAGATAGACTCTGCAGAAGAGGCCAATAAGGTAATTACCGAAGATTGAAGAGTTCTCTCGTAGGTTTCGTGTGTCGAGCAATCGACACATGAAGCTTCGTGATAAAAACGTGGCCATAAGACAATATGGTCTCTGTCGTACCATAATGAGGATAAATGTATGAGTCTATGTCTCTGATGTCTATGAGTTACAGCAACCACTTACCATCAGGTGGACTGTGTGCTCGTTTGCCACCCTATTCTATAAAAAAAGACAATAAATTCGGACTGCGCAACCTCCAAAACTAGGTAAAACAACGCATCAAAGAGTTTATATATGATAAGTGGGATAATCTGCTGACGGACATTGAGCTATCACACACTTCTGGCAGTTGACCCGAGCTCTGAAAGTAGAACAATCCTCATCTATGCCGCCACTAACTAGACCAGGAAACACCGATCTCATCTTTGATGACTCTGAAAAGGCCGAAAGCCTCGCGGACAGTTTAGAGAGCCAATGTACTCCCTCTAGCGAACTGATATATTCCGCTCACCTTGCAGAAGTCGAAGCGAAGGTCGAGCTTAAGTCTGCACTTCCACCAGCCGGCGACTCTTTAGAGCCTGTGACATTTGACGAAGTCACAGAAGCAATAAAAACCTCAAAAAGAAATTAGCACCCGGACCCGATGGCATTAGCATCAGGGTGCTGAAATCTCTCTCCATGCCACTTTTGTGCCTCCTAGTAGGCATATTCAACACTCTTCTTTCCTGATGCTCCTTCCCAGACGCCTGGAAAGAGGCATATGTAATAGGAATCCCGAAACCAGGGAAACCGCGCACATTAGCCTCTACTTACAGACTAATCAATAATTTTTATTAGTGATAGTGACGGCTCCGTGGTGCAGTGGCTTAGCCGCAGGTTTGAATCCCGCACGGGACACGTATTTGTATGGCCTAAAAATAATTTGTCCGGGTCTGGATGTTTGTCCTCGTGCAATTTATGTTTGTAAATTGCCTCTACGATACAGAAGAAAATTCTAGTGTGGGGGTAACGTTTTTTAAAAAAAATAAAAAAAAATAATTTTAAATGGTTTACCGCGTAGAGCTATGAAAATAATTAGTTTTAGTTATCAGATTAATATATTTTTTTCTTTTACTATTGTTTGGTTATGCAAATAAAGGGTAAATCTCTATACCTTTCAGACCGGAAAACAGCAGTGTAAGCACTTCTAGTTGGCGGCAGCAATTGGTAAGAGGGGGTACCTACACAGACACTCTCCTTAGTAGAAAGGCATCTAACCACATAAAAGAAGTATTCAACCTCATAAATATAGTATTTGGTGCATTATGAGATCTACAGAACTTTCTGAACTGAGGTACTCCAACTTACTTCCTTTTTAAGGAAGTGGAGAGACCTCTTCAAATTATATCTAGTTAATACTGGTTATATTTAAAAATTCTCTAACGACAAATTTAAATCAAACTTAAGCTGATCAGTGATGCTTGCGGCAAGATAATTAACGTTATTTTTATCACAAAATTTCATGGCGAGCAAAGTATAAAGATTGAACAAGATATGAATATCTGATATGAATTTTGTTACTCGTAAAATTTCCGCGGTACGTTTTATTATAATATAAAATATCTCACGCCTCATAAAATATCTTCCAGAAATGATAAATTCTTCTTGAGTTTTCGTCAAACTACTTTATATTTTAGAAAATATATCGATAGTGACATATTAAATCATACAAATTTTCAGTATCATTATGACCAGACCACTTGCAGTGACAGACGGATCTCTGTCTTCAATTTAATCTAACTTAAATTAAAACATTGTGGAAAACATTGTACGTCTTAAAAATAGAAAAATAACGAATGATAAAGTTAAAAACTTAGTATAACCGACTTCAATATAAATAAAATAATTTATTCTTGATTTATTTAAAACCGCTCAAACGATTTTGACAAAATTTAAATAGGATCATTTGGAAAGTGTACCCTTTGAAACAAAGAAATAATTTTTCAAATCGGTTCAGGCATCTTTGAGTAATCGGTGAACATCAAAGAGATTTAAAATAAATATATACTATAGAGCGGGCATTGGGAACATTTATATACAAAAACTTTGAGCTAGTGCGCGTGTAACGCCCTCTAGCTAAAAATAGCGAAACAACGCTAAGCATTTATTAAGAAAACATTTTAGCTATTCCCCAGTAGGTGACGCTAATAAATATAACGTCGTTTTAGGAATGTTACCGTTTCGATATCAAAGTATCGATAATGTTGTTGAAAGTTATTGAGTTTTAAAAGCTTTTCGATATAATAATAGGGAATCTCTGTTCTTACATTCGTTTATTTTACATAAATACACTTCAAATCTAAAATATTTTAGGAAAACACTGAACTTAAAAGTCGTTTCACGATTTTTCACGTTTACTTAAAGACACTACTCACATCAATTAAAAAAATTACTTTAAGTTTTTATCTTATTTTCTAACTCAGGCCTAACCCACAACTTCTAGCATCTAATATCTTTAACAGTACAAATTGTTTTATTGTAACAAACTTATAGCCCTCTCCTATCGCTGTAGCCAGGATCTTATAGAAAAGTGGGCAAACGAGCATGCGGCGCACCTAATGGTAAGTAACAACCGCCGCCCATGAACAACCGCAACACCAGGGGAATCGCAGATGCGTTGCCGGCCTTTTAGAAAGGTGTAAGCTCTTTTCTTGAAGGTCCTAGTCGTATCGGTCCGGAAAAATCGCCGGTGGTAAACAATTCCACAGAGAATTTGTACGAGGAAGAAAACTCCTAGTAAAACGCAGAGTCGTGGACTGCCAAACGTCTAGATGGTAAGGATGGTTTCGTGAATTTTGACGCGATGTGCATTCGTGAAGTTTGGCGGCTGGAATTAATCCGAACAATTCCTCTAAGCACTCCCCGTGGTAAATTCGATAGAAAATGCAAAGGGATGAAAACATCCCTCTACGCTGGATGCGGTCAAGTGGAAGGAGCTGGCACTGGGGTGCCCCGGCCCAGAGCTGAGAACAGTATACCATGTGAGGCCGAACTTTTCTATCTATAATGGCTTTGTCTTTGAAAACCACCAGACAATGAAGCCCGGTGTAAAACTACCAGACAATGAAGCCTGGTATATAAAAGAGAAGACTTGCTGTATTGCTAAACATCAACACAGCAAGTATACTCAGCATGCTCACAAGCAACACAGAAAATCTCATCAGCATGTTAAAATAAAATTTCCCGCCCTTGCTCCACATAAAATAGGCTACTTAGCATAGTTGGTATATGCTACTCATATTTGTTGGTATGGGTACAGTATCGTTGACTGTTTTACCTCCTTAAATATTGTAAAGGATTAAGTCGGCATCCTATATATTTTTTTTTTATCGATAACCCCAACTTATAAACGTCATCAATCACTAACTTTAACATTGGTAACTAAATAGCGACGTTACTGGATAACAGAGTGTGCTTAATACAATAAAAATAAATGTTCTAGAATAATCCACTAGAAATAATAAAATTTAAAGATTATTCGGTAAATATATGTTATACTTATGATAATAAACCAAAATCACGTTCATTTTTTGCTCCATGTTGTGACTCACAATATTTTAATGCACAACCAGGCATATTTTCTTTAAAAATATTTTTTAAATGTATGAAAGGAATGCGTCTTGACTTTTTGATGATGTCACTAAGACTAAATGACAAGAAACTGAGATATATCCTGTAGGACAAAAGTTACAGACGACAATTTTGCTGCTGAGTCTATTACTACTACTGCTTAAATGTCTTTGGTGAACATACATAAACAAAGATTCAGATGAATTGTAAACAACATCCTATTTGAAGTCGGTTAAAAACAAATGTGTCACAGAGAATAGATAAAGTAAACGTCTTGCAACGCACGCACATAAGCACAGTTTCAGTTACAGTAGCAGACAGAGAAAATAACAATATTTAGTACTGCAGGCACGGGTCTCACTTTATTTTCTCTACTGTTACTGTAGATGTATCTTGGTTGTAGTAAAAGGCGACAGAGGAAAATAAAAGCGGAAGATGGGCAAAAGCATATTCCTGATAATAATTCAAAATAATAAAAAACTGCGGTTGCCAAGCCGTCTGCCCAGCGGGGCAACTGTGGCAAAATCTTCTCTATAAGATAATCTATGGGAGAGTTGAGTTTAATAGTCTGTAATGGAATACTATAGGTGAAACTGCACTTGTGTGAGTGTCAGTACCTCATATCACCGAGCAGTTGTCGGACATATTTCTATGAATATAAAATTAAAAAATGGAATAAAGATAACTATTAATCTTATTCTTGAAATAATTAAAAGCAAGTACTTATATTGAAGTGAAAAAAATTATATTCACTCTTTTGTTGTCAAAATTCCACGTATTCGGACCAAACGGTTTGCTTCGTGTTAGAAATTTCTACTGCAACGAGAAGGCGTTTAACAATTGCGGATGATTTGAACCCGCGGTCCTGCGACGCTACAATAAAACTCTTAGCCACTCCGCTACTTAGCCAAAAAAATAAAAATAACAGGAGTAATTTTTATAGTACATTTATGGGTCACAAGTGAGCACAAAGTCGATCTTATAGTAAGTGAATACGTAAGCCCGTAGACAGAACCTACACTTGTGCTCCATTAAAAGTCCAATCACAGATATGAGATGGGTTATTTATATACCATTATATCCATAAAAATGCTGCTCCTAATTAAAAAAATAGATAAAAACTTGAGAGCGTATTGTAATGTATTGTAATCCCATCTTGAATAACGATGTCCGTATTATGAAAACCTTTAGAAAGACCCAACTCCATTCAAAAGTTCGTGCAAATATTTTATGAGGTCATTAGCGAAATACAAAATTTACTATTTGTACGTTTCTTTATTGAAGCCAGTCACGTACGCAACCCGTACGATCCACAAAATATTTTGACCGTCTAAATTAAATTACTACCCTTAACTCTATCACTCTCTCCAAGCTATACCACATATACCTAAGTCCTATTTTCTTTGTGTCATGTCATGTGTTTGTGTTGTGTCATTCTTTTTTATACTTTTTTTGTATGAAGTTTTCGTACATACTGTCTTTTTTGCGGGGCTTCTAATGCGTGAATTCTTTAGTGCCACTTCTTCGCCGAAACAATGTCGAGAGAATGGCGTCCTTATCTACCTCCTCTTTGCTTATCTTACCTAATGTCCTCCTTGAAAAAGAACCATAACATATTGCAGTGCTACGTTTGTGAAATACTCATACATTATTAAGCATAGAATAGGAGAAGATAGGATAACATAGGGTAGAATTGGGTAGGATAGGATAGGAAAAGGTAAGAAAAGAAAAGGAAGACAGGACAGGACAGAATAGGAAAGGATAGGATATAATAGGATAGGAAAGTATAGGATGTTGATGTATTGCTGGAATTATTCAAGGCAATATCTGAGTTATTACTCAGATATTGCCTTTTACTCAGATATTGCCTTACACTCCGCCCGCCGGTACGAGGCCGCCACTCGAGAACCTTTTTCCCCATCGGTTGTCGGTTCTTCGACCTATATGGCCGGCCCATTGCTACTTCAGCTTACTAATCCGTTGGGCTATGTCGGTCACTCTAGTTCTACTGCGGATATCCTCATTTCTAAGTTTATCATGCAGAGATACCCCTGGCATAGCCCTCTCCATAGCTCGCTGAGCGACATTGAGCTTCTTTATACGGCCAGCAGTGTAGGACCACTTCTCAGTTCCATAAGTCATCACTGGCAACACGCACTGGATGTACAGTCTAGTTTTCAAGATTTGAGAAGATGTACCGTAATTTCTTGAACGCTGCCCAGCCGAGTTGAATCCGTAGAGGGTCAAGAATCAACATATCGCAGACAAGATCGGCTATGTCCTTAAACAGCTACCATAATGTCATATTATAAGCCACCGAAGAAATTTAGTCGATTTTGTGATACCTTCCGCTATCCCTCTAAAATATGCAGGAATGTACGTGTATAAGCTTGATTGTACATTACTGGATCTTGTGCATAAGTAACCAGTAGCGGTAATCGTTTAACGGTCAGCCACACAGTGGTGTGTCTTTTCTAGTGTAGTTGTTCGGAGGTGACGGGGATAGTGCACTAGGTAAGACACATCATTTAATTTTATCATCATATATCATCTTTGGTTATTAATTTTTATCATCTTTAATATAATGTACATCCTTGCAAAAGTACACCGATTCTGGTTTTACGCGGACTTTTAGTAGTGTGACTACTGATGGATATTTATCTTATATTTACAAACGAGCCTTGGAAAACACGTGTTGCAGGTATATTATAGTTGTAGCTCGAATGGATCGGCTCAACCATAATAGGACCATGCTCTCAGAGAATACAAGCCTAAAATAGCAGCTGAATGGTGCTGTGTTTCGTATGGTGAGTGCAGAGAAACAACAAACATTTTTAATAGAAACGAGGCATTCCGCCCTAGTCCTCAGCAGTGTCAACGCATCTGCATTTTGAGTTTTCATGAAGGATGGATGAAGATGTCTATGGGTAATATCCATCCATATACTGGTGGACTGTTTACTTGGTTGTCACCCTAATAAAAAAACTACGTTAGATAAAATATAGTATTAATACGGCCTAAGTAAATTAATAAATGCAATTACATACATCATCATCATTATAATAATAATTACAGCCCCTCAATACTCCACTGCTGAACATAGGCCTACCCCAAGGAATGCTTCAAAGCACGGTCCTGAGCCACCTGCATCCATCAACTTCCTGCATATCTTACCGACCTCGTCACACACTTCGCTTACCGGTACACGGCTGCCACTCGAGAACTCGAGCTATATGGCCGGCCCATTGCCACTTCAGCTTACTAAACCGTAGGGCTATTTTTGTTACTCTGGTTCTGAGAAACTCTGAGCATAGCCCTCTCAATAGCTCCCTGAGCGGCTTTTAGCATGCGGCTAGCAGTGAACGACCAATTCTCATACCCAAACCATGTCTCATATCAATATGTCATCACTGGAAACACGTACTGGTTGTACAATCTTGTTTTCAAGTTGTGAGGTTTACCGGACTAGAACATATGTCTGGGTCAACACGATGTTATAATTAAAAAAAATGTCTTTATCAAAACGATTAAAGCCTCTTAAGTACTTTGTTGTTGCGTTAACTACCGCTTTTGTTGAATATTATTTGAGAAAATTTCTTCGGGCAAATTTTGCTTTTAACATCGCTTCACCACTGTTCTAAATATTTCACAAACTGCAATTAAAAAGTTTTAAAAGTAAAAGTTTCGGTGAATTTTCTTAAGAAAACTTATATTCGGGCTGAAAGACAAATACTCAATTTGTTATGTAAAATTACAGCCAATAGCTAAGTGTTTGGTTTAACTTACATTTCTTTTTATATAGAAGAAGGGTGACAAGCGATCACACAGTCCAACTGACGGAAGTAAGTGGAAGCTATGGCCCATATACATCTACATTCATTATCGATTATGAATAAAATTATAGATACATTATCACTCCTGAGGTCTAAGGAGTAATGCCTCGTTATACAATACGATATACAGCAACTTTACTCTGCTATTTAATACTGGTATTTAACACTAGGTTTTCTATGAGAATTTGACAGTAAGTGGCGGTGTAAGAATATTTACTGTCCCATATTGTCCTGCGAGTGTCGTAAGAGGCGACAGAGCGAAACAAACTAGGATAGGGGCATTCAAATAAAATAAACCTGCGGTTTAATCTACCAAGCGTAGTAACTTTGATAAATATTCCCCCTTTGAGAATATCGATAAAGAAGCCAGCTGTGAATTTGTAATAGGCTATAACTGTAACCGTATCTATTAGAACATGGTTCTTCTCCGGCCAACCAGACCCATTCGTGCTGCATGAATAATATAGCTGCAGCATGTCTCTTTTTTTGGCCCATGTCGAGAACACCTTTTAGAATATCTTTTTACTTCTCTTATAATATCAAAAACTAAGCAAAATGGAACTTCAAGTGCACGAGCACGCCCTGACCAGTGCCTCAATCATGTTCTAGAGTGTTAGTACGTTTTTTGTTCTTTAAAGTACACTGCTGGAGATGGGCCTTATCCTAAAACTATCCTTATCCTCTTTATAATGTTCTCTAGACTGAATTTTGATCACGGTGGCCAGTCTAAACGAGGACTAGCGATTTGCGCTGGACAGGCTTATAGTACACGAGTGTATGCGTGAACACAGATGCACTCTTCATTCCTTTACTCTTATAGTTCGTTGGGACGATAATTCTATACGAATGGAGGGAGATCAGGACCAACGGTTTACGTGCTTTCCGAGGCATGGAGGTGAAACACCGCCAACTTCTGACTCCGGGTTGCTACTGAGACTTTCTTGACAGAATAACCCAAAAACTGATTTTTTTGTACCTACCCTCAAATTAAAACCGTTCATAATGATTTCTTATATTTACGCGAACACCACACATTGAATAAAACTACTTTTACGGATTTTATCGCGTTTAATTAAGTTATTTTATATTCCCGACGCAACCGTGGTTGCTGGAAAGCAACCGAAACGTCGGGAAAATAAAATAACTTAATTAAACGCGATAAAATCCGTAAAAGTAGGTTTATTCAATAAAACCTTACAATCAGCAATCGCGTTAACGGTCACTCGACCAACGAGGGCATCGTTCTCAAGTAGTTATCGTCTGTATGATGAAGTGTACTCTGTCATTTGTCCAATCGTTCATTAATTGATAAAACAGAAACCTTGAATCTTTGAAAATGGAACTTATGGCGCGGGCTTACACCCTGAGCTAAAATATTACAAACATTTATTTTGCTGCACTACGTTTCTATATCTTTATAAAGCCATTTGAAAACATCGTTATTCGCTCGTTCTCTATGTGGAAAGAAACAAACCGATCACTTTCAAAGATAATATATATAACACGGATTCCATTTGCTGACTGACTTAAGTTAAGGCATTGTTACATCCACAGGAAGATAGTTGAATTCTCTACGAAACGGTTTATTTTAAGAAAATATATGCTAAAGTGTAAATCTTATGTAAAATAAGAAATTTCTTTAAGTTGCACATCTTACATTTTAAGTGATAGGATATTTTATATTGATTTTATTTTAGAATAAGGAAGAGAAACGAGCACAAAGTCTATCTGATGGTAAGCGGTCACTGTGGCTCATAGACTGTACATATTATCGTTGTAAGGCGAATGGGTCAGCTCAACCGGGGAAGAACCTCGTTCTCACAATTTTTTTTTTATATGGTAAGTATAGAGTATCGAAAACCCTTTTTACTAAAAATGATGTATTCTAGCACCTCAGGGGTGACAACACTTAATTAAGCATAGCTGTATATGCCTAAGGGTCTAAACATTCGCCATTCGACTGCTGTGGTACCCCCTAAGTCAAATATTTTAAAGCTTTTTTTAGAATAAGGGTGACAAACGAGCACACAGTCCACCTGATGGTAAGTGGTTGCTGTGGCCCATAGAATTCTACATCTATCTTCGTCTGCGAATTAAAATGCAGATGCGTGTAGTGTTATGCTACTTACATATCATTTGACATTATTTTAAATTCATTTTTCCATTCTGTTTCGATTTTCTGCATTCACCTCAAAACTGGATATTTTACATCACCTTTATTTCCATAGGATCCTGTAACGATTTTAAACCATAAGAACACAATAACAAATCATTTCTACTTCGTATTTTCACATTATCAGCACTTTTAAATTGGTGTCAATGGAGTCTACCTTTTTTCGATCTTTTAGCTAGTTTTCCGTAACTCTACAATCTTGGGCTTTGTGTGGTCAGCTGCGCTACCTTTTTTCCTATATCAATAATATCTCATTTTCCACTTAAATCTTACCGTTTTCTTATTATAAACCTAAAACCAAAATTTGACATGTTTTGATATTGTTATTTATTTCGTTGCTATATTAATTATATTCAAATTTGCTACCGATCTGTTGTTCCTATTTCGATAATTCCACATAAATACTTTTTTCTCTTGACCATTTACAAAAAAATTTGCGTTTAATTTAAATAATTTTTCCGTTCTCTCTAGAAAGGTATAAAAGCCGAACAATCGGTGATGAAAGGCAGTCTCGCTTCAGTTCTCGAATTGGAAGCATCTCCTAAAGGCCTTATCCCGGGGCCGCACTGCCCCGGGATCCTGCAAGCCTCCACCTACACGTGAAGTCTTCGGCGAAGCCTTCTTCAAGCGCGAAGCCGCACCACTCCGGAAACCTACAAGCCTCCATATACCTCGGAAGTCGTCGGCAGTCTACTTCAAGCGCGGGGGCCACATTACTCCGGGCGCTACGACTGCTTACTCCAGGCGCCGAGTGCACCTACTGCCAGTGCTACCTTTGGGCGCTGCAACTGCTGACTCTAAGCGTTGAGCGCACCTACTCCAGGCGCTACGTGCGCCGGCTCCGGACGCCGCGTGTGCTGGCTTCAGGCGTTGCGTGTCGTCGCTGCTAAGAAACCTACCTCTACAAGCACAACCGGCGTGTGCTGGCTTCAGGCGCTGCGTGCCGTCGCTGCTAAGAAACCTACCTCTACAATCGCAACGTGTGTCGCTTCGACTTTTAGGCTCCACTACAATTCTATATTCCCCTATTCTCCTACCTTTATTTTTTTTTGTAATCTAATTGTACTCTCACTTCATTCATCATCATCCTCATTTCATTTTTTTATAAAATTGTAAATATCTTTGAATTTTGAATATATTTTTGTTTTTGTTGTATTTTTGTTGTTTTGTTGTTCTTAGGTTAGATTTATTATTGTCGCTTCACGACATGCGTTGTCACCCGTGAGGACTATGATAGAATGCCTCTTTTCCAGTAAAACGGGTCTCCCGTTCTCTACACTCACCATACGAAACACAGCACCATTAAGCTGCTATTTCACGCTGGTATTCTGTGAGAGCGTGGTCCTTCCCCGGTCGAGCCGACTTATTCGTGCTACAACTTTACTATTAATATAGCTGCAGCATGGCTGTACCTCGCATAAAACTAAACTTCCTTAACCATTAAGCTACTGTCGCTTCAAACTTCGTACAACACGTAACAGTTGTACTAGTAATGTTGCCAGCGCTACACGGATTAAAAAAAGTTAACTTAAACAATAGCGTAATTACGTTCTATTGTTGGAAAAAGCCACGTATAATTTATAAGAGGAATTCTTAGGATACTCATATGGAGTCAAACGCGATGCCCTTTTTGTGTATCCAGTCAAGACAGGTAGGTGACTCAACTTACCATTAGTCGCGCTTTATGCTCGTTTGTCGCTTTTACTTATTTCAAAAAATGCTTAGCTAATTGTCGATTTTTTTTTGAATGATAAGGCGAAAGAAAATACTTTCAACTTCAACTTTATCAGATAAATATAGTCTAAAAAGCAGCTTGGACAACCGAGAAAATTTTAAAAGAATTGTTACAGCGATGCGGTTTTTTGAGGCGCTTTTCCAAAGCGCAACTTACTCGTACTTTAATTTTTGCAGACTACTTTAAATAAGGGCTATTTTGAAAAAGTACGATTTTGTCATTATCTCTGGAATTCTTTGTACTGTGCAAAAGAAACTTCAAAACTATAATTTAGAATATAAATACCATTTTTAACGTTAAGACTGATTGAGCCTTGTTGGGGGCCTGTTAATACCATCACCCTTACGACTGTCGAACTGTAGTCGACTTGAAACAAAGAAGGCAGATTCATATTCAGATTATACAGATTCGTTTACAGACTGTATGGCTCTGTATACGCTTCAGACCAGAAAACAGTCCAACATCATTTTATACTTGCTGTATGTGTGAAAGAATAGGTCTATTTCTCATTCTAATCGGCATTTTTACTCACCCTGCACATGAAATTATTTTAATAATTATTCGTTTTAAATAAAATTCTGAGAAAAAAATTTTGTTCTCCTTTTCTGTAAAGATAATTTTAATATAACATTAAACAAAATGTAACTAGCAATATATTAGTACACCTCCATTATTTTAGCTCAGTTTTAATTACTCGAAACTCAGTTAGGTTATTATAAAAAAAAAACTGACATGTAAACGAATGTAGATCAGATTTTAATTCAAATAGGTTTTTACTTATATATACATCTATTTATACTGAATAGTGACCCAAATAGAGCGTCCCGAGCGGGGACACGTACAATAGCGCTTTCGATTAGGATATTTTGATTTATGGTAAATTCTGAAATACGATTTGATTTATTGGAATAAGTGTACATATTTTATTACGTGGTAGAGGCATGCTGCAGCTATGTTTGTAGCACGAATGGGTCGGCTCGACCAGGTAAGGACCACAATCTCACAGAACACCACCGTAAAATAGCAGCTTAATGCTGCTGTGTTTCGTATAGGCAATGTAGAGGACCGGAAACCCTTTGTACTGAAAACGAAGCATTCTATGTTATTCCTCAAGGGTGACAACGCATATGCATTTCATAATCGAAAAATAGAAATGTTGATATATTTGGGCCACATTATCTGTGTGACTGTGTGCTCTTTTGTCACTTATTTTCTATAAAAAAAATCCTAAATCGGCTCTTTTAATCCCTGCTAATATTATAAAAGCGAAAGTGTGTTTGTCGGTTCTAAGGACAAAACCACAAACACGCTTCTTTCACGCAACATTTTTTATATCGTTTAGTGTTTGTAATTTTTCTAGATATAATTTATGGACCGGAGAATATGCATAGGCTATTTTTTATATATCCTAGTAAATGCCAGTTACGTATGGGATATATCTGGAGCGTTATTTTGTTAAGTTTTTGTGCTCAAAGAGCTAAGCATATTTCAATTAAATTAAGGGCTACTAATAATTGTGAAAATTAAATAATACACCAGGAAAACTATAAGTAATATAAGACATTAAACGAAATGACATTTTGTTCGACGCGACAATCGAGAGAGAGAGCAGTGTCACAGACAGCAACCACTGAAGTTAATTTTTATTTTTAATTTAACGTACACAGGCGTAGTTAAACGTTAAATTCTGCCTAAAATAACACATAAGATACTATTCATCCCGGCAAAATACACAGTTCCTACAGAGGCATGCTGCAGCTGCATTATGGCAGCAGCACGAATGGGTCGACTCCACCAGAGAAGAATGACGATTTCCCATAAACCGTTCTGCAGGACATTATTAATTATTATGTTGTGTTATGCTTTGTTGTTATGTTGGTTTTTAGCAAAGAATAATTTAAATTAGTTCTATTTACCACCATTGAACCGTATCCGTAATTAATGGAGATATTACTTACTTACTTTCTTATCTTCACGCACAATCCCTGACAGGGTAGCCAGAGAGAACAGATTGCCAAGTGTCACGATCCTTACATACCTCTTTCGCTTCTTTCAGATTCATTATCTTCTTCTTACATGCACGTCTAGGTATCTAGACTATCCGAGTACTCTTGATAGATATGGAGATATTGATAATAAAATAATTGCCTGCCTATTTTAATTGCATAATTAATAATTGCAACAGTTATTTCATGTTACCTTCAAATGTAAGCGAGGTAACATTAATATTAGATAAATTAAATAGAAAATAATGAAAATGAGTCTGTAAATTATGAGAAAGCGATAAACAACCGCTACAAAAGAGATTTAATATATATGATATATGTCGAATCAAGGAAAATTTAAAACAACTTCTTATTATTGATTGTTCGAATTAATTACCTTTAATTATTATACCCCACCTTTTAGCTTTGGGTGGGATGTATTAAAAATAACGACGCTGTGAATTGCCGATAACTGAGCAGCAGATTTATTCATTTATTAAAAGTTTGCAATTTAACAGAGGCCTCACCTATTATGACAGGATATTCGCCATATTTGCCGTGCTTGTCAGGCGGGGTGGCAACCGCAGTTTTTTAATTTTTACAGAAAGTTAATGATGCCTACCTCCTATTTCAATTCCACCTGCCATCTATAACAACACCCACGGAGAGATATAGGTAGTGGTTTCGCCACGCCACCTACCCACGACACACAACCGTACCTAGTAACACATAACCGAACATAAAGGTCCGAACCTTCAAGACTGCCAGGGCGTCGAGAACAGATGTCCTTTCTGACGTATATGCAAAATCCATCCCGAGGCAAAAACGAGTGTTCCAATGTGTACACCGGGTAGGAGAGATACGATGTATCAGCCGGAGAGGACACCAACGTCTCGGTCAGAAAGAGCAAGGTCAGCTTCGTTGTCTCGAGATGGTAGTGGACGGCGGGACTTCACTCGAACTTAAGGTTTTGTGATGTTGCAGAAATTAACATATAGCGTGGCAGGGGTCGCCTTGGTCTTGTTGCTCAATTAGCCCCGAGCAGTTATTGTTTTCAAATTTTGCTTCCCCCAAAATACGCGGGGTAGCCTAAGCACCCATGTTCACGAGTGGAGTAGCTTGGTCGTGGATGCTAGAGGGATTCTCCATGGATGCTGGTACCGTACTTGGGTAATCTTTAACTTAATTCAGCTACCATATTGATGGTGGGTGGGGGTAATTGGGCCTCCGACCACCTTCACTCACCAGATGAAACGCAGAAGCAGAGCTTTCACTTCACGTCGGTATTCTGCGAGGAAGTGGTACCAACCCGGCTCGAGCCGGCCCATACGTGCAACAGCAAAAGTGGCTCTACCACTGTTAAATTCCTCAATACGCTCTAGAAAACAAACTTCAAATAAAAAATACTGTCTTTAAAGAAATCAACATCCCAGTGGACATGGATTTTCCCAATAAAAAGACAAAATACTCGTAACATATCGTAATATATATTTAATTTTAAGTATCAATTTGAAACAATTATTAACAACTTTGAAATAATAAATAATAATATATTTCTAACAGATCACAGACTGGTACGAGGTACTATAAGTCTTGAAATACAGAAAAAGACGATAAAATATTTCAGCTCTACGAACTCTATTTTAAAAAACACAGTTGCTCGAAACAAATATCAGAACACCCTTGAAAAAAAAGTCAAAAGAACTATACTTTGGAGGTAACCATAAATAGAGTAGAGATCTTAGATATTCCATAGAGTATTTTAAGAATAAAATCGAATCTTCAATAAAATGGTGCCTAAATCAGGCGAAATCTCAAGAAACATATTATGGCTAAAAGACGTGCAGATCTTCAACATAAAAATATCTAAACTATGAGGAAAAAAAGAGCTATCGCAATTATTCAAAACTGCAAACAATAAATTAAAGAAATATTACCAACAACATGGAATACAACTATTAGTAGAACACCTTAATAATACTTGGTGTCTCAAAAAAGCTAATAAATATTTAAATAAAAATAAAAATTGGATACCACAACTTAAAACAAATAAAGACGGAGTTCAGACAAGGAAATATGTTGTCAATATCGCAACAGAATTTTATAAGAACCTCTACGAAGTGCAGACTATAGATATTCTGGAATCTAATCAAACACTAGAGGAGTTCTGTGACTCCACAAATATTGACAAGTTTACCTTATTAGCCTACCTTTAATAGAAATCATCAGAAATATAAACAAGCTGAAAAACGATAAAAGTCCCGCTCCTGACGATATCCTTAACGAAGCTTTGACGCTTGCCAAATATCTATTAGCTGACCCTCTCATGGAATTGTTTAGGAAAACGTAGAGTTGCCAAAAATTGGAGAGAATCAAGAATTATTCTCTTGTATTAAAAAGGTGACTCTATGACTGCTAGCAGCTATCACCCTACAAGCCTGTTACCTGCGATATATAAACTTTTCAAATTATGCCTAGAAAAACGGATAGGAGATCAAATAGATGAACAGCAACCCACAGAACAATCCAGCTTTCGTAGAGGATTGTACACCATAGATCATACCCATACTTTAGACTAAATAAATGAAAAAATTCTAGAGTTCAGTAAACCTCTATATCTTGCGTTTTTAGACTACGTAGAAGCATTTGACTCTATATTCCATGACAGGCTCTTAAATAGCAAAAACATCACAAACGTATAAAGATATCATAAAAAATGTTTACAAACATAGCACAAGCCGAGTTAAAATTTGATAGTAAAGGACCTGGGATCAAAATACGTAGAGGAGTAAAACAAGGAGATACTCTTTCACCTTCACATTTTATAGCAGTACAACAACACATTATGAAAGACCTATCCTGAAATATATCAGGAATTAATCTCAATGGTAACTATTTGAACAACCTACACTTCGCCGATGATATTGTTAACTTCTCATATTCACATTACCTACTTGAAGCCATGATACAAGAAATTAACAATGTAAGCAGAAAAATAGGCCTAAAATTAAACACCGCAAAAACGAACGTATCCACAAATATAACAAAACACGTAGTAAAAGTAGATAAAATAGAGCTTGAATATGTAGAACACTATAACTACCTAGGCAAACAAACATCTATTAAACTGTCAAGAATTCAAGACGATATCGATAGAACAATTGCCATAATCTTGAATTTTTGGAAACACAAAGAGGTACTCAATGCAGATCTACCGCTAAATTTAAAAAAGGAAGTCATGGATTGCTGCATACTTCCCTGTCTCACAAATGGCTGCCAAAAATTGATCTACATACAATAGAAAAACAAGGAATAAAATACCAATATGTCAACATGTAATGGAAAGAAATATCCTAAACCTAAAACTAGAAGATAAATATAAAAACAATCACATTCGCATGAAAACTAGATTGATAGACGCATCTAGTTATGCTCAAAAACTGAAGTGGAAATGGGATGGTCAATGTTGTACGATCTACATATACAAAATGGTCTTAACCTGCAACCATGTGGACAGGACCAATAGGCAAACAAGAAAGATCGAAAGAAAGACGGGTCGATGAGATTGAAAAGACAGCAGGAAAAAATTAGTTAACAATAGCACAGAACCGAAAAGTGTGGGAAAAGATGAAGGAGGCCTTTACCCATAGAGAGGACCTTAATTGAAATATATATATTTTTTTTAATTTCTGTTAAGGAATAAAGATTTATTATTAGTCTCATTTCCGATTCTGATTTGCCTGCAAAATGTGGCGAGAGTAGATCTTTCTTAAATAGGGAGAGATCCATATCTAGTACCTTTACGGATTGATAGAGGAAGAGAAGAAGTAGTCTAAAGTGTTAACATATAATTCTTTACCTATCATCGTTACAGCCTATTAAAAGTTCAATTAATTAAAAAAGTTTTAAAATAAAAGTCATAAATAATTCAAAAACCTTTTACAAGTTTCAAAAGTTTTGTAGATTAAATTTAAGTGAGGTATGGTTAAGCAGCTTTGTTCCCGCTAGCCGGTTTAACATATGCTACAGGAACAAAAAGGAAACCGCTTCTAGAATTTACTTTAATTTAATCAGTAACCCTCTTCTAATTAACTCTAAAAGAATTGCCGAACTGCTGTGAATACAGATATGTTTATTTACGTAATTTTAACTCTGTTATTTGTTTTAAATTATTATCCTTCATATATTTACGAACTCAAACTTGTCTTAAAGTTACTTATCTTGAATGACATATCTATGAATATACTGTAAAGTGCTCCATGCACAACATCACAAGACAACTTTTGTTACTTACAAAATAGATCCTGAATATTTTTAGATAGAATATGCAGGGTTATTTTTCAAAGAGTAGCCAAATTTTATACCGTTAAAAATGTATAAATAATGATATACCATTGTTCCAGTTTTTGAAAATATAAGTAAACAAGTGATATTACTTTTGTTTCTGTCCCAAATTGAATTTGATTTATGGGCAACAACTATGCTTACTGTGCGATCCAATTCACAAAGTTTAGCCAACTGACCGAACCTTACGAATTTTTGCATACGTAGTAAAATAGTAGGCGTTAGATATTTAGGAATGACAATCAGTTACCACAAATTCTGAATTTAAAAGATAAAAAGGACAGAATGTTTGAGATTAATTTTAATTAAATTTTCTTCAACATTCACCTATATTATGTACATATTTTAAGACTTCTCTGTAAATTTAGCCGTATATTGAAAAATAACCCTGTAGATAAAATGAAAAGATCTTCGTATGCATACAAAATTTTATCGATTAGACTTTGTTACTTTATAATGTTGACAGTTAAAGTTGAAGGTAAATAAACATAGAGGTACTTAAACTGGTGATAAAGAATTCCATATCCTGCCAACCGTGACTATTCAGGCAAATTCTCTTTTCAGTAAAATTGTGGAGTCCAATCGTGAACTTGCAAGCTGACAAAGAAGTTTTATTTAGAAAAGGAGTGGAAAATTTGCGGACGTCTGCCTTTCCATAAGATTACTATATGGGTGTCTTCAAGGCAAGAGTTATAAGGCTTTTGTTCCACTTTGTACGTTAATTAGGTAATTTGATTTACTACATTAAAAATGAACCAAAAGACGAAACTCGTCAGATTGTAAATTTAATGAATTAGTTTATTAAAAATTCACCAAAAGTCGACATTTGTCGATTACAAATTTAATCAATAAATTTATTAAAAATGACCCGTAGGACGAAACTCGTTTATTTTTTCGAACATTATATAAATAGAAGTAAAAAAATGTTAAAGTTATAGTTTTACGTCCCAAAGGCCTCTTTTCATTTCTGAGAGGGGTTTAGGGTAAGGAAATGTCCACTGCGTTGCCCCAGTGCGTATTGGCGAACTTTATAAATCTTCCAAAAATTTTATTTCTTATTTCTCTGACATGCAGGTTTCTTAATGATTTTTTCCTTCACTGTCGAGTACGTGGTAATTATATGAATTCTTAATAAAAATATGTGCTTTAATTTATTTATTAAATCATTATATAGTTATGCATATATTTTTGGTATCGTGTAGTGGCGGCTTAAGAAAATCAATTGCCCCATTTTTCACCGCGTGTGGCATAAAAGGTAACTCTAGGAAACCCCAAGCAGATATCATGGATTCCAAAAATACTTTTATAGTTATCTCATCATTTTTCTGGACTGATACGACTTAGGGACATTCAAGAAAAGATTCCAACTCTCTTCTAAAATGCTTGTAACGCTTGGCTGGTGTTGCAATTGTTTATTTATTTATTCCTACTTATAAAACAGTTGTATTTATATTTCTTTAAATGAGTTTGTATTTAAGCGACAGTTTTTTTTATTTTTTTTATTAGAATAAGGGTGACACACAAGCACACAGTCCATCTGATGGAAAGTGGATTCTGTGACCCATGTTACATGATAGAATTCATTTTCCGTCTAGGAGTCCATCTGAGTAAATACTACCCTATTTACTGTTTCTACCGTCATATATTAGTGCTCCACTGCTGAGTGTCAGGTGCAAAAGGACAAAAGAGCAAGGATAATTACAGCTTGTGAAGTATCACTTCTTAGCCTTTAGAGGTGACAATGCATCTGTAGCGTTCTTTGTATAAAGTTGCCCGCAGTCCATGGACCATAGTAATCACCTATACCTATAGTCTCTATTTCCATTCCCATTGTAAAAATTAAAAATTGAATATAAAGAACTTGGAAAAACACCTTATGTAATGTTGATTCATGAAAACAAATGGCACAAATTTTAAAGGACACATTTCCGTAAGCATAGAGTAATTAATATGATGTTAAAGACTAAAGTTTTTATACAGAATACTTAAACAGGATCTGCAAAGTATGAAACGGTGGTTGTAGAGTGTCTGGGTATAATTAAAATACCTCGGAACGATTTTATTGTTTATTTTACTACAGCGTGAAAATATCTCTGTTGGACTTCTTTTTAGATCACTTTAAAAAAAGAAGAACGTTTATTATTTCTGTCTCTATATCTATAATAATTTTTATGCTAAATGGGTGTACAAAAACTATGACTTTTTTTTACTTTTAGTCAAGCGCTGGTGGATTATATGCAATTCGCCTGCATGTTTTTTGAATGTATGTTACGGGATATCTTCATCGATTGTGAACTCACTTTGATGATTCTGTCATATTAAATAGATTATACGAGTAGTTCAGCGGTAGCCCCATATAAATTTGGAAAAATACGCCACCGATATGGGTGGTGAAATAATATGGAGATGAAATTTTTATAGAACTATGTAGACGAAATTGAAGTGTTATATTCCTTAGTTCACTGACAAGGATAATAAAATAACTTGTAATATTTTTTAAAAATAGGTAAAACCGATATAAAAAGACTAAAAAATAAATAAATTTTACATTCTGAAGTCGGGCCAATAATTCTACTATACACCATGCCTTAGCATAAACAGCGTTATAGGTAAAGTAAACCTATATACGTCCCACTGCTGGACACATGCCTCTTTTCACTTCTGAGAGTATGTGCAGACTTCAGAACATTTCATCGAAATGTTTTTATAATTTCTCAGACATACATGTTTTCTCACTATGTTTTCCTTCACCGTCGAGCAAGTAGTAAGTCAGCATTTAATAATACAATTAATAATTTTATTAGTACCCGTTTGGGGGTTGTTCATACACTTTGAAATTTCAGGCGAGCGTATTTTAGCAATACGTTTTCAAACTAACTGCTTCACAATTTAATCCTAGTGATTAAATTATCGGTGTAGGCGAAACAGCCTGGCTTAAGTACTTGAAGGTGGAAGCGTTATCTGTAGCTAAATATAACTAATATAACAGGTTATTTTAAATGGATCTTAATTTAATTTGTGTGAATCTTGTTACCACATAATTATGTTATCGGTCCTCGCCTACGCTGTACACTTCTTCTACTTATCATCCGCTTATCTAGTAGAAATACAATAAGGAAATAAATGAAACTAATTTTAATTTAACTTTTTAATTCCCGAGGTTTCGGGTGCTTTACAGCACCCATGCTCACGGGGGAGACTGAGGTGTTTGACGTCCCGATGCTATAGTTAGCCCGGCTACCTTCAGTATTTAATATTAATTTTTAGTACGATCTACGCAGAATGAACATACAGAAGTATAGCAGTATACCACTGGGCTTAGATTTTATTTTATTAATTATATGATCCCAAGCAGATGGCAGCACTAAAAAGCAAAAGCAGCAAAAACTGACGGTAGCCGGGTTAATTATCTCATCGGGACGTCAAACACCTCAGGCCCTCCCGTCACCATGGGTGCTGTATAGTACCCGAAACGTCGAAAATCAAATAATTAAATTAAACGCGATAAAGTCCGTAAAAATTAGTTTCATTTAATGTGTAGTCTTCGCGTAAATATAAGAAATCAATAAGACATAAATTCCACCGTTTGTACATATATAACAGAATAGCGTTTAAATAATTAATTTATAAATAAATTTATAACTGCATTCTTCATAATTACAGACTTTCACAAGTTCACTTCTGGCCTCCCACAAGGATGCCACAAAGCCCGGTCCACATCCATCGACATCCTGCATCTCTTAAGTCGTCACTTAATCTAGGAGGAGGCCCGTCTTAAACTTAGATTGTTCGTACGAGACTGCCACTTAAGAACCTTTTTTCCCCATCAGTTTTCGGTTTTTAGAGATTATCCGAGCAGCTCTCACTAGATTGGCTGACTTTCTCTTGAAAGATGCAGAAAGTCGATAGTTGCGGGTGGCTCAGGACCGTGCTTTGTGGTATTCCTTGTGAGAAGCCCTTGTCAGCAGTGGTCTTGTAAAGGACTGTATTAATGATGATGATGATGAATCTCGTTTAACCTTGACGTAAAATACCTAGACTGGCAGTGTTTCTTCCGAAAATTGTGCTTACGACTAAATCTGCGATCTGAGAAGGAAGAAGTCCATAACCACCAGTAGAATTTTACGGACAGATGATGAAGAAGATGATGACCATTTTGAGTTTTTTTTTATTCAGCCAATGCAATTTATCATCTATGACAACATTATCCTTATACTACCAGGTGATATTGTAGTCAAGAACAAGCAGGTCGGCAGTTTTTTGCCCCTTTTGTCGATATTTCACGCATTCAAACTAAACATTTTTTATAGAATAAGGGTGACAAATAAGGATATAGTCCACCTGATAGTAAATAATTGAGAAAGATGAGTTTTCACCCCTGAGGACTACGATGGAACGTCTTGTTTCTATTCTCCGGTTTTCTACAGTAATCATACGAAACATTAAACTGCTATTTTACGTTGGTATTCTGTAAAACCGTAGTCCTTCCCCGGCCGAATGGACTCATTCCATCTACATCTATAATATAGCTGCAGCATGGCTCAAAACAAACAGTCAAAACGTGTTTTATTACTCTGAGACAGTTCGATTTCTCATCTAGGGTTTTATCACCACTTACCACTAGGTGACATTGCAGTCAACACGGGCTTAAAATAAGTTAAAAAAATATACATTCGATACTAAATGGGGATACATGTTGATTTATAGTAGTATCGCCCATTACCTAACAGCGTACTAATTATATTTACAATCATCTCTTTAGGTAATGCCATATATTCCCCGTTTATTTTTAATGCCAAGCCTTAATGCCAAGAGGCAATTTCTATCGGCGAACCCGACTCCGTGTAGCAATACAAAAAAAATTCACGTTGGATGCTGAATATAGGTGAATCTTCCAACGTGTCCGACAACGTTTTGTGAAGACGAGAACAAAGCTCTTTTAGTTTTTGTTTAAATAAAATTGTATGTTTTCATTGTACAAAAACATTATAATCAAAAAGTTTATTTATTTATATATTTTCATAATACTAAAGTGATAACGAACACACAAACACCCACAAATTACGGTGTTCAGTAATAATAAGTGGCTACTGCTGCTCATGAATACCTACAGCCAACTTCAAACAAAGACGGCTACAGATACGTTGTCACCCATGACGACTAAGATGGAGTATCTCACAACCAATAATTATAATGGCTAATTATAATCTATACCCTTTAGACTGGAAAACTCTAGTGCAAGTAATTCTATTGGGTGGTGGAGAGTGCGGAAATAGGGAATAGGGTAACACTTACACAGACGGACTATTACCTAGCACTTACGACAGTGTAACTGGCAGGTCTAATTACTTTGGGCATTCTTTACCTGTCGTCGTAACGAGTTAAGCAGAAAACCTGATAAATTTAAATTTATATTAATTACTTAAATAAGCATTAAAACATGCAAATTTTTTGATTACATGTTTATATATACAAACGGAATACACAAAAACAATAATATATTTATTAAGTGGTAAAGCCATGCTGCAGCTATTATTAGTATAGTTGTATCACGAATGCTGCCGTGTTTCTTATGGTGAGTGTAGAAACCCGGAGACCCTTTTTACTGGAAACGAGGCATTCTATCTTGGTCCTCACGGGTGACGTCGCATTTGCATTTTGATTCGTAATCGAAGATAGATGTAGATGTCTATGGGCCACAGCAGCCACTTACCATCAAGTGGGTTGTGTGTTCGTTTTTCACCTTTATCTTATAAAAAGAAAATACGGTGAGTACGTACAAAAGTTCTAATTATTCAATAATTTATTGAAATAGCTGCTTTATCCATATTCTTTATTATTTCCCTTTAGCCAGTAGATGACAATAATGATCATGATTTTTACATAACGCACGCTTAACGAGTGACTATCGCAAGGTCTGTAAACTGCACGAACCGTTATATAAAATTTCTGAACTCTATTTCACTGTATGCGGAGGAAAAATACTCGTAAACATGTTTTAATAATGAAGAGTAGGAAGCAGCAACTTTGTATTTCTACGATATGTTTGTGGCTGATCAATACGACAATGTCGTAGAGTTACACCGGTGGATAATACAAAGTAAAGCTGAGCTTATGTTAAATTAGCATTTTATTGTAATACTTTGTCATGAATATAAAAAATCAAGCCACGGGAACTCTTTCGCACACATCCGCAGCCTCACTAGCGCAATCTGTCTGTCGACGGTCCCTCCTAGGGTGAAGACTCTCCTCCCTGCGTTTTTCTCCTCAGGCAACCGCGCCAAACAGGTGCATCTTCTTACTCTTTACACTTCTTACTATGAAACTCCCGTATCCGGTACAAGAGGCTTACTGAAGTAAAACTTCTTTCGACACGACTTGAAGGTAATTCAGATTTTTTTCGGATTAAAGTGACCATCATTAAAATCTATACTCCGTTTACGCAGTTTTGGTTTATATTGGTAGAAACTGAGTAAAGTATCTAACTGCCTCTACAACAAATGATGTATAGTTATATACATAAAATACATATGTATATGCTCATTACTATCCTCCTATATTATAGTTATTTTTTTTCTATTATAGTATTATAAATCTTAATACTAATAAATATTTAAGGTGTGAAACTGGTTGCGCTTCTGCAGTCATTAAAATATTTATAAATAATATTAACAAATATGTACTAAAATTAATAAAAGTTCTTACTTAATATGCATAATACTTTACAGCACCCATGGTCACGGGGAGGACTGAGTTGTATGACGTCCCAGTGTCATAGTTAACCACGGCTACCTCCAGATAATTTTTTTTTAAATATTTAGTACCGATCTACGCAGTATGAACTTACAGTATCTTGAAGTCTTGCTGTTGTATGCTTGGGTTGGGATCAATTTAATTAATTAAGGGATCCCAAACAGATGGTAGCACCCAGCCATCTTCTCTGTTGAAATTAGGATATTTTTTGATTTCAATAGCCTGGCGAATTATACTTTGAAGGAAAGCAGATGGTAGCACCCAGCCATCTTCTCTGTTGAAATTAGGATATTTTAGCAGATGGTAGCACCCAGCCATCTTCTCTGTTGAAATTAGGATATTTTTTGATTTCAATAGCCTGGCGAATTATACTTTGAAGGAGGGCGATCCTGTATGTATTCACAGACTGCAGACATCCCGGAGCGTCTATGCTTCACATCAGCTGTGTTCTTTAACGTGGTTTTTATGGATCTTTTAGTTTGTATTATATAACAGCGACCACATTCACAATCAACCTTTTACACTCCTGCATTTTGCAGAGGGACATTACAATTGATTGATGGTAAAAAGTGACTAATCTTCTTCGGCGGCTTGAAGTATGTTTTAATGGAAGCACGCTGCAAGATGTAGCCAATCTTGTCATTGTCACCTCTGATATATGGCAGTACAGCAGGCACTTGCTGTAAAGTACTCGAAACGTCGGGAATATAAAATAAGTTATAATAAGTTAATATTATGAAATCTGTAAATCTAGTTTTATTCAAATGTGTAGTGTTCACGTCAATATAAGAAATTATCATACAATATTATACACAAATTATAATAATAAATAACGTTAATAAAAGTTGGAAATTATTACGTATTAATTTTACAAACTCGCGTATTATTTCATTTGATAATAAAATTTCTATGTGCTTAAATTAAGCACCAAATAATGCTTGAGGTAGCCTATGAAACTCTCGTGATAAAGAGGCTGCAGAAGGTCACAAAGAAAACAAGCGAAAATAAATATATAAAGCGGGTACAAATAACAAAACATACGAAAACGTACACACCAATAATGTATGCTTTGAACATAGCTTGTGGCAGAGGCAAAATATTCTTACTGTCATTTCCATAGCAAACGACCGGCGACTGACGTAGACTGCAATTGCATACAAGCAAGTGTTTAGCTGGATCTGTTACTTATATGGTATTTTAGTCGACGCTTTATGCTAAAATAGTTTACGCTAAGCTTAGCGGTCAGCCACCGAGGATGCCTCTTGCAGAGGCGAAACGTGTAGTATTATCGACGTTGGTGTGTGTTTCATAGTGTAGTTATGTTGGTGATAGTGGTGCTGGCAATTGTGGTGGCCAGGAATGTGCGCGCAATTGAGGGAGGTGCTCTACAAACTAGGTAAGACACATCATTTCGTTTTATTTTATTATATTACGTATATTTTAGCTAATCTATTTTGACATCTTTTATATAATGAATTTCCGCAAAGTTATCACGAATCCGTTCCGCCTAGTTATATTAATTAAAGTAAATCAATAATCATAAATATCTAATATTATATAATATTTTCTACCTACGAGTTCATCTGGATAGTTACCATTATACTCCCGTCTGAAGAGAATAGAGTGCCATTATAATGACAGGCTGTGAGGGATTCCATCTCAGTCCTCAGAGCGAAATATCTGGAGCTACGGTCGTCAATCTGCTGCTAAGCGTGACCATTAAGACAAATTCTAGATATAACGAAAACTTACTTGGTGATAGAACTCTTTCTCTGTCTAAGAGTCCTTCAGGTAGGGGCGACTCTCTCACCAATTTTTTTATAGGATAGGGTCACAAACGAGCACACAGTCCACCTGATAGTAAGTCGTTGCTGTGACCCATAGACATCTACATCTATTCTCAATAAAGAATCAAAATGCAGATACGTTGTTACCCGTGAGGACTAAGATGGAATGCCTCTTTTCCAGTAAAAAGGGTCTCCGGTTCTCTACACTCACCATACGAAACACAGCAGCATTAAGTAAAAAAGTAAACCGAAATCCATGATTATTATTTTATTAAATAAACTGTATACCGTGTAGTGGCGGTGTAAGAATATCTACTAATCCATATCATCCTGTGGGTGTCGTAAGATGCGACAGAGGGAAACAAATCAGGAAACGGGCAGCAGCGTCTTCCTAATAACGACTAAAAATAAAAACTGCGGTTACCAACCCGCTCGCCAAGCGTGTTAAAAATCCCTCATATGAGGCAATCTAAGAATGAACGACTATGTTCAGACTGGACTTTAATAGGCTGTAACTGTAGCGGTAAATAAACTTTATATCAATAATTGTTCCGTTACAATTGAAGATAAATTGATTAATTTGTAATTGTAAATTAACTGATAGAAAAAAATCAAAATTAAAGATAAAAGAATAGATAATGAAATGTTTATAAAGCTACTCAGATGACACTTTAGTCAGAACTTATATCACTTAGCGGTCAGCCACCGCAGTCAACTTCACCCGAGGGTGCCTCGTTTAGAGGCAAAAGACGTGTCGTATTGACGGTGGTGTCTTTCATAGTGAAGTGATGTTTGAAGTAGTGGTGACGGAGATGGAAAAATTATTTGAGAGAGCGCCCTCTCGGAGGTGCTCTTCTAACTAGGTAAGACAAAAATATTTTATTTTATTACGCGTGTCTTGACTAATGAATATTAAATATATTTGACATTATTGCCTAGTACTCTTAAAATCTTTAAAATTAGATAGTTTTTACTTTTCTTAAAATTTTATTTTTGAACTGAATTCATGGTACTTCTACTCTAGCTAACATTCTTAAGGTAGTAAATTTGGGTCAAGACTATATTTTTATACAGTAAATCTATTTTCAAAGGGATTTTCCTTTTTAAAGGATTGTTACTTAAGAAAATGTAAAAGATCAATTACTTTTTTAAACTTTAGTAGTAAAGTGTCGGAAACTCGCTTGACTAAGTCTCGGGCTCAAGCTATTGGGGTGAATTTTAAATGGGAAGAGTTAATTGAGCTTCTTTTTTTGTGGACATAAATCTTGGTAGACTCTAAATTTAAACCACCCATATATTTAATACAAGCGACCCGCCCCTGCTTCGCCTGGGATAAATCGAATAATGTGACGTAATTTATTGTACAATTTTTTAGATCTCACAAAAAAAACATTCTTCGAGATTTTCCCGTGTAGTGGTGGTTAAGAATATTCACTACCCCATATCTTCCCGTGGGTGTCGTTAAAGGCGACAAAGGGAAACAGGTAGGAGATGGGCAGCAGCATCTTCCTGATAACAACAAACATACAATAAAAAAACTGCGGTTGCCAACCCGCTCGCCAAGCTCGGCAACTATGGCAATACCCCCCTATAACGATAGTAACAAAGAAACGGCCCGCAGTCCCCGGCGGCCGCGCTATTCCTGGCTATGGCGACCATGGTAACGGCGGGGCAGGGGGTGTTAATAATCTCCGGAGGAGGTTCGGTTGCCACCTAAGACGACTCGACCTGGCAACATAGAACGCACGCACCCTGAGGACTGACGAGAAGATCGTGGAGCTGGAAGAAGAGATAGACAAGTTACGCTGGCATATTATAGGATTATCCGAAGTCCGAAGAGAGGGGGAGGACACGGTAATCCTTGAATTCGCTGAAGGTCATTCAGCTTTACGCACCAACCTCGGCACACCCCGATGAGGAGATGGAGGAAATGTATGAGGATATCTCTAGAGCCATGCATTCCTCCAAAACCCAATATACGGTGTTAATGGGAGACTTCAATGCAAAACTAGGCACAAGAGAGAACGATGAGCTGAAAGTAGGGAAATTTGGAATAGGGCAACCGAACCCAACGGGCCAGCAGCTGGCCGACTTCATGGAGAAAGAGGGACTCTTTATGATGAACTCTTTCTTCCAGAAGCGGCCCCACAGGAAGTGGACCTGGTCGAGCACCGATGGTTCCACAAAAAATGAGATTGACTTCATTATGACGACCAGACGACAACTGTTCAGTGATGTCTCCGTAATCGCGAGGGTAAAAACTGGTAGTGATCACTGAATGGTCAGGGGCACACTGAACCTAAACGTTAAGTTGGAGAGGTCTCGTATAATGAAGTCAACGCTCCGCCCCCCTCGTGCTCTGTTCCAAAGTCCCGAAACCTGTCAGGTCAAGTTACAAAACCGTTTTCAGTGCCTAGAAGACTGCAATTAAGTGGACAATATGAAGGACAAGTTCGTGGAAACTGTCCATGCGGTCGGAGCTAAGTTCTGCATGACCCGCCGCAGAAGAACACAAAACTCTCCGATCACACTCTCAATCTCATGGCGGTTAGACGGGAGATGAAGCTACATTTTTCAACAGTTTTGACAGCATACAGGCAACTGAACAGACAGATCTCCAAATGCATGCGGCGGGACCTACGCAACTTAAATACAGCTTGTGTTGGTGAAGCGATCAAGTGAAACCAAGGCTCCAAAGTCTTTGCCAGAGATCTGTCTGCCAGAAAGAGCCAACTGTCAAAGCTGAAGACCAAGTGTGGCAGCGTCGTTTCCGGGACACCTGACATTTTGAGTGACATTGAGAGGTTCTATGGGCAGCTGTACACGTCATCGTTGAAGCCACATGCAAGTGTGAGTAACGATCCAAGAGCGAGTCTTATCCGACATTATTCCGATAATATCCCGGACGTCAGTCTGAGCGAGATTAGAATGGCTCTCCAGCACCTTAAAACGGCAAGGCCCCAGGCGAGGATGGAATTACAGCGGAGCTTCTGAAAGCGGTTGGAAGATCGGTACTTGTAGTCCTTCAGAAGCTCTTTAATTCCGTCCTCCATGGTGGCATTACACCGGAGGCGTGGAGCAGAAGTGCGGTGGTCTTGTTCTTTAAGGAAGGTAACAACGCTCTCTTGAAGAACTACAGACCGATTTCCCTTCTGAGACGAGTCTACGTGCTGTTTTCGAGAGTCATTGCGAATCGTCTCACGCGCAGACTTGACGACTTCCAGCCTCCCGAACAAGCCGGTTACCGAAAGGGCTTTAGCACCATAGACCACATACATACCCTTTGGCAGATTGTACAGAAGTCCGAAGAGTACAATTTGCCACTATATCTGGCGTATGTGGACTATGAGAAAGCCATTGATTCTGTCGAAATTTGGGCTGTGCTGCAGTCCCTTCAGCGGTGCAAAATTGACTGTCGGTATATCGAAGTGCTGAAATATTTGTACAGTAGAGCTACGATGGCTATCCGAGTACAGAACGTGATGTTATATCCCCGAAACTCTTCACCGATGCATTGGAAGACGTTTTCAAGCTACTGGACTGGAAAGGATACGGTATTAACATCAATGGCGAGTACATCACTTTTATTTGGCGACCATATAGTCCTTATGGCAGAATCACTGGAGCACCTAAGCACCATGCTCAATGACCTCAATAGTGTCTCCCAACGAATAGGTCTTAGGATGAACATGGACGAAACAAAGATCATGTTCAATATCCATGTCACACCTATGCCGGTAGTTGTTGGGAGCACTAAGCTCGAAGTTGTTGACGATTATGTTTACCTGGGACAAATAGTCCAACTAGGTAAGTCCAACATCGACCGAGAGGTCAATCGACGGATTCAATTCGGCTGGGCAGCGTTTGGGAAACTACGACACATCTACTCGTCGGAAATACCTCAAAACCTTAAAACGAAATTGTACAACCAGTGCATGTTGCCAGTGATGACTTACGGATCTGAGACGTAGTCCTTCACTGCTGGCCGTATGAGGAAGCTCATGGTCGCTCAGCGAGCTATGGAGAGGGCTTTGCTCGGGGTTTGTCTGCGTGATAAACTTAGAAATGAGTATATCCGCAGCAGAAACAGAGTAACCGACATAGCCTGGGCAAGTATTTTAGAGGTGCCGTCCTTAGACACTGCCACCAACCACTTTTATGAGGAGATATATAAAATCATTAGGAAACACGTACCTTTACGTCCAATCAAATCTAAAAAGTTTCCAATATGGTTTACACGTCCACTAATACACATATTTAAAAATAAAGAAAAATCATGGATAAAGTGGAAAAAATTTTCTAACCATTTAGATTATGAGGAATACTCTGTACTTCGAAAAAGATTTAAACAACTTTCCGCGCAATGCTTTAATTCATATTTAAGTAAAATTGAAACAAGTTTTCAGAAAGACATAAAAGTATTTTGGTCTTTTGTAAACAATAAAATAAAAATGTGGTATTCCCAACGTAATGTTTCACAATGGAAAAGAAACCGATAATCCTGAGGACATATGTGAATTTTTTTCTAACTATTTTACTTCAGTTTATGAAAACAGCTCACCGATGACGTACAACATAGATTCACTTCCTTGCTCATCAAACACTAACTTTATTATCTCAGATATATCATTTTCAAAAAACACTATAGAACAATGTGTCTAAAAAACTTAGATATAACTAAAAGTTCAGGACCAGACGGTATCTCACCTTTTTTCCTCAAACATACTGCTAGCTCAATAAGCGTACCTCTGTTCTATTTGTATAACCGCAGTTTGCGTGAAGGTTTAGTGCCCACAGTCTGGAAATCTGCGAATATAACCCCAGTGTTTAAAAACGGTTCTAAAACTGATGTGACTAATTATAGACCTATTTCCTTACTTTCTGCCTTATCAAAAGTCCTTGAACGCTTAGTACATAACTCAATTTATCCGAGTTTACACAACTTACTAATTCCAGAACAACATGGTTTCGTAAAACACTGATCGACCATCAGTAATCTTATTTTATATACAAACTTTCTGTTTGATAATATGGACAATCGAATACAAACTGATACTGTTTACACAGACTTTTGTAAAGCCTTTGATAAGGTGGATCATTCCATCCTTCTCCAAAAACTTGCGTTCAATGGTATACGTGGAAACTTATTGCGGTGGTTCTCTTCGTACATTATTAATAGGACCCAAAAAGTTGTGGTAAACGGATTCTCCTCTAGCGAAAACTTAGTATCCTCAGGTGTACCACAGGGATCTATACTAGGTCCGATGCTCTTCACATTGTATATAAATGATATTCAGTATTGTTTCATAAATAGTAATTTTTTGTTATATGCAGATGACCTGAAAGTTTATCGAAGTGTAAAGTCCCTTAATGATTGTGAGAAGCTACAGGAAAATCTTGACCGGTTATCTAACTACTGTCTAATCAATAAATTGCAATTAAGCATCCCTAAATGTAAATCTATTTCTTTCACCAAAAACGTAAAAACCTACAATTACATATATTCCCTACTTAACAGTCCCTTAGAAAAAGTATCATTAATAAAATATTTAGGCATCCTTTATGATTCAAATCTAACCTTTAATGCTCATATCAGCCATGTAACAAATAAAGCGTATCAAATGTACGGAATTGTTGCACGAACGTGTAATTTTTTTAAAAGCTCCTCATCTTATTTACTACTTTTGAAATCACTTATCAGACCACAAATTGAATATGCAACGCATGTATGGAATCCCTATTATAATAAATACGGTGAACTTCTAGAATCATTACAAGCAAAGTTTCTTCGTTTTATAAATTACAAATGTTACCACGCTAAATCATCGTATCGCAACTTATTAAAAAAGTTTTCAATTCATACTTTAAAAGCAAGAAGAATATACTTTGATGTAATACTATTATTCAAAATAATTCGAAATGATTCAGATTGTAGTGAATTACTTAACAAAATATATATCCGTGTCCCTAGTCGTTCTCAACGCATTAGAGACGTGTATACACATAAATTGTTTGCACCTAAACTATGTAAAACCAATGCAGCTGAACGCGCCTCATTAAGACGTATTATGAAAGTATATAACATGCATTTTTCAAATATTGATCTATTCACCTCATCACAGTTACAATTTCGCAAGAGCGTTCTAAGAAAGTTGGTAGACATTCAATAGTACTCGTATCTTAAAATATTTTACAAGATAAATTTGTACTGTTAGCAATTTTTTTTCCCCTTTTGTCTCATTTTGATTTTAATGTTACTGAATACTGTCAATTTTATTTTATTTTCCCTTTTTAACTTATACTCTGTTTATTGTGCATTTATTATTTACTGTTACCAATTTAATATTACTTTGTGGATAACGGTGCTGGTTACATAATGACTAATGTTATTTATAAAATGTTATTTGGTTTAAGCATTATTATGTAATTGTTTGTTGTCCTGAATAAATTTAAAAAAAATAGCCCAACGGATTAGTAAGCTGAAATGGCAGTGGGCAGGCCATATAGCTCGAAGAACCGACAACCGCTGGGGAAGAAAGGTTCTTGAGTGGCAGCCTCGTACCGGTAGGCGAAGGGTAGGGCGACCCCCCACGAGATGGAGTGACGACCTGGTAAGATATGCAGGAAGTCGATGGATGTTGGTGTTTCAGGACCGTGCTTTGTGGCATTCCTTGGGGGAGGCCTATGTTCAACAGTGGACTTATGAAAGGCTGTAATGATGATGATGATGATGAGAGATTTTTGGAAAAAATATAGCCTTAATGGCAGCGATGGCCTTTGCAGGCATATAGACCAGCATAGATTGCAGTACCATTCGTTCGTCTCCGCGATTGCTGATCGTAACGTCCCAGGTTTTAATCTCGGGTCAGGCCGAAAAATTTTTATTGAGTTTTTTCTGTTAATAAATCTCAGTCAGGAAATTGGCGGTGTTTCAATCCCTTGCCTAGGAAATGCATTCCGATAAAGCCGTTGGTCCTGCGCCTGACCTCTCTCCGGTCGTGTCGGTTTGCCCTCTTGGACTAAGAGAGTAAAAGAATAGAGAGTGCGCCTGTGCTTGCGCATATATCGAACACTAGGCTGTCTCCTCTGATCCTGGCCGCCGTAACATTAATCCGGTCTGGAGGAAATTACCAGATGTCTCACACCTTTGATGCTGTTCCTTGTCTTTGATCTGAGTATTTCATGACTGGCGAAACCAAAATGATTCATTTGTCGAAAACTATTATATCTTTCCAGCATTTTCCATAGTCATCCTTTACACTCGCAAGGAATCAAACAGGGTGATAGATTCTCTAAAATTGCGTAAGTGTATACAAAGTAAATAAACTTCCTCAAATGTTGTTTCACTCATTTAAAACAAAACCAGAATCAAATAATGAGTTCTATTTTAAGAGAAAATATTAAACAAAAATATTAACTCTCCTATTTTTAATTTTTCTGAACAATATTCTTCCATCTCAAAGCTCGGCGTCTTCCAGAATATAAAATTTTATTATGTCTGGCAGATTAGTATTCGAAAATATAATAAAAAGTAACACTATTTCTTCTTTTTTATACCTTTTTTTTTAAATACAGGTCGCAGCAAGTTTCAGGA
Organism: Parnassius mnemosyne; assembly: GCA_963668995.1. Classification (NCBI taxonomy): domain Eukaryota; kingdom Metazoa; phylum Arthropoda; class Insecta; order Lepidoptera; family Papilionidae; genus Parnassius; species Parnassius mnemosyne. The sequence goes on along the minus strand of CAVLGL010000024.1, from coordinate 46,732,147 downwards.
GAATAAATTAAAGGTTTTACGTTTAGTTATGATTGGCTTATAAGTGGAAAACTTATTCCATTAACTCATTTTAGAGGCATTCACGTTTAGATAGAAACTGAAATAACTTTGCAATTTTTGACAAGTTATTCGGAGCATTAGGGGTAAACAACCTATTTATTTACTAATAAATATCTACATGTTTTATTAACATATCAAAATAAATAATAATTTAATATATTCTATTAAATTATCAAAAAAGAGGACTTAAAAAAAAAACTATTTGCTTACAAGTTTTAATATACCATTTTTTCTGTTTTTTTTTTTTAATTGTATTTATATAAATATATCTCGCAATTTATTTTATATATGTACAAGAATGTCACTTTAACGAGATAATAATAATATTGACAGCGTTATTTGAATTCCTAAAGCGTTAAACTTCGTCACGAAATTGTCTTTAAATCGCATCTTAATAATTTACAAAGCCGTTGAAATAACAATTTGGAGATTGACGTTGGAAAGCCCTGCGGAAAATTCAATCTAGGATTCTACTAATTCGGGATTATTGCTTGTACTGTTTCAATTTATAGTGGTTTACGAATAAATATCAAAATAAACACAACTCAATTTACATTTTTTACCTACGAAACGTAGGGAATATAAACGGGATAAAATCCGTAAACACTAGTTTTATTGAAATTTTTATTGTTCTCGGAAACAAAAAATTAATACAGATTTGATCGAAAACAAATCCTCGTTAAAGAACTTTGATTTCTACCAAAGATGATTTGAGGGGCTATATAAATAAAAAAACGTATCCTAATTTTAATAGTGAAGGTGGCTGGATGCTACCATCTGGTTGGAATCCTTAAAATATTAAATCCCAATCCAAGCACGCCACTACGAGATTTCAAGATACTAAAATTTTTTTCTGCGTAGATCGGACCAACATTGGGATGTCTAACAAGTCACTTCCTCCGTGTCTGGTGCCGTAAATTACGTTACGGGGTGCTGTTAAGTACTCGAAACGTCGGGAATAAAAAATAAGTTATAAACAAAATAAAATCCATAAAACTTAGGTTCATTCAATATATAAGTATTTTGAATTTAAGAACAAAATAATGCAGTTACATCATTTTAGAAAACCAAGATAGAATTCTTCTTTAATAGTAACCAGTCTCCATTTCTTGTCACTATTCTCAGAAAACAGAGCAGCATCCGTGTCGTCGTTTTGAACTGCATCCAAGCATATTAAAGCGTGGTTCTACCACGATATTTAGTATTCACAAATTTAATGGGCACTTTTACATCGCTGACCTGTTTATGATCACGGTTGATCAACGTTATTTTCAAGGGTGTGGCTATGTGTTGTGGCCAAACAATTTTTGAAAGATTCGCGCATATTTCCCACGCTGGATAGCAAGTCGGTGAGTATTTAATATTAATAATTATAATACCTACAGCAAAGGAGTAGAATAATTTGTCAACGTCTGGCTTCCCGTCCCATCAAATTCCAGGTAATTTAAAAGTAAGTTTTTATTACTTAGAATTTGGATGCCAAAAGAGCAGGTATTTCGCTTATATATATATATATATATATATATATATATATATATATATATATATAGATGTATGTTATAGAGCCGATCGAACGTCACGATCGAAACATGACATGCAATTTGTAACCAGCGCTTAACAGTCTCGAGACAAGAACATGAGTTAAGCTCGAACAGACTGCCTGAGATTAGTTCCGTTGTTTCCGATTTAACAACAATTTGTCGTAAGTCTGGGAAACCCTGTGGAAATCTATATTTGACATTTAAACTACTATACGACAGCTTTATTGAAAATGTCTACAGTATATAATTCGAAAGAATTACTCTAAAGTCATGCATTCAACTTTTCATTTCAACTACATCATGTTAATGTTTCTACAGAGCTTACATGTATTCATTTAATTTCATTCTTTCATTCTCCCCATAGATTATCTTACAAGGCAGATATTTGTCATAGTGTGCACGCTTAGGGGGCGGATGGGAAACATATTCTTTTTTATTTTCCAATTGTTAGGTATTAGGAAGATGCTGCTGTCCATCTCCTGGTTTGTTGCTCTCTGTCTTTTTTTATGACACCGACGGGAAGATATGGAGTAGTGGATATTCCTACACTTCCATTACACAACCATTTAATAAAACAATTTAATATAGTTATAAATGGCGTTAAATAATAAATAGTAATATTTAATAGGTCTTCAGGTGAACATACGGTTCACTCAGTTGCCTTGTCTTATATAAAAATATACATTTATCACATCCGTGCCTTAGAGCTTGCCATGTAAATTACAACTTCGATTTTATCACCTAAAGCGCAGTTTTACATAAATATACGTTGGGAATTTACGGCAACATCCACCTCCAGCAGTTTCTGAACGACTTATTCATATTTATTGCCACCTCATTAGTTCTATAACGTTAACGGCACTTCTTGTGTTACTAATATATGTTTGTTTTTTAATGCACTCTTTGTCTAACAATATGTTTAAAAGGAATAAACGTTTTTTTAACATATTATTAGACAAACTTATGTCGTAGAAGTGAGTGGTAAATTTAGCAAAGGGCCGTCATAGACAAAATTTTATTAATTAAAATGGCGATATATTGAAGATAAGTCAAACTACAACATATCACACACAAGTCACAGATGCAGCGTGGCCCTACCACATATGACAAGTATAGACTTTGGTAAGTGTATTTTAACACGCTCTTATTAGCTTCGCGTCTATCTATTTATCTATGTAAATGAACAATAATTTAATATTCTTAACCTAGCATCCTGATCAGGACCACCAGGATAAAATAAAATAATTTTCAGGATCATCACAGCTCCTGACCAATACGTGGTGTTTCAGTTTTTTTTACCTGTTATAATTATTGTTTGAAGAACTCTGTCTATATTTATTTTCTTGAAGTATTGTATTAAACTTCGTTTGTATTTAATAAAAAAGAAAAAACATTCCATACTGCATGTAACATAACAGGGCGTTAGTAAGCAGTAGACGTTTTTTCAGCTGCGCGTAATCTGACAACTTCAATAAAGCCTTGTGACACAGCTGGCGTCTAACTGTTGCTAAGGATTACGCATTTTCATTAGTATTAAATTACATATAAAACATTTTAATATTATCTTTTAGTAAAACTAATTTTACGGATTTTATCGCGTTTGATTTTACATTTCAACATAATACTTAACTTTATGTGGTAGAGCCATGCTGCAGCCATATTTTGGTTGTAGCACGAATGGGTCGGCTCTACCGCAGAAGAACCGCGCTCTCACAGAATTTCTAGCGTGAATTAATAGCTTGACGCTGCTGTGCTTTGTATAATGAGTGTAGAGGACCGGAAAATCTTTTCACTGGAAACCTGATATTCTATCTAGAGAAAGTCCTCACGGATGACAACGCTTCTGTATTTTGATTCGTAATCGAAGATAGATGTAGATGCCTATGGTCCACAGTAACCACTTTCCATCAGGTGGACTGTGTGATCGTTTGTCATCCTTGTCCTATAAAAATAAAAATAAACTTTCCTGACGTTTGGGGTACTTTACAGCACCTATAGTCACGAGCTTACAGTATCTATGAATTCAAAAATAATTTAATAAGGTAAATTAAACTCGATATAATCCGTAAAATTGGTCTCTTTCTCTTACTTTCTTTACACTATAATTATGTCCTGTACCGTGGAGGCAGTTTAAATGCATAAATTGCACAAGGAAAAACATCCACACCCGGAAAAATTACTTGTGGGCCGTATAAGTACTTGTTTCGTGCGGGATTCAGATCCGCGGCCCTCAACGCCGTAACTCAATACTAACACACTGTGCTACGAAGCCATCATTATTTAATAAGATATCACAAAAGCTGATTTTTAAATGCTCAGATAAAAGTTATCTGTATGAAAAAATACAATAAAATTACTCTAAATTAAAAATTACAGTTGGTATGAACAAAATAATTTAATTATTTCACTTTTATATTCAGCCACGTTATATGAAATGGAACTAATTTTAACCATTTTTAATTCCCGACGTTTCGGATGCTTTACAGTACCCATGGTCTCGGGAGACTGACGTGTTTGACGTACCGTGTAGTGTTATACTACTTACGTATCTTTTTACATTATTTTAAATTCATTTTTCCATTCTGTTTCGATTTTCTGCATTCACCTCAAAACTGGATATTTTACATCACCTTTATTTCCATAGGATCCTGTAACGATTTTAAACCATAAGAACACAATAACAAATCATTTCTACTTCGTATTTTCACATTATCAGCACTTTTAAATTGGTGTCAATGGAGTCTACCTTTTTTCGATCTTTTAGCTAGTTTTCCGTAACTCTACAATCTTGGACTTTGTGTGGGCAGTTGCGCTACCTTTTTTCCTATATCAATAATATCTCATTTTCCACTTAAATCTTACCGTTTTCTTATTATAAACCAAAAACAAAAATTTGACATATTTTGTCTTTCTTATTTATATCGTTTCCATGGTAATTATATTCAAATTTGCTACCGATCTATTATTCCTATTTCGATAATTCCACATAAATCCTCTTTTCTCTTGACCATTTACAAAAAATTTGCGTATAATTTAAATAATTTTTCCGTTCTCTCTAGAAAGGTATAAAAGCCGAACAATCGGTGAAGAAAGGCAGTCTCGCTTCAGTTCGCGAATTAGAAGTATCTCCTAAAGGCCTTATCCCGGGGCCGCACTGCCCCGGGATCCTGCAAGCCTCCATTTACACGTGAAGTCTTCGGCGAAGCCTTCTTCAAACTCGGGCCGCGCCACTCCGGAATCCTACAAGCCTCCATCTACCTCGGAAGTCGCTTCGAGTCTACTACAAGCGCGGGGGCCACACTACTCCGGGCACTACTACTACTTACTCCAGGCGCCGAGTGCACCTACCGCCGGCGCTACCTTTGGGCGCTGCAACTGCTAGCTCTAAGCGTTGCGCGCCCCTTCTCCAGGCGCTACGTGCGCCGGCTCCGGACGCTGCGTGTACTGGCTCCAGGCGCTGCGCGCCGTCGCTGCTAAGAAACCTACTTCTACAAGCGCAAACGGCGTGTGCTGGCTTCAGGCGCTGCGTGCCGTCGCTGCTAAGAAACCTACTTCTACAAACGCAACGTGTGTCGCTTCGACTTTTAGGCCCCACTTCAACGCTATATTCCCCTATTCTCTCACCTTTATTTTTTTTATAATCTAATTGTATTCTCACTTCATCCATCATCATCCTCACATCATTTTTTTTATAAAATTGTAAATACCTTTTATAAATTTAAATATATTGTTTTTCTGGCTCTACTTTTGTTGTTTTGTTGTACTTAGGTTAGGTTCTATTTTTTTTTTAATTGTCGCTTCACGACATTTGGCGCCCAACGTAAAAGTCCTCTTTCTCTCTTAATTCTTCACCTTTACTGCGCCTTGTCCATTCCCTTTTGATTTAATTGCTCTCCCTTTCGTTCTTAACTCATTATTCATCATTCATTTATTCATCCTTTTCATACCTTCCAAATTCTAAAACAACACTTCATCTAGTGTTTCAACTTATCTGGATTATATTTAGACCTACATTTAACACTACACTTACATTCACCACTTTAATATTTTTATTGTAGATAACCTTCCAAATTCTAAAACAACACTTCATCTAGTGTTTCAACGTATCTGGCTTATATTTAGACCTACATTTAACACTTCACTTACATTCATCACTTTAATATTTTTATTCTAGAACAAAACTTCATCTAGTTTTTCAACTTAGCTGGATTATATTTAGACCTACATTTCACACAACACTTACATTCATCACCTTAATATTTTTATTCTAGCTAAATTAAAGAGGTATAACTTTTCAATTAAATCTTTATTTCTTAAACTTAACTTTGAACTTTACACTTTATATAAAATTGTTTTTCAAAGCTGAAGCGAGACGATTCATAATTTTTTTTAAGCATTTACAAACTGTTAATTTGTATATATGTATAAATATCTAAGCATTTATTAACTGTTAATTTGTATATATGTATAAATATCACATTTAATTTGTATATATGTATAAATATCACCATCATTTTCACCTTGTTATTATTTCTTCTAATTTGTTTGTTTCTATGGTAGGTTAATCTTCACTTCTTATTATTTCAGACACATCTCGCTAGTGATGTTGCTGATCTCTGGCTTTGAGCCCTACCGCTCTGGCCGTTCTTTATCTTTACTTAAGTCATAGCGACTAAAGCTTGCTTAAGATTGATTTCTTTATCTTTATCTTCACGCAGGAGCGGATGACAACTCCTTAAATAAGCCTGAATGTCCTTTCGAAAACACACTTTTAAGAGTGGTGTTTCTTCGACTAATTTATTTTTTTTTTCCACGCAGGAGCGGATGACTACTTCTTAAATAAGCCTTAATGTCGTTTCGAAAACACACTTTTAGAGTGGTAGTCATTGAATGTGAACTCCACCCTTACCTGAATGGCAGATGATGTATGTAAGAGATAGTATATCTGATTTTGCCTGGTGATGTCTGTTTCTGCAAAGCTGTGTTTTTATGGTTTATTTTAGAATGTATATATCAAAATTTTTGCTGAGTCAAAAATTTTCCAGAGTCGGGGGGAAAATGTAGTGTTATACTACTTACGTATCTTTTTACATTATTTTAAATTCATTTTTCCATTCTGTTTCGATTTTCTGCATTCACCTCAAAACTGGATATTTTACATCACCTTTATTTCCATAGGATCCTGTAACGATTTTAAACCATAAGAACACAATAACAAATCATTTCTACTTCGTATTTTCACATTATCAGCACTTTTAAATTGGTGTCAATGGAGTCTACCTTTTTTCGATCTTTTAGCTAGTTTTCCGTAACTCTACAATCTTGGACTTTGTGTGGGCAGTTGCGCTACCTTTTTTCCTATATCAATAATATCTCATTTTCCACTTAAATCTTACCGTTTTCTTATTATAAACCAAAAACAAAAATTTGACATATTTTGCCTTTCTTATTTATATCGTTTCCATGGTAATTATATTCAAATTTGCTACCGATCTATTATTCCTATTTCGATAATTCCACATAAATCCTCTTTTCTCTTGACCATTTACAAAAAATTTGCGTATAATTTAAATAATTTTTCCGTTCTCTCTAGAAAGGTATAAAAGCCGAACAATCGGTGAAGAAAGGCAGTCTCGCTTCAGTTCGCGAATTAGAAGTATCTCCTAAAGGCCTTATCCCGGGGCCGCACTGCCCCGGGATCCTGCAAGCCTCCATTTACACGTGAAGTCTTCGGCGAAGCCTTCTTCAAACTCGGGCCGCGCCACTCCGGAATCCTACAAGCCTCCATCTACCTCGGAAGTCGCTTCGAGTCTACTACAAGCGCGGGGGCCACACTACTCCGGGCACTACTACTACTTACTCCAGGCGCCGAGTGCACCTACCGCCGGCGCTACCTTTGGGCGCTGCAACTGCTAGCTCTAAGCGTTGCGCGCCCCTTCTCCAGGCGCTACGTGCGCCGGCTCCGGACGCTGCGTGTACTGGCTCCAGGCGCTGCGCGCCGTCGCTGCTAAGAAACCTACTTCTACAAGCGCAAACGGCGTGTGCTGGCTTCAGGCGCTGCGTGCCGTCGCTGCTAAGAAACCTACTTCTACAAACGCAACGTGTGTCGCTTCGACTTTTAGGCCCCACTTCAACGCTATATTCCCCTATTCTCTCACCTTTATTTTTTTTATAATCTAATTGTATTCTCACTTCATCCATCATCATCCTCACATCATTTTTTTATAAAATTGTAAATACCTTTTATAAATTTAAATATATTGTTTTTCTGGCTCTACTTTTGTTGTTTTGTTGTACTTAGGTTAGGTTCTATTTTTTTTTTAATTGTCGCTTCACGACAACCGATGTCATAGTTAGTCCAGCTACCTTCAGTTTTTGAATAAAAATTTTTGGTTCAATCTACGCAGAGTTACTGTGAGCTCATTCTGCGTAGGTCGGAATAAAAATAGCCGGTAAGGTAGCCGAGATAACTATGATATAGGTACGTCAAACATCTTAGTCGCCCCGCGACCATGGCAGCTGTAAAGCACCTGAAACTTCGCGAATTAAACTCGATAAAATCCGTAAAATTAGTTTTATTTGATGTAGTCGGTTCGGGATTAGGTAAAAATAAACTGCGCATTCTAGCAAGAGCCCTGACTGGACACTGTTGTCTTAAAAAAACATATCCATCGTGGGACTAAGCAACTAAATGATGTGCTGGTTCTGTTCCTTAACAGAAGAAACGCCTCTGCACATCCTAACTAAATGTGGACCCTTAATTCGCAAATGTAATACCTACGTTTGAATTTGGGACGTTCCCCGTGAATTTCAAAGCCTAAGTCGAGGCTCATTTTTGACCCATCGGTGTACGATATAAGGTTACCAATCTCGCAGATAACCTGTCTATTCAGTTACTCTCTTCTGGAGGGTAGTTTCACTATATACTTTTCATTAAAAGTGTATAGTGGACGCATGATATCTGAGATCATACATAATACCGGTGTTTCCTTAACCCTTCCAGTACCGCGGGCATGAATTTATGCAGCTATGCGCTAACCGCGCTGCTATTTTCGTTTTAATTAATATAGAAAGACAGAATATTTTCAATTAGAAACTATTTTATTCGAAAGAGTATTCTCAAGTATTTAACTCACTCGGTTACATAGACAAAATAAAAAAATAATAGGCATTCACTTTCGCGTTGTTGGTGCTGTTAGTTGTGTAATTGTTTTTATTTTTTTTTGTTTTTGTGGTTTTTGTTGGATTTTCTTTCAAAAAATGGTAAGAAATGTTAATGATCATTGCTAGATAATGTTTGTGAAAGATGTAAGTTACAACATCAGTACATTTTTGTGTTTCAATTGACAAAAAATGAAAAACAAAATATCTCTACGCGAACAATTATAACGGTCAAGATTTCAAATAAGATCTACCTGCTGAGATATTTAGCATTTTTATTTATAGTTTATTGCATGTATGTATATTTAAAATGACATATTATTCCTAAATGTTATATCTATATGATTATGTAAGAAAAATTAAGGAAGACGCTATAGTATTTTCACAAAAAGGTTTTGAAAATGAGGTTACAAAGCTTGCGCAAACTGTCTATGGCCGAATTTTTAGCAAATGTTTGCGAGTGAAAAAGAAGAATTATTACAGTGGTTACATACATAATTTTTATTTACTTTAGGAAGACTATATTGTGTTGATTGTGAAGACATAAAAATAAAATAAAAAGTTATGCTTTTTCATTCATAAAACCAAATTTATTTGCAGTAAATACACTTTTTCAAGATCCGTTAGAAACAAAGAGCTGTACAAAACTAAATAAACTTCCAAATGCAATTTATCTTGTTTTTATTTATCGACAATCTTTAAAGAACTGTAGCTTAAACCTCTTGTAACATAAACAAACAGTCGTGAAGAACATAAATGTTGAAACAAGTGCCGCGCGGCGAGACAACGTCAGGAGCCCCCGGTACAAAGCCGTTTTTTATGATAAGGGGCGCGGCACTGGAATGGTCAATTGAGTTGATCATAGATATCAATCTATAGGAAAGCAAGCCCAGACAGTCTGGGCGTTAATCTTATACAAACTATGTATATAACAAAATAGCTGATGTGAAGAATCAACGCTCCGGGATTTCTGCGGTCTGCGAACACGTACACGATCGCCCCCTTCACTACAATAGATTTGATAGACCACAAATCGTCGCTACAGAACACCGATTCCTTCCAAGAATGATTCGCGAGGCTATTGAAATCAAAAAACATCCTAATTTCAAAGAAGAAGATGGCTGGGTGCAACCATCTGCTTGGGATCCCATAATTAATAAAATTAAATCACAACCTCAGCATGCAACTGCAAGACTTCAAGATACTGTAAGTTCATACTGCGTAGATCGGAACAAAAATAAATAATTTTTAATCTGGAGCTAGCCGTGTTTAGCTATGACATTGGGACGTCATACACCTCAATCTTACCCGTGACCATGGGTGCTATAAAGTGCTCGAAATCTCGGAAATATAAAATAAGGTATATACGCGATAAAATCTGTAAAATTAGATTAACAACTGTCCTCGAAGGCTTCACGGATACCTACGGTTACCGTCTCCACTGCTATCTCCAGACCTTCAATCATTTTTATGCTTTAAGAAATATTTTCCAAAATTCTACTTAGGCTATCTGTATAGATATCCCGGAATCCGACATCCTAAAAGCAACAGTTTTAAAAGTTGGTGATGCTCCAATCATAAAAGTATGTGATCAGACATCGAGTTTTCACTACTAACATGCAAGTCAGTTGTCCGCCTGAATATGTTATTAGTAGCAAAGGTTATATCAAACACTTCTTGCCAAACACGCGTTACAAGGGTTGGTATACATCCTATGTTTAAGCATACTGGGCGATTGGAGATGAGAAAGTAATAAATTAACTCATCTTTTTTATTAACATAGACATCTACATCTATCCTTATTTGCGAATCAAATGCAGATGCGTTTTCACCCGTGAGGACTAAGATGGAATGCCTCTGTTCTTGTAAAAAGGGTCTCCGGTTCGCTACACTCACCATACGAAACACAGTTGTGTTGAAATTGAAACTAAAACCATAATATAGCTGCTGGCCCTACCACGTACAAATTCTTCCTTCATTTTACCAGAACTATACGCCCTCACTAAAACACTGTTTTATCTATAACTTCAACACGTCTCAAACTACTAAACTCGATCCCTTTGAGATTAAACTCGTTCTGGTAGATAAACTGCAAGGTAAACGATCGGTCCTTTTAGGGCTTTGCAGGCAATTAACATTCTAGCTCTCTATGTGGTAATAATTATTTTAATATATGGCATTATTAGCCTATTTTAAGTTGATTGTTTAACAGTGGCCTACAATGCAACTATAAGCATGCGTTTGTGTAGTGTGTTACATATCTAAAACTATCTTCTTTAAAAAATTTGCGCATAGAGAAGGGTAATTTTGGATTTTTACGGCAACGGTTGTTTATTCGATATTTAGATTTTTCAACGATGTCAATATCGGTTTTCAGATTTCGATGTCAACTGACATTCACACTGCCATAGTCGCCTTTTACGACACTTAGGGACAAAATAGGGTTCAGAGGTAGGAAACTTCATCAATTCTCTTATAGCAAGATCACACGGTAAGGTTTTATGAATATGTATATAGTATTGTATTTTGTTTATTAATTTAACAGTTTATGTACACATTTTATTTTACATAAACTGACACATATTCGACAAAATCTACTTTTATTTATTTATACATTCAGTCATTTTAGCCTATCAAAAGTTACTGCTGAGCATAGGTCTCCCCCATAGATTGCCTAATAGAGCGAATATGCTATTTTGCCAAGCTTGTTGGAAAAGTTGCAAACGCAGTCTTTTATTATTTTAAGTTGTTGTAAGGAAGATGTGTCTACCTGTTGCATTTCTCCTTGTCACCTTTTACGACCCCATGGGATGATATGGAGTAGTGGATTTTCTTCAACGCCACTACACGGCTCTTTTATTGATCTACTAAATAGCTTAGGTTAATCTTTCTCACCGTTGTCATATGAAATATTAACTCAGAGACGCGTTAATTTGATGACTCAAGACGTCTGTTTTAACGAGGCTTATAAAGTGAGTCACAGTAAGTTGATTGCGGCATTTGGTGTAATAAAGAAAAAGTGTATCTGATTTTTGGAAGAAATATAATAATTGTTAGTCAATTATTGATACTAGAATTTTAAAAGTAATCTTAAAAAATTTCTTAGTATCGAATAGAATGGAATAATGTTTATTTAATATAGATTACAAGATTTTTTCTTACTTTTACAAGAAGCAAGAAACCCATGGAATTTTTTATTGGGGCGTTCTCAAAGAAAAAGTTTATTCAAAGCCCATTGACCGCCATTGTAACCGAGCTGCGTGAACGAATTTCTCAAGCTGCTGAGGACATCAACTCTCGAGGATATGCCCGACTAATAACTAGATCTTTTTTAATAATATGTAGGGCGTGTATTGAAGTTGATGGTAATCAATTTAAACATTTATTGTAATAAAAAATGTTATTTCCCTATCTGACTTTTATTCCAATAAACCTAAACTAAACTAGGTCAAGATTTTTCATTATTTTATTAATTTTACTTACTTTTGTTGACTGTGGTAAAAGTGGCGTCAATATCTGTCTCGGTCGATCATGATAAAAATGTCCACTATCCATCTCTGACATCAATAAAAAAAACATTGGAATAAAAACATTTGAACTGAGTAAAAGGGGTTTTTATTTTTTTTCTAGTTTTTTGTTTGTATAAAAATAATAAGTATTGTACCTTTTTACAATTCTGATTAAATGCGCGAACTTTTGATGGCACTTGCCGAGGCAATTTAGTGCATTATTTTTAAAGGAGGGCCTTTCAAAGTCGACAAATTTTGAAAATTTTAGATACATTGTTTAACAAATAGTCTTAATTCTAGAAAACTTGGGGCTGTTGTGTCATTATTTTTGACTGAGGTTCTAGAAATGTTATTTAGGGTTGTGGTTCCAAAGTTTAAATGAACAAAAATAATAAAAATTAACCACAATAACCGAAAAATGGCTACAGTTTGACCAAATTTCTAGGTTTTTCTTAAATGCTCATAACTTCCAAACTGCATGGGATAGATTTTTTTTCTGATTTTTCCCATGATGGCTACAATCAATGTCACCCCGTTTCAGCTTGACGTTAAGTTGTGCGACTCCCTGTATATCTTACCTTGGTCAAGTATATATCAAATTTGGTTTTTGGAATTATTTTGTATTTCTAAATCAATCGATATATTTCAGCACAAACCGCTGTAAGCAATCGACCACTCACGACGGCGGCTGAGCCCGGAGTAAAAAATTACTCTTTGGCCTCAGTGTGAAGTGAGGCCAAGTGTATTTAGTAAAATAAATTAATACAAGGCTGCTCAAAACACCGAAATTTCGCTTTTTCTCAGTCGAAAAAATCTAATTATAACTAAACAAACAAAATTAAACTACCTTTTGCATTCCATGGCTTCCCACATGATAGATTAAGAGTTTAATAAATAGATTGAGTTGAACAATTGATATTTCAAAAGTTATCGTGTTTACGCCTCCATGCGGACTTGATAAACTTATACTTTATGCCACTAAAACCACTTTTTTGTATAAAAATAGCAATTGATAAATATAAAAAAAATATCTTTCTGACAATGTGCATTTTATATAATTTATATGTTCAATATGATTGTAAGATTCGATTTCAAATTTTCTAATAAAAAAAAAATTCGAATCTTGATTTTTAGGCGCTAGTAGACAATACCTACGCGCTTTATCCTTAAGGCATGCAATAGAAAATAATTGCAAAGTTTTCTTTCGCCTTTTCTTGACTTTATTTTATATAACAGTAAATTAAAGAACAGAACATTTGATAAGCGAAATATTAATTTCTTTCTTTAAAATTTAATGCCTTAAATTAACCTTATTTTATTTTATGCATTCAATCTCAGTTATATAATTGCAATTTTAGTAAAACTTCGGGCCGAAATCTGATAAAGTTTTGGTTCAAGTAACTTATTGCAGAACTGTTTAAAAACAACGCTAACGTAACGCAGCGAATTTAAAAAGTAAACAGAATCCATTAACGTTGGCGGTTCATTTTTGGATTTAATACTGTTTGAAGTATCAACCTGGCTCCGAGAGAGTTAAAGCAAAACGAGAAATGATTATACCTTTTCAGGTATTTTATAAAAGGCTTTGAGTGTTTAATTTAATAACAGAAGAGTCCGAATATGGTAATATAATTATTGATAACTTTGCGTGTGTGTAGCGTGTTGTAGCGTGTGCGGAAAATGTGGAATCCTTAGCAGTCATAAACAAGTAGTGTTTATATGTGTTCGATAAAAAAGCAAATGTGCAATGACGTAGTGCTATGATAATAAATGTCGTAGATAAAAAATTACTGCCTATATACGTCCCACTGCTGGGCACAGGCCTCCTCTCATTTCTGAGAGGAGTTTAGTTCAAGTAAATGCCCGCTGCACTGCCCCAATGCGTGGTTGCGAACTTCACATGTCTTCTAATTTTTTTTCTTATTTCTCAGACTTGCAGATTTCCTCACGATGTTTTTCTTGACGAACACGTGGTAAATCAGCCGTGGTAGCTCAGATGGTTAGCGCTCGCTGTAAATTTCACAGCACGCGAGCAACCCAGGTTCGATCCCCGCCGGCACTAATAAAATTGTTAATTGCAATTTTAATTCGTAAATATATAAGTTGCTAAATAAACTTACTAAAAAGATTTTAAAAATTGAAGACTTACGCAATTACGTACGCACGTACGCACTCACAAATAGATAAATAAATAAATTGGCTCATGAGCGTTTTTTTTCTTAAATACTCGTATTTATTGAAATTTTGATGAATATATCTCAATCTATTGCTTACATCTATACAAATATATAAAATTGAAGTGTCTGTTTTTAATGTCAAAACAACAGCTTTTTACTAAAATCATGAATATACGATGATTTGTCTGTCGGTCTCTTTTTTCCGGCTAATCTTCGAAATGGCTGGACCGACTTTGACGAGATTTTCACTGCAGGTAGCTGATGTTATAAGGAGTAACTTAGGCTAATTTTATTTTAAAAAATAAGTAGAGCTCCGCACAAAAAAATTAAAACCCATGACATCCAATCGTAATAAATTAAACGCTCTCGAAGACTCAGGGAACAGCTAGTTTCTATTAAGCGAGAAGACTCACCGACACACAGACCAACGGATGGCAGTCTATATATTTTTTCAATTACATTTTTGTTATGTAATCTAAGGTGAATTAATAAGAAAATTACTAATCCTATAACACAATGTCTATAGTTACTATTATGTTAATAATAATATGGATTTGATGTCTGGCTAAAAGTATAAGAACGATTTTATGTAGCGAAATTGAGGTATGGTCACATTTCGAGAGTAGAGCACTACCACACGTTGTGAGGCGTGGAAAACACGTACACGTAGAGCCACGCTGAAGCTATATTATGATACAGCACGAATGGGTCAGCTCAAACGAGGAAGGACCATGCTCTCACAGAGTACCAGCGTAAAATAGCAAATTATTGCTAACGGCGAGTATAGAGAATCGGAGACCCTCTTTACTGGTTATTTATTGTCTTTGTCTTCAGGGGTGATAACGCATCTTAATTTTTTTTTTCATAATCTAGGATAGATGTAGGTGTCTAACCGCTACCGCATCCATTTTCTACTAGGTGGACTGTATGCTCATTTGTATCCCTTATTTTATACAAAATATATAATTTTTTAAGATTACTTAACAAGTCCGATTATTTTGCTTTTAAACGTTTATTTTTGGCTGCATTACAAGAATTATTCGTCTTCTATATATAAAAGAATACACTAAAAGATATAGGAATTAGAATTCTACAGGAAGTTAGCAGTAAATATTAATGGAGTATGTTACTGTGTAAACACAACTTGAATGTTAGAATTTTGTACGAAGACATTCATGGTAATAGTTTATAGCCGTGTATTGGCGGCATAAAAGATTCATCATCCTATTTCGTCCTCTAGGTTGGCCAATTCGTTTACCAAGCGTGGCATCTATGAAAATATCTGAGAGAATATGTGTGAGAGAGGCCTATGTTCAGCAGTGGACTTTTATGAGCTGTAATGGATATTTCGTTATCGTCAGGCGTCAAAAGTATGAGACATTTGCTGCGATTGTTTCCAATGAAGAGAGAGGCTGTTCAGTAGTGGACTACAACGAGAATAATGATGAAGAAGAATCATCATTATAATAATTGCAGCCCCTCACAAGTCCACTGCTGAACATAAGCCTCCCCAAAGGAATCCCTCTAAGTGCGGTCCTAAATCAACTGCATCTATCGATTTCCTGCATGAGTCTTACCAGGTTATCACTCCATCTAGAGTGGAAACGCCCTATGCTTTGTCTACCGAAACGAGGCTGCCACTCGAGAACCTTTCTTCCCAATCGGTTGTCGGTTCTTCGAGCTATATGTGTGGCCCATATCAGCTTACTAATCCGTTGGACTATGTCGCTTAGTTTTTTTCTACTGCGAGTATCCTAATTTTTAAGTCGATCACGCAGAAAACCCCGAGCATAGCCTTTTTTAGCGAGCTATGGCCTCTCCATGGAAAGAAGAATATAAAATCCCTATTACACTAAGCATGTTATCTTTAGTGGTTAAATTCTCATGCTTAATTTCTTACGCTCCATCTAGCATAAAATACCCTTATAATTGCTAAAACTAACAACATGTTATCATTTTATCTACATTTTTAATAAATTTTATTAATGAGATGAAAAGTACAAACGCTCTTGAAAAATGCTTCCTTTTTAAATAATTACTTCGTAATTTGACAGCATTACATAGATTGTTGGTAGTGGGACTCCTTTATGCCTAAGAATCCGTCTGATTTCTTCATCTTACCTATTTCTATAATCATATAGCAATCCGTGCATTGCTCTGTGCACTGTTTTGGTCTAAAGGATATTTATTTGAGGCGAGTATAATTACAAGTCGTGATGCATTTCATCTTTGTTATCAGAAGTGACGACGGATCAGATGCCTTCATTGTTTAATTATATTCATACGTGTCAATAAATGGCCTTATGTATAATATATATTAAATAACATTAGTATTAAATAATTTGGTACTTATGTTATTTAATATGTGTGGACAACTTCGGTCTGCCTATTTTATTTTATTCTTTTTCATTAATTTTTGTTTTGTTTAATTTTCTATATTATTTTGTTCTATATAATTTTCTTTTTTTATTATTATTATTGTTGTTCCTTTTTACTTGACATTGTGATTATTAATTGAATTGAATTTATAGAATATTCAATCATTTATCTCATATTGTGTTTCTAATTTAAAAATGTAATTTTATATAATTTAATAATATGACTTAATAACGAAATCTAATAATGTAATTTAATACTAATATTCAATAATGTAATTTAATTTTTTATAATTGCTATGCCCAAACTGGGTTCAAATGCGGACTATTTTTAAAACATCACATGCATTGTTACCATTTGATTGCAATAATGATTTTAATTATGATTATGATTATTATGATCATAATTAAGCGATCGCAAATCAAAATCTTTAATCGCAGGCAAAATTGCTGTTGCGGAGAATCGTTAAATTTGGACTTCCATTAAAAGTTTTACATATATATATATATATATATATATATATATATATATATATATTAGAATTAATTTACGTAACGTTACCCCCAATGTAGTAGCTCCTGTCGTGGAGGCGGTTTACATACATAAATTACAAAAGGAAGCACATCCAGACCCGGAATAATTATTTGTAGGCCATACAAAAACTTTGTTGCGTAGGGAAATCGTACCAGTAACCCTGCTGCGTCGCGACCTTACCACTACTCCCTGCACTAAGGGGGAACATAAATAATATTTATTCAATATACATTACCATTATAGCTACGGCCTATTAAAGTCCACTCCTAAACAAAGGCTTCCACCATAAATTGCCTCATAAGGTCTTTTTGGCTTAATTGCGATGTTTGGCAAGTGGGTTTACAACCGCAGATGAAATGTTATCGGGAAGATGCTGCTGCCCATCTCCTGTTTAATTTTCCCTCTGTTGCCTCTTACGACACCCTCTTGACGATATGAGGTGGTGGAAAATAAGTTCATTTTTCATTTTTGTATAATTTAAACTGTATACTGCCACCTTACAGCGTGGCAATTATAGCAAAAATCAAGCATATTAGGAAATCTATGAGAGAGCCTATGTTTAGCAGTGTAGTTTTGATAACACATAATGATGATGATGATGACCTTAAAAGAGAGCCGTGTTAGCAGTGGGGTACAATTTCCGCCCACACTAATGAAATAGTGAATTGCATTTAAAGTGTTGATTTAAAACGTGTCCAGTGATAAAGAAAAATATCGCGAGGCCACCTGCATGTCTGAGAACTCGAAAATACTATTTTGAAGATATGCATAGTCCGACGACACGCATTAGGGTAGTGTGGCAAACATTTCTTTCTCTTGAATGAGGTGGCCCTAGTATACAGAGCAATCCTGTAACTTTACTGTTACTTTTAAATAGTCTTCACCATAAGACTTAAAAAATTCATAGAAATTAAATTATCGCTTATCTATTTTTGGTAAAGGGATGCTGCTTTATTGTTGTATTCCGAATAAGCCCCTCAACCGGGGAAGGACAACGCCTTCGCAGAATTCCAGCGTAAAGTAACAGCTTAAAGCTGCTGTGTTTCGTATGATGTGTGTAGAGAAACGGAGACTCCTTTTACTGTATACAAGGCCTTCTATCTAGTATAGATGTAGATTTCTATGGTTCACAGTATTCAATTACTATCAGATGAACTGTTTGATAGTTTGCAACCCTAATTATTAAAAAAAATCTTGCGTCTAACAAATTGAAATATTTTTCGTAGAAACGGTTCAAACTTATCTTATACATATGTTGTGTAGAAAAAAAATGTACTGTTATATAAACGACATTATCTTTACGATGCCTACACGTACCGTTTTCATTGTAGGCCCAAACAAAACAGCGGGATCGCCTGCTTAAACGATGCGTGAGCGGTGATTGGAATATATACGACCCTCAATATCTTCTTTTATTTAACTTTATTAGATTTACTTCGTCATTTGAGATTCGCAACAACAACTCTTTCTATCAAATACGCTTTACTAAATTCAAATAGCTCATTGATTTAGATACCAATGTGTGCCGTAAATTTAAAAGGGCATTTACCATTCAGGCAATGATTTACTCACCATCATTATCATTAGAGCCTATGACAAGTTTACAAGGTTGACCTGTTGGAATTTAATGTCAAACGATTTTTAGTAAAAATTATAAACTTCAAGAAATGAATGCACGTAAAGCCGTTGGTCCTGCGCCCGATCTCTCTTCGGTTGTTTCGCATTGCCGTCCCATTTGTCTACAAGAGTAAGGGAGCGCACACACTCATGCAATATATTTCTGTACAGATGACTTTTGTCCACTAAAATTTACCACCGTGTCCAAAATTCGGTCTGTAGGACATTACATCTTACATCAGTTCTTCAGTCCATTAAGTGTGGTTGCCGACACTGCGCTTTCCAAATTGATAACCTTTATACCTCATCAAAGATTGTCAGCTGTTCAATCTGACGGTTGACAAATTTCAGCAACGTTGGGTTAGGTCAGCTACTCGTGTTCTCATATCGGTACCTTTGTAATAAATTTTATCACGAGTGAAAACCTACTCTTAGCATCTTCATAAGATTTACATACTTTTGGCTTTCTCATATTATATACATCAGTGAAAGACCAAGTGGCGGCGATTTATCTAAAATAGATAAAGCGGTGCTCAATAGATACCATTGCTTTCCTTTTATCTTTTAATTATCAGTCGTTTAATCACTACTGCCGTAGTCTTCCGTCTGATTGGTTCTATTCATTTTACTTTATTTAATATAGTGGTACATTTTCCTTAAGATAAATTCAGTGTGTTAATATTAGGTTAGATATGTAGTGACAATTAAAGAAAATCCACTATCCCATAAGTATTTCCTGTGGGTGACGTCACAGGCGACAGCATCTACTAACAATTTAATACTGATTATACATGAGTAAGAACCCACCTGCCATCAAGTTGCGTAGTAGAACAGCACTGGTTGTTAATAGTCAAAAAAGTGAGCTTTCTCAAAAGACATAATATAAATGATGTTCAAATTTAATCTAAGCGTTTGCCTTTACTGCCATTTATTGCTTAGAGTCAGCTATGATCAGTCAAGAGATAAAACTCCTAGTTGTGTCCGATTTTCATCGATGAATTTAATGTTCGAGGTACGACAGTAAATTGCTATTATGGGACGGTTAGAAAGATATATGTACGCTATATCCTGCACTCAGGAAGATTGAAAGTGATTTGGATATTTCATGACATTTTGTGCTCAGTAAATATTTATAGAAAATTTTCTTATTTACTATCCAATGGACACAGAGTAAATGGAGGTCTTAACGCAATAGCGTTAAGACCTCCATTCACTCTTAAGACTTGTGTATTATGAACAATAGTGCATAATACACAAGTATTAATGTATGGTAATAAATAATGTTTATGGTAGAATGATGAATTTTCGTACGCCACGATCATGCGGAGTAAGTTGTTAAACAAAATATTATATTAAATGTAAATTTACTCGTATTACGAACCGTAGTAGCTCATATCCTAAGCACTCATTATAAATTTCATAGCATGCGAACAAAATGTTTGCAATATTTGTTAAAACCTTGCTCAATTTCTTGACACGCGCTCAAATCCCTTCCTTTTCCTTTTTTAATCAGCCCGTAAAGCCATCTGTTGGAGGAACACATATAAACCTGAAACCATGTTATTGGTTGCAAAGGATTTTAGATGCATACGTGTGCGTGAGTGTGTGCTCTAACAATAATTTGAGCATGGCTTTGACGTTATTTAAATTGTACGTATTGCTGTTCTGTCTATCTTTATTCGGTGGTCTGAGTTCGTAAATAAGTTGAAAATTAAAAAAAAACTTGCATAGCAATAAATATTGTTGTACATATTCATTGAAAATCGATTTACACAAGTTTAAGAGTTAATAATTTCTTATATTTACGCGAAACAAAATTATTTATTGCACAAAAATAAAAAATAAATGGTGCAAAGGCGAATTTAATGCCGAAAAGGCATTTTCTGCCAGCTGTTCTTGGTAGTGTGGTGAGAGCCGTGGGTAAAGCTGCAAGAGAAAAAACTGACTTCTTTACACATATTATACTATACCAATAAATAAAATAAATACAGTTTAGTATAACAAATTATAATATATAAACCAATAACATTAATCAAATAATTTTAAATAATGTGCCTCAGCCTTACATTTAAAGCCCCGGATACACTAGGGGAGGTTTTGTCCCGCCACATGACATGTTGCTTGTTCCCGCTCCGAGAGTGAGCGCACGTGTCCCGCGTCAGTATCGCACCATTTGTTATCTGGTGTAGGCGTGTGCGCAGTAGTGTGGTGAAACGAAACCGTGCTTTTACTTTTTGAGCTTCTCCTGAGTCATGTTTTGTTGTGAGATACTTCAAACCACAAACTTCTGGTAGTATTCTGCCCATCATTTATTTCAACACTCGAAAAGTGTACTACAAGAAAAATGTACAGCGTAAGAATCTCCAATCGACAAGTATCTTAATGCAATGGCAAGTATGATATGAGATCCATCAGCGTTCCGTAGTATTGTATCCTGTTTGGCTATAGAACGTCCCATAATTTGTAATAAAGTTTCAAATTCAGATGTTGAAATTCGAGTAAAATTCATTAAAAATCTGTAAGACAATCGGAGATCAGTTAAAATATTAATTCTTCTTTCTTCTCGTTGTAGTAAGAAATTCCCCATCCTCCACCTTCTCTTTCGCTTGCGTTTCACTCCCGAAATAAGTACTATGTATGCAGCACTAATCGGCAAAACCTCCTCAAGCGACATTTCTATAAGCACTGACTAGTGTGGCCTGCAAAATGTTCCGCGACATATCTCGGGACATTGCACGTAGTTGTTGAGCGAAATGTTGCGCAACATGCCGTTCCATTTGTCCCCAAGTATATCCATGGCTTCAATGTATTTATTGAGGGAGCATCTTTTAAACCTCGTGGAAGGTTTTTCTAAAGTGTAATTGATGATACTGTAAAGGATTCCGAGTATCATTTACCACAAGGTGGGAAAGTGGTCAAGCACTGGCTATTAATAAGTAAAAAAATAGACTTATCGTAACTTTGATACTATGTATTATGCGCCAGACGTTAACGAGATGATTATATCGCCTCCTGTCAGTGACATTTTCTCCGCTTCACGATCGAGTTATGCATATTTGTACGAGTATTTATTGTAAACTAGTTAAACTATGATATATAAAGCTATGATAATACAACAAATTATAGCTAACAACAAAAGGAAACAAAAAAAACGTTTTTCAAACACGCCTACAAAGAGATATAGAAAAACTAAGAGCAGAAATAGGTAGAGTCACGCAATATATTAGAGGAAATAGGTGAAGAAAACTAATTTAAGAAGTTAAAAATAATTCTAAAAGATAATTAGGAACACTTTTATAACCACGAGAGATTAAATGCAAATGTAGAAGAAGTTTTAGACATATTAAAACAAAAACGAGCTCTTAAAGTTCATAGGCTTGACAGATACCTTAAATCACTACTGCGTAAAGAAGACAAGTACTCTTATTACAAGCCTATTGACGCTGGTTTTCCACAAGGCTGCGTGTTATCACCAACGCTGTTTCTTCTGCATGTCAGTGATGGGTTGCAAATTAGTAACATTCATTGTTAAGCGGATGACAGAACTAGTGAAGGCTTATGCACCGGCCGTGTTAATATTTCTTGGGAAAACGTCACCGAGTACCGGGACAATGTTTAGTCTGAAGTTGAGTTGCTGAATAAAGTCTCGGATTGGGGGCGGATAAATATAGTCTAGTTCAATTCCCAAAAGACACAAATTTGCGCGTTTACCGCTAAAAACCCATTTATCGTATCTTCTCAGTTACAAGGCACTCTTCCTGCGACCTCAGCTAGCATCGGAATCCTCGGAGTCGATATATCGAATAGTGTGCAGTTCCGTGATCAATTGGAAGTAAAGGCCAAATTGGCCTCTCAAACCTAACATGAAACAGTATTTCATGTCGGAACATCACTTGCAATTTTACAAAGCGCAAGTTTGGCGTCACATGGAATACTGTTCCATAATGAATCATCTCTTTGTCACCCCAGTACCAGCTCCTTCCACTTGACCGCATCCGGTTCAAACCGTCGACAACAGAGTTTTTTTTTTGATCGGCTCGATTTACCGGCGCTGCGTAGGGATGTTGCATCCCTTTGCATTTTCTATCGCTTCTACCTCGGGGAGTGCTTTGAGGAATTGTTTGGATTAATTCCAGCCGCCAAATTTTACGAACGCACATCGCGTCAATAGTAATTCATGATAAAGTCCTCACCATCTGAATGTTTGAAGGTCCATCGTTGTTCGTTTTACTAGGAGTTTTCTTAATAGTTAATAGAATCAGGCGTTACTTTACGGAAATCCATTATATAAAAACTTTTAAAAAGTTACTTCGCAAACATCCGCTCTATAAAATAAAATGATGTGTCTTACCTAGTATGAAGAGCACCTCCCGCCCTCCCTCAATTGCGTGCACTATGCCCGTCACCACTTATCCCAGCAACACTACTCCCAATACCACTACACTAAGAAAATCACACCACTGACGACAATACGACACGTGTTTCGCCTCTACTCGAGGTATCCTCAGGTGATGTAGACTCTACGGTGGCTGACCGTTAAGTGAGCGGTGAGCCAAAACAACTGCCTTATATATTTGCCTATTTATATATAACTGCCAAGCGGAGAAGTGTGATAAAAGGAATCTCAATTTGTCTGTTTTACATTACGAATATTTTAAATATATATTCAGACATAAAATCTATGTTTATTAATCTACGAGTATTTTAATGATTCAGAGTTGGTTTCATATACATTTATGAAAAATTCCCTGCTTAAGAGTTAAAAAAGAGATAAAAACTTTATCTTATCCATCATTATCATCATTACAGCCCATCAATAGTCCACTGCTGAACATAGGCCTCCTCCAAGCAATACCACAAAGCACGGTCCTGAGCTACCTGCATTCATCGACCTTCTGCATGTTTCACCAGGTCGTCACTTCATCTAGTAGGTGGTCACCCTACACTTCGCCTACAGGTACAAGACTGAATAGAAAACCAGCGTAAAATAGCAGCTTAACGCTGCTGTGTTTCGTATGGTGAGTGTAGAGAACCGGAGACCCTTTTTACTGGCAAAGAGGCATTCCATCTTAGTCCTCGGGGGTGACAACGCATTTGCATCTTGAGTCTTGAGGATAGATGTAGATATATATGGGTCACAGTAACCACCTACCATCAGGTGGACTGTGTGCTCGTTTGTCATCCGATCCTATAAAAAAAATCGAGAATTTTTTTTCCATGGTTGTCGGTTCTTCGAGCTATAAGGCTGGCCCATTGCCAATTGGGCTTACTAATCCGTCGGTCTTAGTCGGTCACTCTAGTTCTACTGCGGATATCCTCAATTTTAAGCTTATCACGCAGATAAAACCCCCTAGCACAGCCCTCTCCATAGCTCGCCGACCTTGCTTATATGGGCAGCAGTGAATGACCCCATTTCAGTTCCATAAGTCATCACTGGCGACACCCACGGGTTATTTCCCGAACGCTGCCCAGCCGAGTTGAGACCGTCGATTGACCTCTCGGTTAAAGTTGGACTTACCTATTCGGACTATTTGTCCCAGGTAAACATACTCGTCAATAACTTCGAGTTTAGTGCTTCCAACAACTACCGGCATGTGTGACATGGACGTTATACATGATCTTTGTTTTGACCATGTTCATCTTAAGAACTATCCGATGGGAGACATTTTGAAGAATATAGTTTTTAGATACTCCAGCGATTCTGCCATAAGGACTATATCGTTGGCAAATCGAAGGCGAGTGATGTAGTAGTGAAAACGTATTACAATGCAGCGGTAAAAAGTTTCGGGGATATAACGTCACCCTATCTTAAACGCCTCTAAAGTTGGACAGGTTTCGTACTCTGATTCTGTACTCGGAAAGCTATTGTAGCCCATGTTCAAACACTTCAGCACTTCTATATACCAACAGTCAACTTTGCACCGCGGAAGGGACTGCAGCACCGCCCAAATTTTGACGGAATCAAAGGCTTTCTCATAATCAACATATGCAAGTTAAAGTGGCAGATTGTACTCGTCGGGCTCCCTACTGTTCCTACTGTACTCGTTGGCCGAAAGGTATGTATGTGGTCTATGGTGCTAAATCCTTTTCGAATACCGGCTTGTTCTGGAGGCTAGAAGTCATCAAGTCTGCATGCGAGACGATTCATAGTGACTCTCGAAAACAGCATGTAGACGCAGCTCAGAATGGAAGTCAGTCTGTAGTTTTTCAAGAGAGCGTTGTCACCTTTTTAGAATAATAAAACCACCGCACATGTACTTCAAGTACTGGTTTTCTACCCGATTTCAGAAGCTCCGCTGTAATTCCATCCTCTCCCGGGAACTTGTCGTATTTAAGGCGCTGGTGAGCCATTCTAATCTCGCTCAGATTGACTTCTGGAATATCATTCAAAGAGAGTCGGATAAATCTTGCTCTTTGATCGTAACTCAAACTTGCGTGTGGCTCCAATGATGTGTACAGCTGCCCATAGAACCGCTCAATCTCACTCAAAATCTCCGGTGCCCAGAAACAATGCTGCTGCACTCGGTCTTCAGCTTCGACAAAAATACTCTTTTTTACAAACAGATCTCTGGCAAAGACTTTGAAGCCTTTATTCCGCTCGATTGCTTCTTCAATACAAACTGTATTGAAGTTGCTTAAGTCCCGCCGCATGCATTTGGGGATCTGTATGTTCTGTTACCTGTATGCTGTCAAACCTGTTGTAGACTGCAGCTTCATTTTTTGTCTAATAGCCATGAGATTAAGAGTGTAAAAGGAGATTTTTTGTGTTCTTTTGCAGCAGGTCTTGTAAAACTTAGCTCTGACCGCATGGAAAGTTTCTACGAGCTTGGAATTCATATCGTCCACTTCATTGCAGTCTTCAAGGCACTGAAAATGGTTTTATAACTCGAGCTGAAAGGTTTCGGGATTGGATTAGGATTGGAGCACGAGGGTGATGAAGTGTTACTTCATTATAGGAGACCTCTCCAACTTAAAGTATAAGTTTAGTGTGTCTCTAACCATTCAGTTAACGCTACCAGTTTTCACCCTCGCGATCGTTGAGCTATAACTGAACAGTTGTCGTCTGGTCGTCATAATGAAGTCAATCTCATTTTTTGTGGAACCGTCGGGGCTCGACCAGGTCCACTTCCTGTGGGGCCGCTTCTGGATAAAGACTTCATCATAAAGAGTCCCTCTTTCTTATCCGACAACTTTCAATCCGCAAGTCTTATCCGACACTATTCCGATGATATTCCGGACTAGTCCGGACCGGATAGTCTAAGAGAGATTAGAGTGGTTCTCCAGCACCGAAAAAACGGCAAGGCCCCAGGTGAGGATAAAATTACTGATTTTCCTTCTGAGCCGCTTCTACGTGCTTTTTCGAGAGTCATTACGAATCATCTCACACGCAGACTCGACGATTTTCAGCCTCCCAAACAAGCCGGTTTCTAGTAGAGGCTTTAGTACCATAGACCACATACACACCATTTGGCAAATTTTACAGAAGACAACAATCTGCCACTTTGCGTTGCGTATGTAGACTATAAGGAAGTCTTTCATTCCGTTGAAATTTGGGCGCTGCTGCAGTCCCTTCAGCGGTGCCAAGTTGACTGTCGGTATATCTATGTGTTGAAGTTTGTACAGTAAGGCTACGATAGCTATCCAAGAACAGAACGGACGTAGGTGAAGTGTACGGAGACCCCCCACTATATGGAGTGGTGATTGATAAGACATGCAGGAAGTCAACGTATGCAGGTGGCTGAGGACCTTGCTTTGTGGTATTCCTTGGGGGAGGCCTATGTTCAGCAGTGGTTTTATCAATGGCTCTAGTGATGATTACAAAGAGCGCATGTTAGCCATGACCGCCACTGAGGTCAGAGAGGAGAGGTCAGAGGTCAGGTTTGGGACGGTGGTATAGGAACCGTGCAGCACGCGGCTTGACGTAAGAGACCGTTGGCTGCCACATATGTCGTAGTTGTGAACAGATGCTGCTGGTGGCGGACTGGTCTGCTTAGGTTTGCAACACATATTTTGAATTTAATTTTGTATACTTTTATATTTTGTTGTGTTATATTATTAACTATAATTTTCTTAATTTTTAATTAAATTACTGATATTACATCACACTTGCTGCTTTTAGAAAATGACAAAAACGTCGTACCTGTCGAGTTTCTTAGAACATTTTTTCTCTGGACAGAAGAACCTCATTTTAAAACTGTAGTGGAATAAAAATATGTTGACGTTTTGCAAATGAAATTTAAAGTTCTCACGTTAAAAAGCAAAGAGTTTTCATTTTATTTTATTTAGTAAAACAAGTAGTGGTGGAGCAAGCGAACGCACAACCCCAGTTTTGCAGTGGATGTCGTGAGAAACGACGAAGGGAAACTGCAACGGGAGGTGTGCAGCGACATCCTGATAATAACAGGAAAACTGCGGTTGCCACCTCGCTTGCCAAGCGTGGCAACTACGACAAATATCCTTCTAGACCCTTTGTTGAGCAGTGGACTTGCGATGGGCTGTAATGAATGAACAAACGAAAATCTATAATATAAAATAATCGTACTATTCGATTGCAATCTTATCCAGGTGGCATTGTAAGACTGTACATTTTATTTACCTTTTCAACATGTATATATACTTCGTTTATATATTTACAAGTAGTAATAACTAAATCATTTTTCTCATAAGACATTTATTCTAACCTAGACTGAATGCTAACGCATTTCACATATTTGAACTTTATTACAAATAAAAATATAATATTTATATTCTTAGTCATATGTATTAGTAAGATTGCTATTAGAGGTATTTTCACCATAATACGTAAGTCTTACATAAAGACTGAAAAAGTTAGTTGCTTATACAATGTCAATTATTCTACAAATAACAAACCAATTAGGTTTTGATATATCGTCATTATAACAGTGATCGGACACACAATTCGTACCTTTACCTTTTGACCCTCAAACTGTTACGTCCTTAAAATATAATATTTTATCTGAATTGTAACTATTTTATTGAGCCAAGTTTTGTGTTATTCTATCAATTCTTTCTTTGTGCTATATCTTATACTGGCTACAGTTAAGGGGCACTTTAGTTCGTTACTTCGTTCTTTTGTAAACGTATTTATATTAGCTGATTCATATAATATTACTGATAAAAGGAGCAAATTATAACGAATTTCAAAGGAAAAAGGGTCTTGTTCTTTAGAAATATATTTTACAAAGCTCCTCATGTAACCTCTTATATTAATAAGAATGGGTTTTAGTTAATTAATTTAACTAAAACTGGGACTATCTTAATTTTTTTTTAAATACAAGCTTGTGTGTGTTGGAATGTGTTTTTTCGAGAGTAGTAGTAAGGAAAACAGACAAACGTAAGTTAAGTACCGCATATCGGCCGTAAAAGGCAACTAACTGAAACAGAAGAAGACCTGCAACATCTTTCTGATAACAGCTGAATAAAAATAACAAACTGGGGTCACCAACCCAACCAACCCAAGCGTGGTAACTATGGCAGAATCACTTATGATCTTTATGTTCAGCAGTGATTTATAAGGTTGTAATATAAGGTTGTAATTAAAGGACTGTAATGAAAAGAAGATTTTTTAGAGTGGGTTGGCTCGACCGGGGATTATAGTTCCTAAGTATACGCGCAAGAACAAGTATATTCTCTATTTCCTCACTTTCATAGTTTGAAGAAATACTTATTCGACACGACCGGAGAGAAATCAGGTGCAGGACCAACGGAGTTACGTGATTTCCGATACACGCGGAAGAGCCATGCAGCAGCTATATTAATTGTATAATTGTAGCACGAATGGGTCGGCTCGACCGGGGAAGGACCACACTCTCAAAGCATACCAGCGTAAAATAACAGCTTAATGCTGCTGTGTTTCGTATGGTGAGTGTAGAGAACCGGAGACCCATTTTACTGGAGAATAGGCATTCCATCGTAGTCCGCACGGGTGACAACACATCTACATTTTGATTCTTTATTGAGGATAGATGTAGATGTCTATGGGTCACAGGAACCACTTACCATCAGGTGGACTGTGTGCTTGTTTGTCACCCTATCCTATAAAAAGAACACGTGGGTGAAGAAAAACCGCCAACTTCCTGACTTCGGGCTGCTACTGAGACTTTTTTAACAGAGAAACGCATTAATTGGTTTTGATCCAACCTGGGTTCTCATAATCAGTAACCGCTTTTACGATCGCTAGACCAACGAGGCAGTCACAGTCACATAAAAATAGGACCTATACTAATCAACATAAGACTTGTAATTCATGTCTCGCTATAAAAAATATTTGTGAATACAAATATATTATTTGAGATGAAAAAGGTCTATAATACATTATTTCATCTGCAAGTTTAATATTATTTACTCAAGGATATTGCATGTTAACTCATCCGGAGATATAACTTATTTCAAGCGTTAATTCAAGTAACTTACATTTCCTTACTTTGTATTACTGAACACGTACGTACCCGTTGTTATTTCGATCACGGAATAAATCTTTCTTTTATTTATTTCCTTTAGCGTTACCCCGTTTGTTTCTTATTGAGATTTTATAAGTTTGTATTTCGCTATTTTTCCTCGCTTAGTATTTTATTCATTAAGACCTCGTTACACAGTTACACGCGCACTGGGGCACTGCTGTGCCCCACAATAAATTGGAGATTTTTTGCCATCGTGGTAAAACTAAAACGAAGATTTTTTGAAGTATTCGGCGACCAACTGAAGAGAATTTTTGTCATTAAAAAAATATAACGTTTGGGACATTTTTTAATCTACCGTTTTTGTACTTAGTCAATTTATCCAGTTTTTGGTATAAATTATTTTGGCTTCAAGTTAGTTTTCACCGTACTTACGAAAAACTAACAATTCATTAAGCAATTTTTTTCCTACATAAAAATTTTATAATTTTGCAATTTTTTAACATTTTCACCGGTCCTATAACTAATTATTCGTCATTTAGATATTTTTTACCAGGTCTAATTAACAAAAAGATGTCGTTTATTGAAATTTTTCCTACCTGTAATTTTGTCGCTTAGATGAATGTGACCTGCAGTTTTCTAAAATTTTTGGTGTTAAGATATCTCTTCCAGGAATATTTATTTAATAAATGTCAGCTGAACCTTTAGTGTTAATCTGGAACTGTTGAGTAACTAGCCTTTTATTTAATATTGCAGTGGTGGTTAGGCACAAAAAATGAATCAAGAGTGTGACCGCGCGTCCTAATGACTCGCCGCTTGGTCTAGAGCAGGGGTAATTATTTTCATTTAAGTGTTACCTATTTTTTGTTGCGTTATTGTTTGAGATACTCGTATTTTACATATATTTATCTATGCTTTGATGGTGAAAGGAAGTAAGTATTTCGAAATTAATAGACATAGCTTGGAGAGGAAATGCGGGTGGTCTTTTCTCCATACAAGGGAGAAAGAAGATCGAGAGAGCTGTACCGTTCTCCCTGCTAGAACGGTACAGCTCTCGCGATAAGCTCTTAGGAGTGACTGCTTGGTTGCGTTGATATGTCCGCAATTCGAGAGACCCGTCCAACCGAATCTCTGATTCCGTTTTGTCCCCTCGCGAGCGTCACGAAGCTTTGATGCATTGGACCCGTATGGTCCAAGCGGAGCATTTTGAGCCCGTGATTGAAATCTTGAAGCGGGGCTTCGTTGTCAAGGGCGCTCTGGTCCGTCTGAACCTCTTCCTGGACGCCGCTGGGATGCTGCGCGTTGGCGGACGTTTGAAAAATTCTCAACTGCCGTACGGGGCTCGCCACCCGTTACTGCTCCCTAAGGACGGAGCCTTTGTTCGGTTGCTGGTAACTCACCATCATATTAAGAATGCCCACACGGGGTGTACGCTCTTTCAGCTATTTTGCAGTGGGAGTTTTGGGTTTTGGCTGGCCGACGCACCATACGGAACGTCCTCTTTAAGTGCATACCTTGTTATAAACTGAAGGCCACTATATCGCAACCAATGATGGGTGACTTACCATCCGACCGCGTGAGGGCCATCCGACCATTCGCTGGAGTTGGAACAGACTTTGCTGGCCCCTTCCTCATCAAGTCCTCCAACCTTCGTAACGCGCGTTCACATAAGGCCTATCTGTGCGTTTTCGTATGCCTCGCCACTAAGGCCGTTCACTTAGAACTTGTAAGTGCCCTCAGCACTGAAGCCTTTGTGACCACGCTGGGCCGCTTCGTATCGCGTCGCGGTTTGCCGTACCTGATCCGGTCTGATTGTGGAACGAATTATAAGGGCACGGATAGATATTTGAAAGAGGTCGTCGAATTTCTGTCCACCAACAGGACTTCTTTAGGTACTGCGATGTCCAAGAAGGGCATCCAGTGGAAATTCGACCCTACGGCTTGCCCAAACTGGGGCGGTATTTTTGAGGCCGTGGTTAAGGTTGCAAAAACGTATCTCCGTTGCGTTATGGGCGAAACTATTTAGACATTTGAGGACCTTGCCACTGTTTTATGTAAAACGTTCGTCTTCGATTATAATTTTGTGCTAAGTGACGTTAGACTTGAGTTCACATAAGGTGAACGCCCACTGGAGTGATCGCATATTGTGGAGCAGAGCAGCGCATGTGGATCTGCTGCCCGATTACATCGGTGACGTCATGTTACATGTACACACTTTCTCACACCACTTATACCACACCTACTTGCCTCTGACTGTACCTTGTGGTCGACCCTACCTCCGGAACTCAGTAAGTTTGTGTTTGTTTATCAAGCCATTACATAATAATTATCCATAAGCCATTTGAGCCGAGTTGAGTGGGTTACTCATGGGCTCTAGCCTAGTCGACTTCTGTCGTGGCAACTGAGGGCCATAACAAATATATAAATCAAATACCTCAGTATTTCAGGATATCAGGATTTATAACAATATTAGTATCCATAAAATATGATACTTCTAGCGATTACAAGAGCTATGAAAATGTAGTACGATAATTAATCTTTGCTTTCGCAGAAGGAAACTACTAGGAAAGGTGAGTGCGCCAATTTACACGTTACAGCTCCCGCAGTTTCGTAATTTAATTCACTTTGCCTTGTTGCCATGAGTATCGTAAAATTGATCATAAACAACAGCATATTTATAAATAAAACAATTGATGTAGTGTAACGTACTTGCAAGTTAGCTAAAATCGCTACACTTGGCACGGGGAATGAAAATCACAATTCTAGACAGGCGTCTCAAGCTTTCACACTGCACGTAGTTGCATGTATATGCAGTTTACCTCTGGCGTACAAGTGATGATTTACGAGTAACAAATATTTAAATATATCTCCCATTTTTAGGTAATCTATGCGGCAGGACTTTTAATAGGCTAATATGGGATTTTCTGACGTCATCAACATTCGTCATAATATGTACCTACATCAGCTTAACGTCAGGCTTTAGAGTTTGACGCAGGTTTTCGTTTATAATCTATGTGACCTTTTCTAAGTATTTTAAATACGTTGACAAACAAAATTTATTTTATCTCGTCAAAAGCATTTCATTTTATATGGTATTATAATAACTAACGATACTCCCGCTACCGGGTTCGATGCCCGTTGACACCAACAATATTATTATTATATAAAATATTTACATTATAAATTATATTATTATAATATATATATTACATTATAAAATATATAATCCCCGACCTAGAAGAAAACTTTTCCTCGAAAAGAAAAATAAAAATGTCGAATACATTTTTATTTTTTATTTATTTCCACCATCAATATACATTCATAAAACAACAAAAAATATGTGCTTACATCTGATACAATACTATATATATATATATATATATATATATATATATATATATAGTATTGTATCTGATATATATAGTATAGCGCGTGCGCGTGATATTATAATATATATATATACATATATACACGCGCACACACACACACACACACACACAGGTGATCGTGCGCGAACATTTTCTTCATCATTATTTTTATTATTATTGTCAAATTTTCGTTAGTTAAATAAGCTGTTTATTTCAAATATATTATTTATGTTTATGTAGTTTAACCTCAAAATAAATAAGATTGAATTCGTTCGTTACAAATTGTAATGGAAAGAGAAAATAACCAAAAAGTATATATATATTTTTTTAGGTATTTACGTAATATACAATATTATCGGTAAAATAAATATTATACTACGCATACAATAAGCAATATTAGAACTTAAACAAACATGATTGGTTATATTTTGTATTCATTTTATTATTACTAATTACTAAGGCAAAAAAATGGAAATTAGTATAAAATGAAACTATGTATAGTTTTTGCTTATACTATACGCCGAGTGACGTGATAATTGTTGTTGCCCTTGAGGAAGATGACTACGCTTGCCGTAATACAGTGCAAACTAGTACGGAGGGTAGAACGTTGACTTTTTTGTAACAATATTATAATAACTCGCAATGTATTTTTGTTTACCTCATTTAAATTTGGATTTGCATTAGCTCTTCACTTAAATATGTAACGTTACAGTGAGGTGATTAGATTTAAGTTTTTGCTTTATTATAAGATGTTATTTGTAACTTGTTGATAAATAAATAAATAATTAAATAAAAAAAATTATAATATACGAAACACAACAGTATTAAGCTGCTAATTTACACTGGTATTCATAACCATAATATAGCTGCAGCGTTGCCTCCACGATACAAGAGAAAATCCTATGGTAACGTTTGTTTTAAATAAAAAAATATGGTTGATATTAATAGATATTGTGGAGATTTTTGGTATGTTGGGACTAGAAGCAGTTTCTAAGAAAAACGAATGACAGTTTAACAGTTCAAACAAGCAGCCAGACGCCATTCTGATGTCATAATAGAAATTAGGAATGGAACCTTAAACAGGTATAATCTCCGTTTACCCTCGATAGATATGTGCCGCATCAATTAAACTTTTTAATGGAAGCCCACACTGAGCTAACCGCACACAGACCGCACCAAATTGCGTTCATTTCTTACAGCTGTCACGTAATCCGTGTCGGTTAATTAAGAAACTCCGCTAGCGACACATTTGTCTTCATTTCGTAATCTTTACGTTTATTTAGTAAATTTTTAGCTGGCTTAAAAGAAGTTCTAAATTCGACTGTATGTTCTGTATATGTGTTACTCTTTCATCTTTGTCAGCTGTTTAAATAATTTTTATTAATTAGTTTTATTTCAGGGGTGGTCCTAAAGAAATATAAATACAAAATTCTAACCGTATAGAAAAATAGGGAATGAAGATTTTAATGTAACTAATCAAACTAAATTGGAGCTTGTAGCTTCAGACTGATAAAACGTCTCATCTTATGTCCTTTAGTTCAAAAGCGTCAAAAATAGACTTAATAAAAAGTAAAAGCTGACTTCGTGTAATTAAAAATAATAACGTATTTTTTTGTGGTTTGGATTAACACTTGTACTTGTTTCACTTGTATAAGTTCATTCGTGACAAACATTTCAAAGTTCATTCATTCTTATATAATGCAATGCAATGCAAAATGCAGTATGACTCTACCACATATAAAATTATAATTTAACGATTCTCTAATCCACCTCCCCTTTAAAGATATTATATTTAGTATTAACTCTAAAAGATAACACCAATTTAGTATTGCATATTAAGGTATGTAAAATTTATTCAGCCTTCGGTAGCGGTAAATTAAATTACAGAGGGTAGCATAAAATAAGGTGAGGCCCTAAGTTATCAAATTTTCAGAGAATCTGAATTCATTTAACCGTAGTAACCAGCATTGACCTGATTTGTAACGTCATTATAACATCAGGGGTAGATACATAATACTGATATTATTGTTGTATTTATTTGTTTTATATACTTTTTACAGACTAGTTTTCCCCCATAGATTGCCTCACAGGGTACTTGGTATAGTTGCCACGCTTCGCAGGCTCATTGGCAACCGCAGTTTTATATTCTTTTTTTTTTGGTCGTTGTTAGAAAGACGATGCTGCCCATCTTCTGGTTTGCTTCCATCTGTCGCCTCTTGACGGTACGATAAAGATTAATAATTATTATTACACTGGTCACAGGTTCACTTATATAAAATAAAAAATAAAATGTATTAAAGCTATGGCTCTCATACCTTTACGGGCATAGATATATAATATTATCAAAACGTGCGCGGGTTGAGAACTAAAACCAATGATGTGCTTAAGAATATCTTGACTACGGATTGTAAAATTATTGCTTTTACCGAGACTTGGCTAAATTCTAGTGTCTTAGATAACGAACTATTTGATTCGCGTTATATCATATATAGAAAAGATCGCACATGTTCCAATCAGTCTAAACGCGATAGAGGAGGCGTTCTAGTTGCTATCTCACGTAAGATACCTTCTTCTCGGGTTACTATTTGGGAGATGAAATACGCGGAGTGGTTCGTGTTTGATACTAATAATAAAAATAATAAGAAAAGAATTGGGTTTTGTGTAGTCTATATGCTTCCTCCAGTCAAACATGATTTTCTCAATAAGTTTCTGGAGAATGTGGACAATGTCACTAACCATGTTGATAATTTAATAGTATCAGGTGATTTTAATATGGGTTTTATTAAATGGTGTGCTAATGATAATTGTTCATATATGTCTCCGTGTAATCACAATAATGCCCTCGGACACTCATTAATAGATTTTATGTCTATCAACAATCTGCATCAATTTAATTGTATAAGTAACTGTGACGATAGACACTTGAACCTAGTATTAAGTAACCTAACTGATATTAAGGTACTAAAACCTCCTTGATTACTCACTAAATTAGATACTTACCACCCAGCTTGCTATTAAGAATTGACTTTTTACACACATCCTGCCTAAGTTCTAAAGATCATATTGATTACAATTACTTTAAAGCAGATTATGTTAATATTGTAAAGGAAATTAAGAACATTGACTGATTGCAATTATTTTCCGAGTGTGAAAATTTCGATGTCATTGTTGATGTATTTTACAAATGTCTCCATAAAATAATTGATAAATCAGTCCCTGAACGTAAGACTAAGTCAGCAAAATACCCTGCTAGGTTCAATTCCAATTTAATTAAGTTACTGACAGAAAAAGACAACCTTCATAAAAAATTCCGTAAGTACAACAACCCTAGCAAGTACTTAGAATTTCAAATCACTCGAAGCCGGTGTCATAAGCTCTACGATTTTTGTCTCAATAATTATAAATACTACGCTGAGACTAATATTGCTAAAAATCCATTATTTTAAACGGAAAAATCATGAATCATATTTTCCCGCATTAATGAACCTGGACAACAGAGTTACTAGTACTGGTACAGAAATCTATTAGCGAATCATTTCTCCTCAATTTATACCTAAGAGGCTGATCAATATCCAATTTCTAACTTACACCAAAACAGTAACACTCAACAACTATCCAAATTTAAATTCCTAGAGGCAGATGTGTTAAAGAAAATTAAAACGTTCGACATTCAAGAGGGGCCAGGTCCAGATTGTCTTCCGCCTATTTTTGTAAAACGTTGCGGTACAAGTCTTGCATTCCCTCTTACGTTGATCTTCAATCGTTCCCTTGATGGTGTATTCTTGTATTTGTATGGTGTATTTCTTCTCTTGGTAGTCTATTTCTTCTGAAGTGTAGAAAAGAGTACGTATCGTACCGATCTTCAAAAAAGGTGATAGAATAGATGTTAAAAATTACCGTCCAATATCAATTCTGTCATGTTTTTCAAAACTGTTTGAAGGTCTTGTGCATCTCATTCTCACCAAACATTTGAACAACTTTCTAACGAGCACTCAGCACGGTTTCAAAAGCGGCTTATCAATTACAACTAACTTGTCAAACTTTACCTCAGATCTGTTAGCAGAGATAGAATGGACAACATATCGATGCTATTTATACCGATTTTAGTAGCGCAACTTATAAGATTGACCATCAGATTCTAATAAACAATCTTTCGCAATACGGCATCGATGCCTCTTTCAATAAATGGTTCAAAATAAGCCAGAGACCTCAGACTGGGTTTGAATCTGAGAGAAACATCGCTCTGGAGTACCACAGGGGTCTCACCTCGGGCCTTTGTTGTTTTTGGCCTTCATAAATGATATAACCACAGAGGTAAAGCATTGCAACTGCTCCCTTTTTGCCAATGACTTAAAAATCTATAAAATTACAAAGTCGGATAAAGACACAAAATTAATATAAGAAGATCTTGATAGAATCACAAATTGGTGTGGCGTCAATAGTATGACTCTTAATGTTAACAGATGTTTTAATGTAAATATACCAAAAAAAAGCTACTTGTCTCAAGTGATTACATTAATAATATAGTATTACAAGAGTTACCAGAAGTCAATGACTAAGGAGTGACTATTGACAGGAAGTTAACTTTTACATCATATATAAACAATATTATTAAAAAAAAAACACGCAGTTCCTCGGATTCATTAGACAAAACACAAAAGGATTTGCCCGCAGGACTAAAATTATTTTGTACAACGTGTTTGTGAGAAGTTGCCTCGAGTTTTCCAGTGTCATTTGTCAATAACAATAAAAAAACTGCGGTTGCCAACCCGCTCGCCAAGCGTGGCAACTATGGCAATATACCCCCCATGAGCGCTCAGCGAGCTATGGAGAGGGCTATGCTCGGAGTTTCTCTGCGTGATAAACTCAAAAATGAGGATATCCGCAGTAGAACTAGAGTGACCGACATAGCCCAACGGATTAGTAAACTGAAGTGGCAATGGGCCGGCCATATAGCTCGAAGAACCGACAACCGATGGGGAAGAAAGGTTCTCGAGTGGCAGCCTCGTGCCGGCAGGCGAAGTGTGGGGCGTCCCCCCACTAGATGGAGTGACGACCTGGTAAGATATGCAGGAAGTCGATGGATGCAGGTGGCTCAGGACCGTGCTTTGTGGCATTCTTTGGGGGAGGCCTATGTTCAGCAGTGGACTTGTGAAGGGCTGTAATGATGATTTGGAATCCTTACTATCACATACATTTCTAACGCATTGAAAACGTACAACGCGCTTTTACAAGGCACCTTGCATTACATGAAACTGGTATCTCACACAGACAGCACTATAATCAAAGATTGGTTGAATATAAAATGATGTCTTCCTGAAACAGGCGTGAGATACTTGATCTGTGTTTCTCGCATAAAATAATTAATTCCAAAGTCAAGTGCAGTAACAGGTTTCTCTACCAGTACCAATTAGATATCCTCGCTGTTGCAATCCTTCTCAAAAAACATTCCACATACATTTCTCTAGAACGCATCTTGGTAAGTAAGCTCCCATGGTCCACATATGTGTGAAATATAATCAAATATCTCAAGCTCAATATCGCAAGCTATCACAACTCTAATGATGTCTTTAAAAAAAACTCACCGATCATCTATCGGTGAGGCCGCATTTACATTGAGAGAAAGAAGAAATGTGTGTGTATATGTACGTGTATTTAGGTATATATATATGTATTTGAAATTTTTTTTATCCTTTTTTGTTCATTCTCAATGTTTACATGTATTTTTGTTGGTAAATGTTATGTACACTTGTTATCGATATACATATCAGTAAGCGTGTTACTTGTTATATAATAATTAATAATAATTAATTAATTATTGAAAAACCTTTTAAACAAAAGTTGAGCTTAATTTTAAAAGAATTGGTACAGATGTAAAATATGTAGCATCACTTTAAAAAAAGTTGAGATATAAAGTCCTTATACGTAACACAATATATGACACAAGTTAAATAAATTTTCGGTTACGCTAATTTTACAGTTCTACTAATTCTAAATTCCAAGAGACATCTCCTGCGGGAGTTGCAAACTGTAACAGGATTCCAAAGGTTCGTCTTGTTTTGTCAGATGTAATTAATTAGGATTACTGACAAAACAAACACTTCAGCGTAAGGAAGTTTATTAAAATTTTTAATAAAATTCGGTTTTGAGCTTAACCGGGTTTAAGAATTATAAGAATAATTTTCAACCAGGTTAAACCTATGAATGAATAAGTAGGTTTTGGAAACTGAATATAAACAGTGAAAGGTTTTTTATAGGATAAAGATGACAAACGAGCACACAGTTCACCTAACGTTAAGTGGATTTTATGGCCTAAACACCATCTATCCTCGATAAAAAATTAAAAAGATGCGTTGTTACCCCTAACCTAATATAGAATGCCTTGTTACGAGTACAAAGGGTCTCCGGTTCATTATCCACACCATACGAAACTTATTTTCTTCCTGCCCTTATCATTAACATGCTAATAGTATTACTTATATATTATAGGTCGGCATAGCAGGCCTTACTTTTCCCTCCTTTCTCACACATGTCATCCTATTCCTCTTTGGTCTTAATATTTGGTCTTACTTGACTATTATATACATCCATTTTCATCATTCGTTTGTCACCATTATCTTATAAAAATATAACTGATGGTAAGTGAATACTATTGCCAATAGGTATTTATATTTACCCCTGATTAAGAACTAAAATGCAGATGCGTTTCAACCCTTTAGGACTAAGGCTGAGATCTATAGATAAAAAACCGCTTAGATTTTACCTTAATGCTAAGACAATGACGGTA
Source organism: Parnassius mnemosyne (assembly GCA_963668995.1). Lineage (NCBI taxonomy): Eukaryota > Metazoa > Arthropoda > Insecta > Lepidoptera > Papilionidae > Parnassius > Parnassius mnemosyne. The sequence goes on along the minus strand of CAVLGL010000024.1, from coordinate 46,692,599 downwards.
GTTATAAAGCTAACTTCAAAGTTGTGCCGAGTGCGCGCTTAGCAGCGCCTTAGTCAACGAAATCGATGACATAATAAAACTCATGATGTTATCCAAAACCACTGCATAAATCATAAATTGCTGCTTTTATGTTATTCTAATTATTTATTGCAGTGCCGTGTAGTGGCGGTTAAGAATATCCACTACACCATATCTTACCGTGGGTGTCATAAGAGGCGACAGTGTGAAACAGGCAGGGGTGGGCAGCAGCATCTTCCTGATAACAGCAAAATTACAATAAAAAAAACAGCGGTTGCCGACCCGCTCGCCAAGCGTGACAACTATGGCAAATACCCCCCTTGTTCTATCACCGAGAAGGCGAGCATCTGTCCCAAGATGGTGTCGGATTTATCGTCCACAAGTCTCTAGTTAACAATGTTGTAAAGATTGAGAGTGTGTCGACGAGGGTTGCGTACCTCATACTCAGAATCACCAAACGGTATTCGCTGAAGGTCAAACAGGCTTACGCACAAATCTCGGCACATCCCAATGAGGAGGTAAAGGAAATGTATGATGATATCTCGAGAGCCATGCATTCCTCCAAAACCCTCTATACGGTGTTAATAGGAGACTTCAATGTAAAACTAGGCACATGAGAGAACGGTGAGCTGAAAGTAGGAAAATTTGGAATTGGGCAACGGAACCCAAGGGGCCAGCAGCTGGTCGACTTTATGGAGCAAAACGGACTCTTTATGATAAACTCTTTCTTCTAGAAGTGATCACACAGGAAGTGGACCTGGCTGAGCCCCGACGGTTCGACAAAAAATGAGATTGACTTCATTATGACGACCAGACGACAAAGTTCAGTGATGTCTACAGTGAAAACTGGTAGCGATTACCGAATGATTAAAGGCACACTGAACCTAAACGTTAAGATGAAGAGGTCTCGTCTAAAGAAGTCAACGCTTCGTCTCCCTCGTGTTCTATTCCAAAGTCCTAAAACCTTATAGCTCAAGTTACGAAACCAATTTCAGTGAACGATATGAATGACAAGCTCGTAGAACCTGTCAGTGCAGTCGAAGCTGATTTCTGCAAGACACACCGCAGAAGAACACAAAAACTCTCCGATCACACTCTTAATCTCACAGCTGTTAGACGGGAGATGAAGAGACAGTCTTCAACAGATTTGACATCATACAGGCAACTAAACAGACAGATCGTCAAATGCATGCGGCGGGACTTACGCAATTTCAATACAGCTTGTATTAAAGAAGCGATCGAGCGGAATTAAGGCTCCAAAGTCTTTGCCAGAGATCTGCTGCCAGAAAGAGCCAATTGTCAAAGCTGAAAACTGAGTGTGGCAGCATAGTTTCCGGGACACCCGAGATTTTGAGTTAGATTGAAAGGTTTTATGGGCAGTATGTACACGTCATCGTTGGAGCCAAACGCAAGTGTGAGTAACGATCCAAAAGCGAGTCTTATTCCACACTATTCCGAAGATATCCCGGACGTCAGTCTGAACGAGATTAGAATGGCTCTCCAGCACCTTAAAATCGGCAGGGCCCCAGGTAAGGATGGAATTACAGCGGAGCTTTTGAAAGCGCGTGGGAAACCGGTACTTGAAGTCTTTCAGAAGCTCTTTAATTCCGTCTTCCATGGTGGTATTACAGGTGGTATGAGCAGAAAAGTGGTAATTTTGTTCTTCAAGAAAGCGTTGTCGCCTACAGACCAATTTCCTTTCTAAGCCGCGTCTACGTGCTGTTTTCAAGAGTCAATAAGAGTCGTCTCGCACTCGTTTTAACGAATTCCAGCCTCCCGAACAAGTCGGTTTCCGAAAAGGTTTTGGTACCATATACCACTTACACACCCTTTGGCAAATTGTACAGAAGATAGAAGAGTATAATCTGCCACTTTGTCATGCGTATGTAGGCTATGAAGAAGCCCTTTAGCGGTACCAAATTGACCGTCGGTATATCGAAGTGCTGAAATATTTGTACAGTAGTTCTACGATGGCTATCCGAATACAGAATCAGAGTACGGAAACTATCCAACTGCAGAGAGGTGTAAGATAGGGTGACGTTATATCCCCAAAACTGCACCGCTGCATAGGAAGACGTTTAAAAGGTACTGGACTAGAAAGGATGCGGTATTAACACCAACGTCGAGAAAATCTCTCACCTTCTATTTTCCGAAGATATAATCCTTATGGCGAATCGCTGGAGGACCTAAGCACTATGCTCAATTGCCTCTATAATGTTTCCCAACGGATAGATCTTAAGATGAACATGGACAAAACAAAGATCATGTTAAATGTCCATGTCACACCTATGCCGGTAGTTGTTGGGAGCACTAAGCTCGAAGTTATTGACGAGTATGTTTACCTGGGACAAATAGACGGACTAGGTAAGTCCAACTTCGACCGAGAGGTCAATCGACGGATTCAACTCGGCTGGGCAGCGGTCGAGAAACTACGACACATCTTCTCGTTAGACATAGCTCAACACCTGAAAACAAAATTGTACAACCAGTGCGTGTTGCCAGTGATGGCCTACGGATATGAGACGTGGTCCTTCACTGCTGGCCGTATGAGGAAGCTCAAGGTCGCTCAGCGAGCTATGGAGAGGACTATGCTCGTTGATTCTCTGCATGATAAACTAAAACTAAAAAAACTAAAAAAATCCGCATTATAACAAGAGTAACCGACATAGCCCAACGGATTAGTATGCTGAAATGGCAGTGGGCTGGCCATATAGCTCGATAAACCGACAACCGATGGGAAAGAAAGGTTCCCAAATTGTAGCCTCGTACTGGTAGGCGAAGTGTAGGGCGACCTCTCACTAGATGGAGTGACGACCTGGTAAGACATGCAGTCGATGGACTCAGGCGGCTCAGGACCGTGCTTTGTGGCATTCTTTGGGAAGGTCTATGTTCAGCAGTGGACTTATAACGAGCTGTAAGGATGATGATGATGAATTATTTATTACAATAAATACGTAGTTTTAGGCCGTCTTCTAGTTTCAAATAGCATTAATCCATTTTCTATTAATGTAATTTGCAACTAATTTCGATTCTTTTTGGATCTTATTTTTTACTTTTTCTGATTTTGCATTCTTCTCATCCGTTCTCGTTTCCATATGCCTGCTGTCTATTACATGTAATTATAACTTATTTATGAAATACAATTTAGACTAGAATTAGAATTAGAATTTTGATTTTTAAATATTGTTTAGGCCCAAACATGGTCATTTGAAACGGCAACCAATCGCTTTTGACTAAGTGCATCACCCGATAGTGTCGAGGTGAGGTAAACGCCGCCGGGGGGGGGGGGTCAGTATGCCGGCTCCCGTGATTCCGACCGTGCGCTAAAATCAATAGTTGACAGTAGCGGTGCGGTCGATTAGCGTATTTTGGTGACCGCTGCATCTATTTCGCGGGACCAGGTTTTGGTTTTGTGGGCTAGAATTTGAGTCTTTGTGGGCGTTAATTTACTATTGGAGGTTTTCGCTTTTAGTTTTGTTTATCTTTAGTGCGTTCACGCGATAACGAAGCGGTAATATTTTGATTGCTTAACCTAAATTCGTTGGCAAGTAATTTACGTAAATTGTATAGTGATTGCCGGTGAAGTGCATTTTGCAATATTTAACTTGCTTGTGTAACGTGGAAACTTGCGCGCACGCCTAGTGAACATACGTTCTCTGTTTGTAATTTGATGCTCGCATTCCATTTCGAGGGCGTGACCCGGTTAATTGTTTTTGGAAGTTAATGTTTCATTGTACCGTCGCGTTAAGTGCCTTTAGTTTGTTGACTCTGTAGTAATTTTGCGTGTCAGCTAGGCTGATTTTGAGTCTTAATGCGGGCGTAGTATTTAATATCGTACGAAATGAACTTTGATCCACCGTTCATTAGTCGTGCCGTGTGTAACGTTTTTGATTACGATTAACGGCGATTTAGTTGCGTTTTAAATTAGATAAATGAACAATTAAGTTGATGGATGGAAATAGTGTACAATAAAGTTGATAGACTGAAATAGTGAATTGAAGAAAGAAGTTGTCAATTGGTGATATCCGCTGGAGTGATACAACATGGTGGGGCAGCATGGGACCAGGCCGCTACCCGATCACCTCAGTTGGGTCAGGTCACATATATAAACACTGTTACATACCATTTACATGCACCTACACCTACCTACGGCCTGACCGAGCCTTGGGGCAGTCTTAGCTTTGGAACTAGGTACGTACTATTTATTTACCTAGCCTTATATCTATTTTGTAGTATGATAAGTCTCCATAGGCCGTTGGGCCCCGTCCCTTGTTGCCGTCGATGAGATTACTCATGGGCCCTAGTCTCGTCAAAATTTGTTGGGGCAGCTAGGGGCGTGTACAAATATATAATTTTATATTTATATATTTTTATAGGTAGGGTGACAAACGAGCACACAGTCCACCTGCATACACATCTACATCTATCATCAATAATGACGCAAGATGCAGATGCGTTGTCACCCGTGAGTATTAAGATGGAATGCCTCTTTTCTAGTAAAAAGGGTCTCCGGTTCTCTACACTCACTATACGAAACACAGCAGCGTTATGCTGCTATTTTACGCTGGTATTCTGTGAGAGCGTGGTCCTTCCCGGTTTGAGACGAGCCATTCGTGCTAAAACTATAATATAGCTGTAGTATGGCTCTACCATGTGTAAAAATATTTTTAACTTCCCGCTATGTAAATCAATGATTTTCTAACAATCGTGAACTTATTGGTTTCACCTCAGTTTTCGAAAACCGAGGTCACATCAGATCTCGACATATTGAGGCCCTAGGACGCTATTCTGACTATTCTTACGAAGATGTCACTATATCTGTATGTGTGCCTGTGTATATATATATATATATATATATATATATATATATATATATATATGTAACGCTCTCTTTAATTTTGAATGGCTTTACCGATTTGAATAAATTTAGAGGCGTCCGAAAGGGCTTCACCAAACTAAGATTTTCTATACTATTTGAACCGATTTGGACCGGTAGATATTGAGATAAATTCATAAAAAAATAAAAATAATAAAAAAAATTAAAAACTTTTAAATGGATGTAACGATCAATTCCAAAATCTAATCAGCTCTTAAACTCAATAAATGCAGTCGATTGTTGCAAACCGCATCAAAATGTGTTGAAGAGAAATTGTGAACGAAAAATTTCGAAAAAAGTATTTTTTCAAATATCTTTGAATTTTCTTCTCGGATTATTTTTTATGTAATAAATTAATATGATTGTTTAAAAACTGCGTCGAACACCGTCAAATTCGTCCAAATTAGTTGATTTGTTCGTGAAATATTCAATTTTGAAAAAATAAAAGACGTGGTTTTTCTATGCTTTTGGAAGGATGATGAACACTAAGCAGGGGTAAAAATATATATTTAAGCGTTTTAATTTAATACAATGCTTTTCAAATATATTATCCAATTATAACTAATTTATCTCTGATTTATAATTTGGCCTAGAGTTTTGGTTAGGCCTTTGAATTACCTTCTTGTTTTAATTAAGAATAAAAAAATTATAACAAGTTATTAAATTAGGCAAATAGTAAATGTTACATTGCAATTACACTTCTAAAAACTTTAAACCGTTTGACTAATGAAATAATATATTTTACTATAATCATATTAATTTAATTAATATGATTTAAAAAAAAACATCTTATTCTATGTGATGGAACAACACTGCAGTTATATTACGGTTGTAGTACGAGAGGGTCGGACCACGCGCTCACAGAGTTCCAGCGTAAAATAGCAGCTTAATTCTGTTGTGTTACGTATCGTGGGTGTAGAAAACGAGTAATATTTTTTTTTTGAAAATAAGGTATTCAATGATAGTCCTCAGTGGTGACAACTCATATGCATTTTAGTTATTAATCGAATATAGATGTACGAAGATGTCTATGTGATACAGCATTCACTTACCATCAGGTGGATTGTGTGCTCGTTTGTCACCCATATTCTATATTAATAATTCCTTGACTTAAAATACCTTAAAATCTTGTTGAGGAATTACATTTGATTTCTTATATTTACGCGAACAATACATTTCACATGCCGTGGAGCACCTTGTTGATATAATAACTGCTCCGTGGTGTGTGTGTGTGTGTGTACTTAAAATTGCATACGAGTATAACAATGTCATTGGTACCGGCTGTGTAGTAAATTTAATTTACTATTATAATCTACATGTATATCTTGAACAATGTGATAAAATAGTGGTGAAAAAAGAATATCCACCACCCCATACCGTCACGTGGAGGTCGGGTCAGAGGGAAACAAACCAGGAGATGGGCAGCGCCTTATTAAGAACTAGATAATAAAAAGCTACGGTTGCTACCCACCTGCAAAGACTTCTTTATTTCACTGTGCGTTTTCATTTTCAAGCCACCGTTTATCGCACCCGAATATAAAGAGGCTTATTACTCTCAGCCTACTTGTATATTCAGTACTAATAATTTGAATATGTATTAAATAGTATGCCGATGAAGGGAGAGTTGTTATTTTGGACCCAGCTTTAAGTTAAGTAGAAATTTCTTTTGAATATATGGCTCTCGCCATAGTAGCCCAGTGGCAAAGCGCTTACCACATGCTCGGCGGTGAAAGAAAACATCGTGAGGAAACCTGCGTTTTTTTACTTAATATAAGTGGTAAGTGGTGATGAAGCCACTTCCATTGTAAATCGCACTGTCATAGCGTAACAAAAGTCTTTTTTATAGGGTAAGTGTGACAAACGGGGGCACAGTCCACCTGATGGTAAGTGGTTGCTGTGGCCCATAGACATCTACATTTATCTTCGATTACGAAACAAAATGCAGATGTGTTGTCACCCATGAGGACTAAGATGGAATGCCTCGTTTCCAGTAAAAAATGTATCTGGTTCTCTTCTCTCACCATACGAAACACAGCTGCGTTATGCTGCTATTTTACGCTGGTATTCTGCGAGAGCGTGGTCCTTCCCCTTTCGAGCCGACCCACTCGTGCCACAACCATAATATAGCTGCAGCATGGCTCTACCATGTATAGCCTATTCACTCTTGACTAGAAAAAAGCTCACATTGTCTTCGGACGAAAGTTATACGCCGGAAAATTATTCCTCTAGTGCTGTACGCATTACGAAGGACGAATCAAAAAGTTCACCCATAGTTTAGGCATCGCAGTAATAATTGTGATTACAAGGAATATTGCGACAGACGTTTAACAAGCGTTTTGCAGCATTGATCTTTACGAACATGTTTCTTATGTTTACGCGAACACTAAACATTGAATGAAACTAATATTACATCATGGGTGCGTCACTGATGACCAATTTCTTTTTCAGAAAAATATTTTAAACGTATAAAATCCGTATAAATAGATCGGTAAACTATACAAATATTATTTAATGTTACAACCTGCATCTCTATCATAGCTGACGCACCACGATTACATAAATTTAATTTTTTTTCCTCTATCATGGAGTAGGTTTACACATATATACATTAATCGCATAAAGACAAACATCCATACCCAGAACAATTATTTGAGGACAACACAAATACTTTTTCCGTGCGGCATTCGAATCCGCGGCCCTCTGCGCAGCGAATTACTAACCATCCGTTGTGGCATTTTTGTTCCTAATAAAGAATATAATATGTAGATGTCTATAATCAACAGCATCCAGTTACAATCATGTGGATCGTGTACTGCTACTAGCTTGCTACCCTTAGTTATGTAAATATGTCGGATAATAATCGTATTACGTGTACAAGTGAGTCATAGTAGCGCAGGGGATAAGCGCTCGTTATAAATTTCACAGTACACAAGTAACACGAGTTTAATTCCCACCGGCTCCAATGAATATGTTCATTACAATTTTTAATGCTGATTTACCACGCACTCGGCGGTAAATAACATCGTGAGGAAACCTGCATGTCTGGAAAGTTATATTTTATTAGAGGAGATTAATCCGAAGGTATAATATAGCATATGTGGACAGCAGCGTATCTTAATAACAACTAAATTATAAAAGTAAACTGTGCTTGCAAACCTACGTACCTTACTTATGTTGCTGTATGGTGAGTGCACTTTTACTGGAAATGAGGCAGAATGCCTCTATATCTTATTTCTTTGGGGTGACAACAAATCTGCATTTTGATTCTTAACCGAGAATAGATCTGGATGTCTATGATTCACAGTACCCTCTTACTTATTCTTTAAAAAAAATAATACAGGACGAGCTAATAAAAGTGTGTTAAAATAAGCGAAATTCTTATATATACGCGAACACAACACATTTAAATAAAATTAGTTTTACGGATTTTATCCCGTATATTAATTTATTTATATTACAAGATACTGTAAGTTAATACTCCGTAGGACAAGTTACTGTAAGTTCATACTGCGTAGATCGGAACAAAAATTGATAATTTTTAATTTGAAAGTAGCCGTCATAGCCGTGGTTATTTATGACTGTAAAGTACAGTACATTGTAAAGTACAGTAAGTACAGTACTGTAAAGTACATGAAACGTCGGAAAACGCGATATATACGCGATAAAATCCGTAAAATTAGTTTTATTAAAATATTTAAAATTCGTTGAATCAATATGCATTAATCTAAACTAAAATTCAAGGTATCAATTTCATTTACACCTCACCAATTTTGTATTCAAACTTTAGGAAGCCACAGAGACTAAAGTTTGAATTCAAAATGGCAGTCAATTATTCAAAAGTCAACCACTGTTAACTGACAAGGGTTTTGAAATTATTAATGTATTAAAGTTGACAAAAAATTACTTTGCGTATATCCGCTCGATAAAATAAAATGATGAGTCTTACCTAGTTTGAAGATCACATCATTTTATTTTATCGAGCGGATGTACGCAAAGTAATTTTTTGTCAACTTTAATATAATGGACTTCCTCAAAGTAACGCCTGATTCTATTAATTATTAATGTATTTACATTATTTTGTGTTTCACTCCAACAAACAAGATATAGTAAGCCAAATTTATTTTTCTAAACGATCCACAACAACGATAATCTGAAATTCATAGCAGTGCTCCGGACATTGAAACCAGTGTATTAAAGTTCTCGATAGAATGCAAAGAGTACGGGTCGTTCGTAGCAGAGTATAGGAAATGATTTTTGATCTAAAAAAGATACTGGTATTTTTATAGTTTATGTAAAGGAAGGTAGTTGTTATCACGTGATACAGTCACGCTGCAGCTATTATGATTGTATGTCGATTGGGAAAGCACCACGCTCTTATAGAATACCAGCATAAAATAGCAGCTTAATGCTGCTGTTTTTCATTAAGTGAGAGCGCAGAACCAGAGATCCATTTTAATGAAAAAGAGGCATTCCATATTAGTCCTTAAGGGTGACAACGCGTCTGCATTTTGTTTCTTAATCGAGGATAAAAATGTAGATATCTATGGGCCATAACGTCCACTTATCATTAGGTGGACTATGTGCTTGTTTTTCCCCCTTATTCTATATTAAAAAAAAATACGCGCCTAATTAAGAGTACCCTTAAATGACGATGCGTTTATGTAAGAATGGGAAATAAGTGACAGGGGTATGTCAGGACCGTGCCAATAAATGTAAGTCCGTAGTCTGTGCCTATGCCCCTATGTGACAGGCGTGAGAGCCTACATATTATGTACTTTATATTTTAGCACGTATCATGTCATCTTTGTTTTTTTTTTACATTTCTACACCTAAATCTTTCATCAATTCATCCTTTCATCATTAAAGGAACAAATTAAGGAATAAGTGTAATAAATATTTTACTATGAACAAACTTCTTCTTTTTTGCTTCACACTTTATTGCTAATGCTTATATGCTTAGCTTAGGCTTATACGCACTTTATTGGCTACTTGTTCTACATTTGCAACATATTCACGTTTTCATCCATCCACACTTAATTTGCTTTAGATTAGGTGGTAGTTACTTATAAGTTTCTTGCGTGACTTCTCGTGCCTCCAAAAACCGTGCTACTAGCTGCGGAACTGCTAGTTTACAAAACTTATATTTACCATAAGTTATGAAAATATTCTTTTAGAAGTTCTTTAAATTGGTGATGTTTTCTTTGACCAGAAGGTACATGATTTATTACTACCATTTACTACATTGTTAGACTTACTTTCTCTCTAGGAGTCTGTTTTCTAGAAAACGAGATAATATACACTCTGTAAACACTGGGAATAATCGCAAATAGTTTCTGGACTCTACAGAGCGAGTAATTCTAAATTGTATAATGTATTATACAATAAAATATAATATAGACTACAACAAAGTCTTAAAAAATTATACAAGGTCTCCTTATTACCCAGTTTAAATATTTTAATAAACTTGAACTGTATTAAAAAGATTATAATAATTTAAATTAATAGATGATTGATAATATTTTTTTACTTCTGGGAATGAGGTGATTCACACTTTCAAGGTGTTTCTTAAATAAATTATTTAAATAGTTCTTACAATGTGTTTTTCTTATTGAGTTATTTTATTGTGTTTGATTGTATTTTTATGGTATAAATTTACTTTGAAAAAAAGTTCAGCTGGGTTTCTTGCAATTTCTTCCCATTGCAGACGTTTTTTTTACAAACCAGTGATAAACCTTAAAAAGTGAATTTCAATAATAATTACTTGTAATCTACACATCAACACGGTTTATGGATAATTTTAATAACATTGACCAACTACTTCACTAAAGATTACTACACTACCTACTAAATGTACTGGCCACTTAATGGTACATAAAATAAGGAAAAAAAATGCGTTGGCGTTAATAATTGAGTTGAACTAGAGGGAAGTAATTTTGTACTTTATCGTATGGTGAGTGTGTAGAACCAGAGGTCCTTTTCACTGGAAACGAGGCATTCCAAATTAGTTCTCAGAGGTGACAACACATCTGCATTTTGATTCATAATCGAGAATTAATGTGGATGTCAATGGGCCACATCATCTACTTACCATCAGGTGGACTGTGTCACAAAGTCCACCTGATAGTAAGTGCTCCACCTTATTCTACAAAAAAAACATCGAAAACCAAGAATAGAATAAAATAATTTTATTCAATATACATTACATGTGTAATTGTTATTGAAAATAATTTTTTACTTTATCAAGAGCATCAGGAATATTTACATAAACAGAAAAGTCCAAATTTATCATTAAATTACGATGTAAATTAATAACTTATGTGTATGTAATCCCAACAGCAATATAAATTCAATTTCTTCTGATTTCGATGAAATTTTCAATATGATTTATTACAGCCAACTGCAAATTGTTCAGCTGCAATCAGAATTCAATCAATGTTTCCATATCAAGCAACGAAAACACCATTTGCAATGTCGTGAACAGGTTCAAGCAAATTTTTGTAAGCGGATATTTTTATTGTTTAAAATAAATTGCGTTCTGTTTTACGGGACATGGACTACAGTATTTTTATTATTAAACTGACCTTGAAATAAGACTATTTATTTCAATTAGAAACTTTATATTTATAGCCATTCAGCGAAGAAACTCAGCCAGCGTTCTTGGCAAGATATCATGGGCAGTGGGACTGTATGACAATTAAAATTTATAGTTTTCATTTTTCTTTATTATAGCTTTTTTAATTGTGTTAAACCTTTTAGTTAGATTTAATTTTGTAGTATGTTTTAACAATATAAATAAATATAATTTTTTTTATTTAGAAACAGAATGAATTGGAATTCATATTTAAATTAATTAGAATTAGAATTGAGTTTTTAGGCAGCCTCTTCTGCGCGATTGGATGTTTGAATCGGACTGAATCTACTATAGTCGATTCTACAGTTCGCTGATGATACTTTTTAGTTATTTTGTTCAAGGTTGTTCCTTGGTATTTATCTTGTAAAATTTCTTTCCATTCAAAGCTCCTACTCCAGTGTAGCAATAAATAAGACGTAAGACTGTCGCCTCTTACGACAGACTTATTCATGGGAGACGGGGTAGTGGATTATTATACCACCACTACTTGGTTAACAGTCAAAACGAAATATTCATCTCATAAAGCAGTTCTCATAAGCCAACTTCAATGAAGAAGGGTGGTTATAGTTTATATAAAATAGTGTAAGCCGATTCTTTGGAGACCCTTGAACCAATATAAATGGTCAAACGTAGGTGACAAAGTTATTATCATAACTATTAAGACGACATTAGTTGTTACATGGAGCTTGTAAAATTATAATCTAATCAAAATTTTACAAAAAATTATATAGACTTAAAACCTATTTCGAAAACTGGAAAGAATAAAATAATTTCCCTAGTGTAAATCGATAAAAATCTGGTACAGCTTGAGATGCACGTACGATTTTTTGAGCGGATTTTTCAAATAAAATACGAGTTGTAAAATTTTATCAGCATTTAACTCATTCATGTTACATTGTGCTTTTTAGTGTCCCGTGGTAGCTAAACGAAACACAAGAAAAGGCCGGCCTGAATGCCGGCCGGCCGGATGTTAAAAATTACCGTCCAATATCAATTCTGTCATGTTTTGCAAAACTGTTTTAAGGTCTTGTGCATCCCATTCTCACCAAACATTTGAAAAACTTTCTAACGAGCGCTCAGCACGGTTTCAAAAGCGGCTTATCAATTACATCTAACTTGTCAAACTTTACCTCAGATCTGTTAGCAGAGGTAGAATGGACAACATATCGATGCTATTTATACCGATTTCAGTAGCACAATTGATAAGGTTGACCATCAGATTCTAATAAACAATCTTTCGCAATACGGCATCGATGCCTCTTTTAATAAATGGTTCAAATCCTATCTAAGCCAGAGACCTCAGACTGGGTTTGAATCTGAGAGAAACATCGCTCTGGAGTACCACAGGGGTCTCACCTCGGGCCTTTATTGTTTTTGGCCTTCATAAATGATATTACCATAGAGGTAAAGCATTGCAACTGCTCCCTTTTTGCCAATGACTTAAAAATCTATAAAATTGCAAAGTCGGATGAAGACACAAAATTAATACAAGAAGATCTTGATAAAAACACAAATTGATGTGGCGTCAATAGTATGACTCTTAATGTTAACAAATGTTTTCATGTAAAATATACCAAAAAAAAAGCCACTTGTCTCAAGTTATTAAATTGATAATATAGTATTACAGGAGTTACCAGAAATCAATGACTTAGGAGTGACTATTGACAGGAAGTTAACTTTAACATCACATATAAACAATATTATTAAAAATGCCACGCAGTTCCTCGGATTCATTAGACGAAACACAAAAGGATTTACCCGCAGGACTAAAATTATTTTGTACAACGTGTTTGTGAGAAGTTGCCTCGAGTTTGCCAGTGTCGTTTGGAATCCTTACTATCACATACATTCCTAAGACATTGAAAACGTACAACGCGCTTTTACTTTTACTTTTTGTTGAATTTAAAATGATGGCTCCCCGAAACAGGCGTGAGATACTTGATCTGTGTGTTTTGCATAAAATAATTAATTTTAAAGTCAAGGGCAGTAACAGGTTTCTCTACCAGTACCAATTAGATATCCTCGCTGTTGTAATACTTCTCAAAAACATTTCACATACCTTTTTACTAGAACGCATCTTGGTAAGCAAGCTCCCATGGTTCCCATATGTGCGAAATATAATGAAATATCTCGAGCTATACCTGCCATCGACATATTCCACAACCCTTATGATGTCGTGACGTGGTAGAGCCATGCTGCAGCTATATGTACGTGGTAGAGCCATGCTGCAGCTAAATTGTACGTGGTAGAGCCATGCTGCAGCTATATTATGGATGTAGCAAGGAAGGGTCGGCTCGACCGGGGAAGGACCACGCTCTCACAGAATGCCAGCGTAAAGTAGCAGCTTAACGCTGCTGTGTTTCGTATAGTGAGTGTAGAGAACCGGAGACCCTTTTTACTGTAAACGAGGCATTCCATTTTAGTCCTCACGGATGACAACGCATATACGTTTTGATTAGCAATCGAAGATAAATGTAGATGTCTATGGGCCACAGCAACCACTTATCATCAGGTGGACTGTGTGCTCGTTTGTCACCCTATCCTATAAAAAAATGTATTTAAAAAAAACTCACCGATCATCTATCGGTGAGGCCGCATTTACATTGAGAGAAAGAAGAAATGTATATGTGTGTGTATATGAACATGTCTGTATGTATATGTGTGTGTGTGTGTGTGTGTGTGTGTGTGTGTGTGTGTGTGTGTGTGTGTGTGTGTGTGTGTGTGTGTGTGTGTGTGTGTGTTTTCTTTTTTCCTTTTTTGTTCATTCTCAATGTTCACATGTATTTTTGTTGGTAAATGTTATGTACACTTGTTTTTGATATACATATCAGTGAGTGTGTTACTTGTTATATAATCTAGTGTTTATGTTTAATATGTATATTGTAAGTGTGCTTATGAAATAAAATAAAAATAAAATAAAGGTAATCCAACCCTTTCAAAAATTATAATTAAAGTAATCAGACTACATATACTTTCAAATTTTTTAAGTATTATTGAAAAACCATTTAAACAAAAGTTGTGCTTAATTTTAAAAGAATTGATAAAGTTGTAAAACATGTAGCATCACATTAAAATTGTTGAGATATAAAGTCCTTATAACACAATATATTACAGAAAAAAGACACTTTAGAAGCAATTATGTCATTTTCGAATGGCTCTGCTGGCGGCATTGACGGAATTACGCCTCAACATCTTAAAGATCTTGTAAGCGCTTCTGCCGGTGACGCCGGCGGAGTACTTCTTAAATACATTACAAAATTATGTAACTTTATGCTTTCTGGTAATGTTAATCCAAATTTCATTCCATTCTTATATGGGGCAAGATTATTTGCCTTCAAAAAAAAAGATAACGGTATCCGTCCTATTGCCGTTGGGTCCACATTTCGACGGTTAACTTTGAAATTAGCTTGCAGATACATAATCTCTAACCTTAACACCAAATTTCAGCCTACTCAACTAGGTTTTGGCACTAGAGGTGGCTGTGAGGCGGCGGTACATTCAGTGCGTACATTTTTAACAAATTCTGATGCAGATTTTGTTAAAAATGTACGCACTGAATGACGGCTCCGTGGCGCAGTGGCTTAGTGCGGGTTCGAATCCCGCACGGAGCTAGTTATTTTTATGGCCTACAAATAATTGTTCCGGGTCTGGATGTATGTCCTTGTGCAATTTATGTTTGTAAACTGCCTCCACGACACAGGAGAAAATCCTAGTGTGTGGTAACGTTTTTTTTAATAAAAAGAAAAAATGTTCTTGTGAAGGTTGACCTAAGGAATGCTTTTAACTCTATCGATAGGGTAACCTTGCTGAAAGAAGTGGCTAATAATATCCCCTAAATTTATCATTACGTTTGGCAATGTTATAGTCAAAATACTAACTTGTTTTACGAAAACCATGTTATCGATTCTGCTGTCGGTGTTCAGCAGGGTGACCCACTGGGTCCAGCACTTTTCAGTTTGGGAATTCAACCCATTATTTCAAATTTGAAATCCCAGCTGATTATCTGGTACCTAGACGACGGTACACTGGAAGGTAGAGCAGATGACGTCCTCAGCGATCTTACTCATATTTTTCGAAATTTTAAAAATATTGGCCTTGAACCAAATAGCAATAAATGTGAAATATTTTTTTCCAATAATTTATTTATTTCTCATAGAGACACTTTAATTCAAAATTTTTATCATATTTGTCCAGGAATAAAAACTGTCAATACGGAATCACTATACCTGCTAGGTGCCCCGTTGTTTTTCGATAATATTAAACATGTTTTCAAAACAAATTTTGATCAGTTGTTAAACCACGTTGATAAATTGTAAAAATAAACCCCCACATAGCTCTTACTATTTTATAATATTGTCTTCTTGTACCTAGATTTACATACTTACGCCGCTCGAGTCCTGTCTGGAAATGTTCCGATATTTTACAAGGTATTGATAATAATCTTAAAATAGCTATAGAAAAAATTCTAAATTTAACTTTAATACAACAGCCAGGACTCAAGCTACTTTACCTATAAAATTTGGTGGCATTGGTGTGAGAAATCTTTCTAGCGTTTCATTGCCTGCTTTCCTTGCTTCCGTGCATAGTGTCAGTGACTTATGTAACATAATTTTAAATAATAAAGTAGACCTATGCTTTGCTACGGAGGCAGGGCAGACATGGCAAACGCTCTGTCCTAGTGAAAATATTCCACTGGAAGTTAAACAACAAAAACAGTGGGATATTCCGTTGGTACAGGGCGTGCAGAAGGATTTTCACGCCTTCTAGCTTTTTCGACTAAGGAATCTAGTCACTGGTTACACGCTTTACCATCAAGTAATCTCGGCACATTACTTGATAGGGAAAGCTCGCGCATTTCCGTAGGAATCTGACTAGGAGCGGCGATTTGTCAACTCCATCAGTGCCCCTGTGGTAGCAGCGTCGGCAAGTTTGGGCTCCATGGACTTTCATGTAAGAAAAGCGCTGGTAGGATTTCACGACACAGTTCTTTGAATGATGTTATCCGAAGGGCTCTTGCCTCTATAAATGTTTCCTCGGTTTTAGAGCCTTGTGGAATATGTAGAGACGATGGCAAGAGACCCGACGGTATGACATTGGTCCCTTGGGAGAGAGGTAAAGCCCTAGTGTGGGATGCTACTTGCGTAGAAACTCTGGCGGCCTCTCATCTCAGGGGTACCTCGTTTAAAGCCGGGGCGGCATCAGAGGCAACTTAACTGAGTAAGTGGCGCAAATATGAGTCTCTGAGAGATGACTACATATTTGTGCCATTTGCTGTAGAGACTATCGGTCCGTGGGGTCCACGTGCGGTGAAGTTCCTAAAGGAACTCCATCCGCGGCTGGTCGTTGCTGCTGGGGATAAGAGAGCCGGTTCTTTTCTCGCTCAAAGGCTAAGTATAGCAATTCAGCGGGGAAACGCAGCCAGCGTTCTTGGCACGAAACCGCGGGGAGTAGGACTATATGATAATTAAGTTTCTAGTTTTAGTTTTTTTTTATTATCATAGTTTTTAATATTGTAGATAATATTATGTATTTAATTACTAATTATTAAATGTTTGTAATTATCAAAAATATATTACACAATTTAAATAAGTTTTCTGTTACGCTAATTTTACAGTTCTACTAATTCTAAATTCCAAGAGACATCTCCTGCAGGATTTGCAAACAGTAACAGGATTCCAAAGGTTCATTTTGATTTGTCAGATGTAATTAATTAGGATAACTGACAAAACAAACACTTCAGCGTAAGGAAGTTTATGATATACGTTTATAAATTTCTAAAAATTTTAATAAAATTCGGTTTTGAGCTTAACCGGGTTTAAGATTTATAAGAATTATATGAATGAATAAGTAGGTTTTGCAAACTGAATATGAACAGTGAAAGATTTTTTATAGGATAAAGACGACAAACAACCACATAGTCCATCCACCTAACGTTAAGTGGATTTTATGGCCTAAACACATCTATAATCGATAAAAAATTAAAAAGATGCGTTGTTACCCCTAACCCAATATAGTATGCCTTGTTACGAGTACAAAGGGTCTCCGGTTCATTATCCAAACCATACAAAACTTATTTTCTTCCTGCCATTATCATTAACATGCTATGCCGACCTATAATATTACTTATATGTTATAGGTCGCCATAGCATGCCTTACTTTTCCCTCCTTTCTTACACATGTCATCCTATTCCTCTTTGGTCTTAATATTTTGTCTTAATTTACTATTATATCCATCCATTTTCATCATTCGTTTGTCACCATAATTCTATAAAAATACAACTGATTGTTTGTGAATACCATTGCTAATAGCTATTTATATCTACCCCTGATTAGGAATTAAAATACAGATGCGTTTCAACCCTTTAGAACTAAGGCTGAGATCTATAGACCAAAGACCGCTTAGATTTTACGTTAATGCTAAGTCTATGTCGGTATTTACGAAGCTAACTTTCCTTGAATCCGGCAACTTGTTCTATCACCGGGAAGGCGAGCATCTGTCCCAAGATGGTATCGGATTTATCATCCACAAGTCTCTAGTTAACAACGTTGTAAAGATTGAAAGTGTGTCGACGAGGGTTGCGTACCTTATACTAAGAATCACCAAACAGTATTCGCTGAAGTTCAAACAGGCTTACGCACAAACCTCGTCACATCTCGATGAGGAGGTGAAGAAAATGTATGATGATATCTCTAGAGCCATTCATTCCTCCAAAACCCTCTATATGGTGTAAATGGGAGACTTCAATGCAAAACTAGGTACAAGAGAGAACGGTAAGCTGAAAGTAGGGAAATTTGGAATAGGGCAACGGAACCCAAGGAGCCAGCAGCTGGCCGACTTAATGGAGAAAAACGGATTTGTTATGATGAACTCTTTCTTCTAGAAGTGGTCCCACAGGAAATGGACCTGGCTGAGCCCCGACGGCTCGACAAAAAACTTGACTTCATTATGACGACCCGACGACAAAGTTCAGTGATGTCTTCGTGATCGCTACAATGAAAACTGGTAGCGATTACCGAATGGTTAATGGCACACTGAACCTAAACGTTAAGATGGAGAGGTCTCGTCTAATGAAGTCAACGCTTCGTCTCCCCCGTGTTCTATTCCAAACTTCCGAAAACTTACAGCTCGAGTTACCAAACCATTTTCAGTGAACGATATGAATGACAAGCTCGTAGAAACTGTCCGTGCGGTCAGAGCTAAGTTATGCAAGACCCGACGCAGAAGAACACAAAAACTCTCCGATCACACTCTTAATCTCATGACTGTTAGACGGGAGATGAAGCGACAGTCTTCAACAGATTTCACATCAAACAGGCAACTAAACAGACAGGTCGTCAAATCCATGCGGCGGAACTTACGCAATTTCAATACAGCTTGTACTGAAGAAGCGATCGAGCGGAACCAAGGCTCCAAAGTCTTTGCCAGAGATCTGCTGCCAGAAAGAGCAAATTGACAAAGCTGAAAACTAAGTGTGGCAGCATAGTTTTAGGGACACCCGAGATTTTGGGTGAGATTGGGAGGTTCTATGGGCAGCTGTACACGTCATCGTTGGAGCCACACACAAGTGTGAGTAACGATCGAAAAGCGAGTCTTATCCCACACAATTCCGAAAATATCTCGGACGTCAGTCTGAGAGAGATTAGAATGGCTCTCCAGCACCTTAAAATCGGTAGGGGCCCAGGTAAGGATGGAATTACAGCGGATCTTTTGAAAGCGGGTGGGAAACCGGTACTTGAAGTTTTTCAGAAGATCTTTTATTCCGTCCTCCATGATGGTATTACACCGAAGGCGTGGTGCAGAAGAGTGGTGATCTTGTTCTTCAAGAAAGGCGACAATGCTTTCTTGAAGAACTTCAGATCGATTTCTTTTCTAAGCCGCGTCTACGTGCTGTTTTTTAAAGTCAGTAAGAATCGTCTCGCTTGCAGACTAAAAGAATTTCAGGCTCCTGAACAAGCCTGTTTCCGAAAAGGCTTTAGTACCATTGACTACTTACACACCCTTTGGAAAATTGTACAGAAGATAGAATAGTATAATTTGCCACTTCTCCTTGCGTATGAAGACTATGAGGAAGCCTTTGATTCCGGTGAAATTTGGGCGGTGCTGCAGTCCCTTCAGCGGTACCATGTTGACCGTCGGTATATCGAAGTGCTGAAATATTTGTACGGTAGGGCTACGATGGCTATCCGAGTACAGAATCAGAGTACGAAACCTATCCAACTGCAGAGAGGTGTAAGACAGGGTGATGTTATATCCGCAAAACTGCACCGCTGCATAGGAAGACGTTTAAAAGGTACTCGACTTAAAAGGATGCGGTATTAACACCAATGTCTAGTAAATCACTCACCTTCTATTTTTCCAAGATATAATCCTTATGGCGAATCGCTGGAGAACCTAAGCACTATGCTCAATGACCTCAATAATGTTTCCCAACGGATAGATATTAAGATGAATATGGACAAAACAAAGATCATGGTAAATGTCCGTGTCACACCTATGCCGGTAGTTGTTGCGAGCACTAAGCTCGAAGTTATTGACGAGTATGTTTACCTGGGACAAATAGACTGACTAGGTGAGTCCAACTTCAACCGAGAGGTCAATCGACGGATTCAACTCGGCTGGGCAGCGGTCGAGAAACTACGACACATCTTCTCGTTAGACATACCTCAACACGTGAAAACAAAATTGTACAACCAGTGCGTGTTGCCAGTGATGACCTACGGATCTGAGATGTGGCCCTTCACTTCTGACCGTATGAGGAAGCTCAAGGTCGCTCAGCGAGCTATGGAGAGGACTATGCTCGTTGATTCTCTGCATGATAAACTAAAACTAAGAACACTAAAAAAATTATAATTATAACCAGAATAATCGACATAGCCCAAAGAATTAGTAAGCTGAAATGGCAGTGGGCTGGCCATATAGCTCAAAAAACCGACAACCGATGGGAAAGAAAGGTTCCCGAGTGGCAGCCTCGTACCGGTAGGTGACGTGTAGCGCGAACTCCCACTAGATGGAGTGACGACCTGGTAAGACATGCAGTCGATGGACTCAGGCGGCTCAGGACCGTGCTTTGCGGCATGCTTTGGGGAGGCCTATGTTCAGCAGTGGACTTATGAAGAGCTGTAAGGATGATGATGATGAATTATTTATTATATATACAAATAGCATTAATCCATTTTATATTAATGTAATTTGGAAGTACTCGTAATTTCGATTCTTTTTGGATCTTATTTTTTTCTTTTTCTGATTTTACATTCTTCTCATCCGTTCTCGTTTCCATATGCTGGCTTTCTATTTCATATAATAATAACTTATTTATGAAATACAATTTAGACTAGAATTAGAATTAGAATTTTGATTTTTAAATATGGTTTAGGCCCAAACATGGTAGCGGTACGGTCGATTAGCGTATTTTGGTGACCGCTGCATCTATTTAGCCCGACCAGTTTTTGGTTTTGTGATCTAGAATTTGAGTCTTTTTGCGCGTTAATTTAATATTAGAGGTTTTATCTTCTAGTTTTGGTTATCTTTAGTGCGTTCACGCGATAACAAAGGGGTAATATTTTGATTGATTAACCTAAATTCGTTGGAAAGTAATTTACGTAAATTGTATAGTGATTGCCGGTTGAAGTGCATTTTGCAATATTCAACTTGCTTGTGTAACGTGGAACCTTGCGCGCACGCCGAGTGGACATACGTTCTCTGTTTGTAATTTGATGCTTGCATTCCATTTCGTGGGCGTGACCCGTTTAATTGTTTTTGGAAGTTAATGTAAAATTGTACCGTCGCGTTAAGTGCCTTTTGTGTGTTGACTCTGTAGTTAGTTTGCGTGTCAGCTAGGCTGATTTTGAGTCTTGATGCGGGCGACGTATTTAATATCGTACGAAGTGAACTTTGATCCACCGTTCATCAGTCGTGCCGTGTGTAACGTTTTTGATTACGATTAACGGCGATTTAGTTGCGTTTGAAATTAGTTAAATGTACAACAAAGTTGATGGATTGAAATAGTGTACAA
This sequence comes from Parnassius mnemosyne, assembly GCA_963668995.1. Taxonomy (NCBI): domain Eukaryota; kingdom Metazoa; phylum Arthropoda; class Insecta; order Lepidoptera; family Papilionidae; genus Parnassius; species Parnassius mnemosyne. Next base: position 46,671,061 of record CAVLGL010000024.1, on the reverse strand, counting down.
TAAAATTGATAGACTAAATTAGTGAATTGAAGAAAAAAGTTGTCAATTGGTGACGTCCGCTGGAGTGATACAACATGGTGGGGTAGCATCGGACCAGGCCGCTGCCCGATCTCCTCAGTTGGGTCAGGTCACATACATAAACACTACTTCACACCACTTACATGCACCTACACCTACCTACGTCCTGACCGAGCCTTGGGGAAGTCTTAGCTTCGGAACCAGGTACGTACTATTTATTTACCTAGCCTTATATCTATTGTGTAGTATGATAAGTCTCCATAGGCCGTTGGACCCCTTCCCTTGTTGCCCGTCGATGGGATTACTCATGGGCCCTAGTCTCGTCAACATATGTTGAGGCAGCTAGGGGCGTGTACAAATATATAATTTTATATTCATATTTTTTTATAGGATAGGGTGACAAACGAGCACACAATCCACCTGATGTTAAGTGGTTACTGTGACTCATAGACATCTACATCTATCATCAATAAAGACTCAAGATGCAGATGCTTTGTCACCCGTGAGGATTAAGATAGAATACCTTTTTTCCAGTAAAAAGAGTCTCCGGTTCTCTACATTCACCATACGAAACACAGCAGCGTTATGCTGCTATTTTACGCTGGTATTCTGTGAGAGCGTGGTCATTCCCGGTTTGAGAAGAGCCATTCGTGCTAAAACTATAATATAGCTGTAGCATGGCTCTACCACGTGTAAAAATATTTTTAACTTCCCGCTTTATAAATCAATGATATTTTTTTTTAAATCGGGAACTTATTGGTTTCACCTCAGTTTTCGAAAATCGAGGTCACGTCAGATCTCGACGTATTGAGGCCCTAGGACGCTATTCTGACTATTATTATGAGGATGTCACTATGTCTGTATGTGTGTCTGTTTGTGAATATATATATGTGGATGTATGTAACGCTCTCCTTAATTTTTAATGGCTTTACCGATTTGAATAAAGTTAGAGGCGTCCGAAAGGGCTTCACCAAACTAAGATTTTCTATACTATTTGAACCGATTTTGACGGGTAGATTTTGAGATAAATTCATAAAAAAATAAAAACAATTAAAAAAAAATTAAACAACTTTTAAATGGATGTAACGATCAATTCCAAAATCTAATTAGCTCTTAAACTCAAAAACTGCAGTCGATTGTTGCAAACCACATCAAAATGTGTTGAAGGGAAATTGTTAACGAAAAATTTCGAAAAAAGTATTTTTCAAATAACTTTGAATTTTCTTCTCGGATTGTTTTTTATGTAATAAATTAATATGACTGCTTAAAAAACTGCGTTGAACACCGTCAAATTCGTCCAAATTAGTTGATTTATTCGTGAAATATTCAATTTTGAAACAATAAAAGACGTGGTTTTTCATAATATAATAGAATTTGGAGCGCTTTGTATTTCAAATCAGCGGGAAGTTCTAAGGATGGTCTGTAGGGTCAACCGTATTTTTTTTAATGAGAAAAATTAAAATTTACGTTTATCATATCTTATCTGTACTTGAAATCTGTTAAAATCAAACGACCTCTTTTTAAAAGCTATGGTTTTGGAGGGATGATGAACGATAAGCAGGGGTAAAAATATATATTTAAGCGTTTTAATTGAATACAATGCTTTTCAAATATATTATCCAATCATAACTAATTTATCTCTGATTTATAATTTGGCCTAGGGTATTTTTTTTACCTTTGAATTAACTTCTTGTTTTAATTAAGAATAAAAAATTAATAACAAGTTATTACATTAGGCAAATAGTAAATGTTACTTTGTAATTACACTTCTAAAGACTTTAAACCGTTTGACTAATGAAATTATATATTTTACTCAGATCATATTAATTTCATTAAATTGATTTTAAAAAAAATCTTATTCTATGTGATGTAACAGCACTGCAGTTATATTACGGTTGTAGCACGAGACGATCTAACCACGCGCTCACAGAGTTTCAGCGTAAAATAGCAGCTTAATTCTGTCGTGTTTCGTATCGTGGGTGTAGAAACCAGTAAATATTTTTTTTTGAAAATAAATTATTGAATGATAATCCTCAGCGGTGACAACTCATATGCATTTTAGTTATTAATCGAAGATAGATGTACGTAGATGTCTATGTGATACAGCATTTACTTACCATCAGGTAGATTGTGTGCTCCTTTGTCACCCATATTCGATATTAATAATTCCTTGACTTGAAGTACCTTAAAATCTTGTTGAGGAATTACATTTGATTTCTTATATTTACGCGAACAATACATTTCACATGCCGTGGAGCACCTTGTTGATTTAATAACTGCTCCGTGGTGTGTGTGTGTGTGTGTGTGTGTGTACTTAAAATTGCATACGAGTATAACAATGTCATTGGTACCGACTGTGTAGTAAATTTAATTTACTGTTATAATCTACATGTAAATCTTGAACAATGTGATAAAGTAGTCTTATTAAAAACTAGATAATAAAAAGCTACGCTTGCTACCCACCTGCAAAGACTTCTTTATTTCACTGTGCGTTTTCATTTTCAAGCCGCAGTTTACCGCACCCGAATATAAAGAGGCTTATTACTCTCAGCCTACTTGTATATTCAGCACTAATAATTTGAATGTGTATTAAATAGTATGCCGATGAAGGGAGAGTTGTTATTTTGTACCCAGCTTTAAGTTAAGTAGAAATTTCTTTTGAATATATGGCTCTCGCCATAGTATCCCAGTGGCAAAGCGCTTACCACATGCTCGGCGGTGAAAGAAAACATCGTGAGGAAACCTGCGTTTTTTTACTTAATATAAAAGCTAATTGGTGATGAAGCCACTTACATTGTAAATCGCACTGTCTTAGCGTAACAAAATTCTTTTTTTATAGGGTAAGTGTGACAAACGAGCACACAGTCCACCTGATGGTAAGTGGTTGCTGTGGCCCATAGACATCTACATTTATCTTCGATTACGAATCAAAATGCAGATGTGTTGTCACCCATGAGAACTAAGATGGAATGCGTCGTTTTCAGTAAAAAATGTATCTGGTTCTCTTCTCTCACCATACGAAACACAGCTGCGTTATGCTGCTATTTTACGCTGATATTGTGCGAGAGCGTGGTCCTTCCCCTGTCGAGCCGACCCATTCGTGCCACAACCATAATATAGCTGCAGCATGGCTCTACCATTTATAGCCTATTCACTCTTGACTAGAAAAAGCTCATATTGTCTTCGGACGGAAAGTTATACGCCGACAAATTATTCTTTTAGTGCTGTACGCATTACGAAGGACGAATCAAAAAGTTCTCCCATAGTTAAGGCAACGCAGTAATAATTGTGATTACAAGGAACATTGCGACAGACGTTTAACAAGCGTTTTGCAGCATTGATCTTTACGAACATGTTTCTTATGTTTACGCGAGCACTAAACATTGAATGAAACTAATATTACATCACGGGTGCGTCACTGATGACCAATTTCTTTTTCAGAAAAATATTTTAAACGTATAAAATCCGTATAAATAGATCGGTAAAATATACAAATATTATTTAATGTTACAACCTGCATCTCTATCATAGCTGACGCACCACGATTACATAAATTTAATTTTTTTTCCTCTATCATCGAGTAGGTTTACACATACATACATTAATCGCATAAAGACAAACATCCATACCCAGAACAATTATTTAAGGACAACACAAATACTTGTTCCGTGCGGCATTCGAATCTGCGGCCCTCTGCGCAGCGAATTACTAAGCCACGGATCCGTTGTGGCATTTTTGTTCCTAATAAAGGATATAATATGTAGATGTCTATAATCAACAGCATCCAGTTAGAATCATGTGGATCGTGTACTGTTACTAGCTTGCTACCCTTAGTTATGTAAATAAGTCGGAAAATAATCGTATTACGTGTACAAGTGAGCCATAGTAGCGCAGGGGATAAGCGCTCGTTATAAATTTCACAGTACACAAGTAACACGAGTTTAATTCCCACTGGCTCCAATGAATATGTTCATTACAATTTTTAATGCTGATTTACCACGCACTCGGCAGTAAAGAATAACATCGTGAGAAAACCTGCATGCCTGGAAAGTTATATTTTATTAGAGAAGATTAATCCGAAGGTATAAAATAGCATATGTGGGCAGCAGCGTATCTTAATAACAACTAAATTATAAAAGTAAACTGTGCTTGCAAACCTACGTACCTTACTTATGTTGCTGTATGGTGAGTGCACTTTTACTGGAAATGAGGCAGAATGCCTCTATATCTTATTTCTTTGGGGTGACAACAAATCTGCATTTTGATTCTTAACCGAGAATAGATCTGGATGTCTATGATTCACAGTACCCTCTTACTTATTCTTTAAAAAAAATAATACAGGACGAGCTAATAAAAGTGTGTTAAAATAAGCGAAATTCTTATATATACGCGAACACAACACATTTAAATAAAATTAGTTTTACGGATTTTATCCCGTATATTAATTTATTTATATTACAAGATACTGTAAGTTAATACTCCGTAGGACAAGTTACTGTAAGTTCATACTGCGTAGATCGGAACAAAAATTGATAATTTTTAATTTGAAAGTAGCCGTCATAGCCGTGGTTATTTATGACTGTAAAGTACAGTACATTGTAAAGTACAGTAAGTACAGTACTGTAAAGTACATGAAACGTCGGAAAACGCGATATATACGCGATAAAATCCGTAAAATTAGTTTTATTAAAATATTTAAAATTCGTTGAATCAATATGCATTAATCTAAACTAAAATTCAAGGTATCAATTTCATTTACACCTCACCAATTTTGTATTCAAACTTTAGGAAGCCACAGAGACTAAAGTTTGAATTCAAAATGGCAGTCAATTATTCAAAAGTCAACCACTGTTAACTGACAAGGGTTTTGAAATTATTAATGTATTAAAGTTGACAAAAAATTACTTTGCGTATATCCGCTCGATAAAATAAAATCATGAGTCTTACCTAGTTTGAAGATCACATCATTTTATTTTATCGAGCGGATGTACGCAAAGTAATTTTTTGTCAACTTTAATATAATGGACTTCCTCAAAGTAACGCCTGATTCTATTAATTATTAATGTATTTACATTATTTTGTGTTTCACTCCAACAAACAAGATATAGTAAGCCAAATTTATTTTTCTAAACGATCCACAACAACGATAATCTGAAATTCATAGCAGTGCTCCGGACATTGAAACCAGTGTATTAAAGTTCTCGATAGAATGCAAAGAGTACGGGTCGTTCGTAGCAGAGTATAGGAAATGATTTTTGATCTAAAAAAGATACTGGTATTTTTATAGTTTATGTAAAGGAAGGTAGTTGTTATCACGTGATACAGTCACGCTGCAGCTATTATGATTGTATGTCGATTGGGAAAGCACCACGCTCTTATAGAATACCAGCATAAAATAGCAGCTTAATGCTGCTGTTTTTCATTAAGTGAGAGCGCAGAACCAGAGATCCATTTTAATGAAAAAGAGGCATTCCATATTAGTCCTTAAGGGTGACAACGCGTCTGCATTTTGTTTCTTAATCGAGGATAAAAATGTAGATATCTATGGGCCATAACGTCCACTTATCATTAGGTGGACTATGTGCTTGTTTTTCCCCCTTATTCTATATTAAAAAAAAATACGCGCCTAATTAAGAGTACCCTTAAATGACGATGCGTTTATGTAAGAATGGGAAATAAGTGACAGGGGTATGTCAGGACCGTGCCAATAAATGTAAGTCCGTAGTCTGTGCCTATGCCCCTATGTGACAGGCGTGAGAGCCTACATATTATGTACTTTATATTTTAGCACGTATCATGTCATCTTTGTTTTTTTTTTACATTTCTACACCTAAATCTTTCATCAATTCATCCTTTCATCATTAAAGGAACAAATTAAGGAATAAGTGTAATAAATATTTTACTATGAACAAACTTCTTCTTTTTTGCTTCACACTTTATTGCTAATGCTTATATGCTTAGCTTAGGCTTATACGCACTTTATTGGCTACTTGTTCTACATTTGCAACATATTCACGTTTTCATCCATCCACACTTAATTTGCTTTAGATTAGGTGGTAGTTACTTATAAGTTTCTTGCGTGACTTCTCGTGCCTCCAAAAACCGTGCTACTAGCTGCGGAACTGCTAGTTTACAAAACTTATATTTACCATAAGTTATGAAAATATTCTTTTAGAAGTTCTTTAAATTGGTGATGTTTTCTTTGACCAGAAGGTACATGATTTATTACTACCATTTACTACATTGTTAGACTTACTTTCTCTCTAGGAGTCTGTTTTCTAGAAAACGAGATAATATACACTCTGTAAACACTGGGAATAATCGCAAATAGTTTCTGGACTCTACAGAGCGAGTAATTCTAAATTGTATAATGTATTATACAATAAAATATAATATAGACTACAACAAAGTCTTAAAAAATTATACAAGGTCTCCTTATTACCCAGTTTAAATATTTTAATAAACTTGAACTGTATTAAAAAGATTATAATAATTTAAATTAATAGATGATTGATAATATTTTTTTACTTCTGGGAATGAGGTGATTCACACTTTCAAGGTGTTTCTTAAATAAATTATTTAAATAGTTCTTACAATGTGTTTTTCTTATTGAGTTATTTTATTGTGTTTGATTGTATTTTTATGGTATAAATTTACTTTGAAAAAAAGTTCAGCTGGGTTTCTTGCAATTTCTTCCCATTGCAGACGTTTTTTTTACAAACCAGTGATAAACCTTAAAAAGTGAATTTCAATAATAATTACTTGTAATCTACACATCAACACGGTTTATGGATAATTTTAATAACATTGACCAACTACTTCACTAAAGATTACTACACTACCTACTAAATGTACTGGCCACTTAATGGTACATAAAATAAGGAAAAAAAATGCGTTGGCGTTAATAATTGAGTTGAACTAGAGGGAAGTAATTTTGTACTTTATCGTATGGTGAGTGTGTAGAACCAGAGGTCCTTTTCACTGGAAACGAGGCATTCCAAATTAGTTCTCAGAGGTGACAACACATCTGCATTTTGATTCATAATCGAGAATTAATGTGGATGTCAATGGGCCACATCATCTACTTACCATCAGGTGGACTGTGTCACAAAGTCCACCTGATAGTAAGTGCTCCACCTTATTCTACAAAAAAAACATCGAAAACCAAGAATAGAATAAAATAATTTTATTCAATATACATTACATGTGTAATTGTTATTGAAAATAATTTTTTACTTTATCAAGAGCATCAGGAATATTTACATAAACAGAAAAGTCCAAATTTATCATTAAATTACGATGTAAATTAATAACTTATGTGTATGTAATCCCAACAGCAATATAAATTCAATTTCTTCTGATTTCGATGAAATTTTCAATATGATTTATTACAGCCAACTGCAAATTGTTCAGCTGCAATCAGAATTCAATCAATGTTTCCATATCAAGCAACGAAAACACCATTTGCAATGTCGTGAACAGGTTCAAGCAAATTTTTGTAAGCGGATATTTTTATTGTTTAAAATAAATTGCGTTCTGTTTTACGGGACATGGACTACAGTATTTTTATTATTAAACTGACCTTGAAATAAGACTATTTATTTCAATTAGAAACTTTATATTTATAGCCATTCAGCGAAGAAACTCAGCCAGCGTTCTTGGCAAGATATCATGGGCAGTGGGACTGTATGACAATTAAAATTTATAGTTTTCATTTTTCTTTATTATAGCTTTTTTAATTGTGTTAAACCTTTTAGTTAGATTTAATTTTGTAGTATGTTTTAACAATATAAATAAATATAATTTTTTTTATTTAGAAACAGAATGAATTGGAATTCATATTTAAATTAATTAGAATTAGAATTGAGTTTTTAGGCAGCCTCTTCTGCGCGATTGGATGTTTGAATCGGACTGAATCTACTATAGTCGATTCTACAGTTCGCTGATGATACTTTTTAGTTATTTTGTTCAAGGTTGTTCCTTGGTATTTATCTTGTAAAATTTCTTTCCATTCAAAGCTCCTACTCCAGTGTAGCAATAAATAAGACGTAAGACTGTCGCCTCTTACGACAGACTTATTCATGGGAGACGGGGTAGTGGATTATTATACCACCACTACTTGGTTAACAGTCAAAACGAAATATTCATCTCATAAAGCAGTTCTCATAAGCCAACTTCAATGAAGAAGGGTGGTTATAGTTTATATAAAATAGTGTAAGCCGATTCTTTGGAGACCCTTGAACCAATATAAATGGTCAAACGTAGGTGACAAAGTTATTATCATAACTATTAAGACGACATTAGTTGTTACATGGAGCTTGTAAAATTATAATCTAATCAAAATTTTACAAAAAATTATATAGACTTAAAACCTATTTCGAAAACTGGAAAGAATAAAATAATTTCCCTAGTGTAAATCGATAAAAATCTGGTACAGCTTGAGATGCACGTACGATTTTTTGAGCGGATTTTTCAAATAAAATACGAGTTGTAAAATTTTATCAGCATTTAACTCATTCATGTTACATTGTGCTTTTTAGTGTCCCGTGGTAGCTAAACGAAACACAAGAAAAGGCCGGCCTGAATGCCGGCCGGCCGGATGTTAAAAATTACCGTCCAATATCAATTCTGTCATGTTTTGCAAAACTGTTTTAAGGTCTTGTGCATCCCATTCTCACCAAACATTTGAAAAACTTTCTAACGAGCGCTCAGCACGGTTTCAAAAGCGGCTTATCAATTACATCTAACTTGTCAAACTTTACCTCAGATCTGTTAGCAGAGGTAGAATGGACAACATATCGATGCTATTTATACCGATTTCAGTAGCACAATTGATAAGGTTGACCATCAGATTCTAATAAACAATCTTTCGCAATACGGCATCGATGCCTCTTTTAATAAATGGTTCAAATCCTATCTAAGCCAGAGACCTCAGACTGGGTTTGAATCTGAGAGAAACATCGCTCTGGAGTACCACAGGGGTCTCACCTCGGGCCTTTATTGTTTTTGGCCTTCATAAATGATATTACCATAGAGGTAAAGCATTGCAACTGCTCCCTTTTTGCCAATGACTTAAAAATCTATAAAATTGCAAAGTCGGATGAAGACACAAAATTAATACAAGAAGATCTTGATAAAAACACAAATTGATGTGGCGTCAATAGTATGACTCTTAATGTTAACAAATGTTTTCATGTAAAATATACCAAAAAAAAAGCCACTTGTCTCAAGTTATTAAATTGATAATATAGTATTACAGGAGTTACCAGAAATCAATGACTTAGGAGTGACTATTGACAGGAAGTTAACTTTAACATCACATATAAACAATATTATTAAAAATGCCACGCAGTTCCTCGGATTCATTAGACGAAACACAAAAGGATTTACCCGCAGGACTAAAATTATTTTGTACAACGTGTTTGTGAGAAGTTGCCTCGAGTTTGCCAGTGTCGTTTGGAATCCTTACTATCACATACATTCCTAAGACATTGAAAACGTACAACGCGCTTTTACTTTTACTTTTTGTTGAATTTAAAATGATGGCTCCCCGAAACAGGCGTGAGATACTTGATCTGTGTGTTTTGCATAAAATAATTAATTTTAAAGTCAAGGGCAGTAACAGGTTTCTCTACCAGTACCAATTAGATATCCTCGCTGTTGTAATACTTCTCAAAAACATTTCACATACCTTTTTACTAGAACGCATCTTGGTAAGCAAGCTCCCATGGTTCCCATATGTGCGAAATATAATGAAATATCTCGAGCTATACCTGCCATCGACATATTCCACAACCCTTATGATGTCGTGACGTGGTAGAGCCATGCTGCAGCTATATGTACGTGGTAGAGCCATGCTGCAGCTAAATTGTACGTGGTAGAGCCATGCTGCAGCTATATTATGGATGTAGCAAGGAAGGGTCGGCTCGACCGGGGAAGGACCACGCTCTCACAGAATGCCAGCGTAAAGTAGCAGCTTAACGCTGCTGTGTTTCGTATAGTGAGTGTAGAGAACCGGAGACCCTTTTTACTGTAAACGAGGCATTCCATTTTAGTCCTCACGGATGACAACGCATATACGTTTTGATTAGCAATCGAAGATAAATGTAGATGTCTATGGGCCACAGCAACCACTTATCATCAGGTGGACTGTGTGCTCGTTTGTCACCCTATCCTATAAAAAAATGTATTTAAAAAAAACTCACCGATCATCTATCGGTGAGGCCGCATTTACATTGAGAGAAAGAAGAAATGTATATGTGTGTGTAAATGAACATGTCTGTATGTATATGTGTGTGTGTGTGTGTGTGTGTGTGTGTGTGTGTGTGTGTGTGTGTGTGTGTGTGTGTGTGTGTGTGTGTGTGTGTGTGTTTTCTTTTTTCCTTTTTTGTTCATTCTCAATGTTCACATGTATTTTTGTTGGTAAATGTTATGTACACTTGTTTTTGATATACATATCAGTGAGTGTGTTACTTGTTATATAATCTAGTGTTTATGTTTAATATGTATATTGTAAGTGTGCTTATGAAATAAAATAAAAATAAAATAAAGGTAATCCAACCCTTTCAAAAATTATAATTAAAGTAATCAGACTACATATACTTTCAAATTTTTTAAGTATTATTGAAAAACCATTTAAACAAAAGTTGTGCTTAATTTTAAAAGAATTGATAAAGTTGTAAAACATGTAGCATCACATTAAAATTGTTGAGATATAAAGTCCTTATAACACAATATATTACAGAAAAAAGACACTTTAGAAGCAATTATGTCATTTTCGAATGGCTCTGCTGGCGGCATTGACGGAATTACGCCTCAACATCTTAAAGATCTTGTAAGCGCTTCTGCCGGTGACGCCGGCGGAGTACTTCTTAAATACATTACAAAATTATGTAACTTTATGCTTTCTGGTAATGTTAATCCAAATTTCATTCCATTCTTATATGGGGCAAGATTATTTGCCTTCAAAAAAAAAGATAACGGTATCCGTCCTATTGCCGTTGGGTCCACATTTCGACGGTTAACTTTGAAATTAGCTTGCAGATACATAATCTCTAACCTTAACACCAAATTTCAGCCTACTCAACTAGGTTTTGGCACTAGAGGTGGCTGTGAGGCGGCGGTACATTCAGTGCGTACATTTTTAACAAATTCTGATGCAGATTTTGTTAAAAATGTACGCACTGAATGACGGCTCCGTGGCGCAGTGGCTTAGTGCGGGTTCGAATCCCGCACGGAGCTAGTTATTTTTATGGCCTACAAATAATTGTTCCGGGTCTGGATGTATGTCCTTGTGCAATTTATGTTTGTAAACTGCCTCCACGACACAGGAGAAAATCCTAGTGTGTGGTAACGTTTTTTTTAATAAAAAGAAAAAATGTTCTTGTGAAGGTTGACCTAAGGAATGCTTTTAACTCTATCGATAGGGTAACCTTGCTGAAAGAAGTGGCTAATAATATCCCCTAAATTTATCATTACGTTTGGCAATGTTATAGTCAAAATACTAACTTGTTTTACGAAAACCATGTTATCGATTCTGCTGTCGGTGTTCAGCAGGGTGACCCACTGGGTCCAGCACTTTTCAGTTTGGGAATTCAACCCATTATTTCAAATTTGAAATCCCAGCTGATTATCTGGTACCTAGACGACGGTACACTGGAAGGTAGAGCAGATGACGTCCTCAGCGATCTTACTCATATTTTTCGAAATTTTAAAAATATTGGCCTTGAACCAAATAGCAATAAATGTGAAATATTTTTTTCCAATAATTTATTTATTTCTCATAGAGACACTTTAATTCAAAATTTTTATCATATTTGTCCAGGAATAAAAACTGTCAATACGGAATCACTATACCTGCTAGGTGCCCCGTTGTTTTTCGATAATATTAAACATGTTTTCAAAACAAATTTTGATCAGTTGTTAAACCACGTTGATAAATTGTAAAAATAAACCCCCACATAGCTCTTACTATTTTATAATATTGTCTTCTTGTACCTAGATTTACATACTTACGCCGCTCGAGTCCTGTCTGGAAATGTTCCGATATTTTACAAGGTATTGATAATAATCTTAAAATAGCTATAGAAAAAATTCTAAATTTAACTTTAATACAACAGCCAGGACTCAAGCTACTTTACCTATAAAATTTGGTGGCATTGGTGTGAGAAATCTTTCTAGCGTTTCATTGCCTGCTTTCCTTGCTTCCGTGCATAGTGTCAGTGACTTATGTAACATAATTTTAAATAATAAAGTAGACCTATGCTTTGCTACGGAGGCAGGGCAGACATGGCAAACGCTCTGTCCTAGTGAAAATATTCCACTGGAAGTTAAACAACAAAAACAGTGGGATATTCCGTTGGTACAGGGCGTGCAGAAGGATTTTCACGCCTTCTAGCTTTTTCGACTAAGGAATCTAGTCACTGGTTACACGCTTTACCATCAAGTAATCTCGGCACATTACTTGATAGGGAAAGCTCGCGCATTTCCGTAGGAATCTGACTAGGAGCGGCGATTTGTCAACTCCATCAGTGCCCCTGTGGTAGCAGCGTCGGCAAGTTTGGGCTCCATGGACTTTCATGTAAGAAAAGCGCTGGTAGGATTTCACGACACAGTTCTTTGAATGATGTTATCCGAAGGGCTCTTGCCTCTATAAATGTTTCCTCGGTTTTAGAGCCTTGTGGAATATGTAGAGACGATGGCAAGAGACCCGACGGTATGACATTGGTCCCTTGGGAGAGAGGTAAAGCCCTAGTGTGGGATGCTACTTGCGTAGAAACTCTGGCGGCCTCTCATCTCAGGGGTACCTCGTTTAAAGCCGGGGCAGCATCAGAGGCAACTTAACTGAGTAAGTGGCGCAAATATGAGTCTCTGAGAGATGACTACATATTTGTGCCATTTGCTGTAGAGACTATCGGTCCGTGGGGTCCACGTGCGGTGAAGTTCCTAAAGGAACTCCATCCGCGGCTGGTCGTTGCTGCTGGGGATAAGAGAGCCGGTTCTTTTCTCGCTCAAAGGCTAAGTATAGCAATTCAGCGGGGAAACGCAGCCAGCGTTCTTGGCACGAAACCGCGGGGAGTAGGACTATATGATAATTAAGTTTCTAGTTTTAGTTTTTTTTTTATTATCATAGTTTTTAATATTGTAGATAATATTATGTATTTAATTACTAATTATTAAATGTTTGTAATTATCAAAAATATATTACACAATTTAAATAAGTTTTCTGTTACGCTAATTTTACAGTTCTACTAATTCTAAATTCCAAGAGACATCTCCTGCAGGATTTGCAAACAGTAACAGGATTCCAAAGGTTCATTTTGATTTGTCAGATGTAATTAATTAGGATAACTGACAAAACAAACACTTCAGCGTAAGGAAGTTTATGATATACGTTTATAAATTTCTAAAAATTTTAATAAAATTCGGTTTTGAGCTTAACCGGGTTTAAGATTTATAAGAATTATATGAATGAATAAGTAGGTTTTGCAAACTGAATATGAACAGTGAAAGATTTTTTATAGGATAAAGACGACAAACAACCACATAGTCCATCCACCTAACGTTAAGTGGATTTTATGGCCTAAACACATCTATAATCGATAAAAAATTAAAAAGATGCGTTGTTACCCCTAACCCAATATAGTATGCCTTGTTACGAGTACAAAGGGTCTCCGGTTCATTATCCAAACCATACAAAACTTATTTTCTTCCTGCCATTATCATTAACATGCTATGCCGACCTATAATATTACTTATATGTTATAGGTCGCCATAGCATGCCTTACTTTTCCCTCCTTTCTTACACATGTCATCCTATTCCTCTTTGGTCTTAATATTTTGTCTTAATTTACTATTATATCCATCCATTTTCATCATTCGTTTGTCACCATAATTCTATAAAAATACAACTGATTGTTTGTGAATACCATTGCTAATAGCTATTTATATCTACCCCTGATTAGGAATTAAAATACAGATGCGTTTCAACCCTTTAGAACTAAGGCTGAGATCTATAGACCAAAGACCGCTTAGATTTTACGTTAATGCTAAGTCTATGTCGGTATTTACGAAGCTAACTTTCCTTGAATCCGGCAACTTGTTCTATCACCGGGAAGGCGAGCATCTGTCCCAAGATGGTATCGGATTTATCATCCACAAGTCTCTAGTTAACAACGTTGTAAAGATTGAAAGTGTGTCGACGAGGGTTGCGTACCTTATACTAAGAATCACCAAACAGTATTCGCTGAAGTTCAAACAGGCTTACGCACAAACCTCGTCACATCTCGATGAGGAGGTGAAGAAAATGTATGATGATATCTCTAGAGCCATTCATTCCTCCAAAACCCTCTATATGGTGTAAATGGGAGACTTCAATGCAAAACTAGGTACAAGAGAGAACGGTAAGCTGAAAGTAGGGAAATTTGGAATAGGGCAACGGAACCCAAGGAGCCAGCAGCTGGCCGACTTAATGGAGAAAAACGGATTTGTTATGATGAACTCTTTCTTCTAGAAGTGGTCCCACAGGAAATGGACCTGGCTGAGCCCCGACGGCTCGACAAAAAACTTGACTTCATTATGACGACCCGACGACAAAGTTCAGTGATGTCTTCGTGATCGCTACAATGAAAACTGGTAGCGATTACCGAATGGTTAATGGCACACTGAACCTAAACGTTAAGATGGAGAGGTCTCGTCTAATGAAGTCAACGCTTCGTCTCCCCCGTGTTCTATTCCAAACTTCCGAAAACTTACAGCTCGAGTTACCAAACCATTTTCAGTGAACGATATGAATGACAAGCTCGTAGAAACTGTCCGTGCGGTCAGAGCTAAGTTATGCAAGACCCGACGCAGAAGAACACAAAAACTCTCCGATCACACTCTTAATCTCATGACTGTTAGACGGGAGATGAAGCGACAGTCTTCAACAGATTTCACATCAAACAGGCAACTAAACAGACAGGTCGTCAAATCCATGCGGCGGAACTTACGCAATTTCATTACAGCTTGTACTGAAGAAGCGATCGAGCGGAACCAAGGCTCCAAAGTCTTTGCCAGAGATCTGCTGCCAGAAAGAGCAAATTGACAAAGCTGAAAACTAAGTGTGGCAGCATAGTTTTAGGGACACCCGAGATTTTGGGTGAGATTGGGAGGTTCTATGGGCAGCTGTACACGTCATCGTTGGAGCCACACACAAGTGTGAGTAACGATCGAAAAGCGAGTCTTATCCCACACAATTCCGAAAATATCTCGGACGTCAGTCTGAGAGAGATTAGAATGGCTCTCCAGCACCTTAAAATCGGTAGGGGCCCAGGTAAGGATGGAATTACAGCGGATCTTTTGAAAGCGGGTGGGAAACCGGTACTTGAAGTTTTTCAGAAGATCTTTTATTCCGTCCTCCATGATGGTATTACACCGAAGGCGTGGTGCAGAAGAGTGGTGATCTTGTTCTTCAAGAAAGGCGACAATGCTTTCTTGAAGAACTTCAGATCGATTTCTTTTCTAAGCCGCGTCTACGTGCTGTTTTTTAAAGTCAGTAAGAATCGTCTCGCTTGCAGACTAAAAGAATTTCAGGCTCCTGAACAAGCCTGTTT
This sequence comes from Parnassius mnemosyne, assembly GCA_963668995.1. Lineage (NCBI taxonomy): Eukaryota > Metazoa > Arthropoda > Insecta > Lepidoptera > Papilionidae > Parnassius > Parnassius mnemosyne. Next base: position 46,655,450 of record CAVLGL010000024.1, on the reverse strand, counting down.
CCGAAAAGGCTTTAGTACCATTGACTACTTACACACCCTTTGGAAAATTGTACAGAAGATAGAATAGTATAATTTGCCACTTCTCCTTGCGTATGAAGACTATGAGGAAGCCTTTGATTCCGGTGAAATTTGGGCGGTGCTGCAGTCCCTTCAGCGGTACCATGTTGACCGTCGGTATATCGAAGTGCTGAAATATTTGTACGGTAGGGCTACGATGGCTATCCGAGTACAGAATCAGAGTACGAAACCTATCCAACTGCAGAGAGGTGTAAGACAGGGTGATGTTATATCCGCAAAACTGCACCGCTGCATAGGAAGACGTTTAAAAGGTACTCGACTTAAAAGGATGCGGTATTAACACCAATGTCTAGTAAATCACTCACCTTCTATTTTTCCAAGATATAATCCTTATGGCGAATCGCTGGAGAACCTAAGCACTATGCTCAATGACCTCAATAATGTTTCCCAACGGATAGATATTAAGATGAATATGGACAAAACAAAGATCATGGTAAATGTCCGTGTCACACCTATGCCGGTAGTTGTTGCGAGCACTAAGCTCGAAGTTATTGACGAGTATGTTTACCTGGGACAAATAGACTGACTAGGTGAGTCCAACTTCAACCGAGAGGTCAATCGACGGATTCAACTCGGCTGGGCAGCGGTCGAGAAACTACGACACATCTTCTCGTTAGACATACCTCAACACGTGAAAACAAAATTGTACAACCAGTGCGTGTTGCCAGTGATGACCTACGGATCTGAGATGTGGCCCTTCACTTCTGACCGTATGAGGAAGCTCAAGGTCGCTCAGCGAGCTATGGAGAGGACTATGCTCGTTGATTCTCTGCATGATAAACTAAAACTAAGAACACTAAAAAAATTATAATTATAACCAGAATAATCGACATAGCCCAAAGAATTAGTAAGCTGAAATGGCAGTGGGCTGGCCATATAGCTCAAAAAACCGACAACCGATGGGAAAGAAAGGTTCCCGAGTGGCAGCCTCGTACCGGTAGGTGACGTGTAGCGCGAACTCCCACTAGATGGAGTGACGACCTGGTAAGACATGCAGTCGATGGACTCAGGCGGCTCAGGACCGTGCTTTGCGGCATGCTTTGGGGAGGCCTATGTTCAGCAGTGGACTTATGAAGAGCTGTAAGGATGATGATGATGAATTATTTATTATATATACAAATAGCATTAATCCATTTTATATTAATGTAATTTGGAAGTACTCGTAATTTCGATTCTTTTTGGATCTTATTTTTTTCTTTTTCTGATTTTACATTCTTCTCATCCGTTCTCGTTTCCATATGCTGGCTTTCTATTTCATATAATAATAACTTATTTATGAAATACAATTTAGACTAGAATTAGAATTAGAATTTTGATTTTTAAATATGGTTTAGGCCCAAACATGGTAGCGGTACGGTCGATTAGCGTATTTTGGTGACCGCTGCATCTATTTAGCCCGACCAGTTTTTGGTTTTGTGATCTAGAATTTGAGTCTTTTTGCGCGTTAATTTAATATTGGAGGTTTTATCTTCTAGTTTTGGTTATCTTTAGTGCGTTCACGCGATAACAAAGGGGTAATATTTTGATTGATTAACCTAAATTCGTTGGAAAGTAATTTACGTAAATTGTATAGTGATTGCCGGTTGAAGTGCATTTTGCAATATTCAACTTGCTTGTGTAACGTGGAACCTTGCGCGCACGCCGAGTGGACATACGTTCTCTGTTTGTAATTTGATGCTTGCATTCCATTTCGTGGGCGTGACCCGTTTAATTGTTTTTGGAAGTTAATGTAAAATTGTACCGTCGCGTTAAGTGCCTTTTGTGTGTTGACTCTGTAGTTAGTTTGCGTGTCAGCTAGGCTGATTTTGAGTCTTGATGCGGGCGACGTATTTAATATCGTACGAAGTGAACTTTGATCCACCGTTCATCAGTCGTGCCGTGTGTAACGTTTTTGATTACGATTAACGGCGATTTAGTTGCGTTTGAAATTAGTTAAATGTACAACAAAGTTGATGGATTGAAATAGTGTACAATAAAATTGATAGACTAAATTAGTGAATTGAAGAAAAAAGTTGTCAATTGGTGACGTCCGCTGGAGTGATACAACATGGTGGGGTAGCATCGGACCAGGCCGCTGCCCGATCTCCTCAGTTGGGTCAGGTCACATACATAAACACTACTTCACACCACTTACATGCACCTACACCTACCTACGTCCTGACCGAGCCTTGGGGAAGTCTTAGCTTCGGAACCAGGTACGTACTATTTATTTACCTAGCCTTATATCTATTGTGTAGTATGATAAGTCTCCATAGGCCGTTGGACCCCTTCCCTTGTTGCCCGTCGATGGGATTACTCATGGGCCCTAGTCTCGTCAACATATGTTGAGGCAGCTAGGGGCGTGTACAAATATATAATTTTATATTCATATTTTTTTATAGGATAGGGTGACAAACGAGCACACAATCCACCTGATGTTAAGTGGTTACTGTGACTCATAGACATCTACATCTATCATCAATAAAGACTCAAGATGCAGATGCTTTGTCACCCGTGAGGATTAAGATAGAATACCTTTTTTCCAGTAAAAAGAGTCTCCGGTTCTCTACATTCACCATACGAAACACAGCAGCGTTATGCTGCTATTTTACGCTGGTATTCTGTGAGAGCGTGGTCATTCCCGGTTTGAGAAGAGCCATTCGTGCTAAAACTATAATATAGCTGTAGCATGGCTCTACCACGTGTAAAAATATTTTTAACTTCCCGCTTTATAAATCAATGATATTTTTTTTTAAATCGGGAACTTATTGGTTTCACCTCAGTTTTCGAAAATCGAGGTCACGTCAGATCTCGACGTATTGAGGCCCTAGGACGCTATTCTGACTATTATTATGAGGATGTCACTATGTCTGTATGTGTGTCTGTTTGTGAATATATATATGTGGATGTATGTAACGCTCTCCTTAATTTTTAATGGCTTTACCGATTTGAATAAAGTTAGAGGCGTCCGAAAGGGCTTCACCAAACTAAGATTTTCTATACTATTTGAACCGATTTTGACGGGTAGATTTTGAGATAAATTCATAAAAAAATAAAAACAATTAAAAAAAAATTAAACAACTTTTAAATGGATGTAACGATCAATTCCAAAATCTAATTAGCTCTTAAACTCAAAAACTGCAGTCGATTGTTGCAAACCACATCAAAATGTGTTGAAGGGAAATTGTTAACGAAAAATTTCGAAAAAAGTATTTTTCAAATAACTTTGAATTTTCTTCTCGGATTGTTTTTTATGTAATAAATTAATATGACTGCTTAAAAAACTGCGTTGAACACCGTCAAATTCGTCCAAATTAGTTGATTTATTCGTGAAATATTCAATTTTGAAACAATAAAAGACGTGGTTTTTCATAATATAATAGAATTTGGAGCGCTTTGTATTTCAAATCAGCGGGAAGTTCTAAGGATGGTCTGTAGGGTCAACCGTATTTTTTTTAATGAGAAAAATTAAAATTTACGTTTATCATATCTTATCTGTACTTGAAATCTGTTAAAATCAAACGACCTCTTTTTAAAAGCTATGGTTTTGGAGGGATGATGAACGATAAGCAGGGGTAAAAATATATATTTAAGCGTTTTAATTGAATACAATGCTTTTCAAATATATTATCCAATCATAACTAATTTATCTCTGATTTATAATTTGGCCTAGGGTATTTTTTTTACCTTTGAATTAACTTCTTGTTTTAATTAAGAATAAAAAATTAATAACAAGTTATTACATTAGGCAAATAGTAAATGTTACTTTGTAATTACACTTCTAAAGACTTTAAACCGTTTGACTAATGAAATTATATATTTTACTCAGATCATATTAATTTCATTAAATTGATTTTAAAAAAAATCTTATTCTATGTGATGTAACAGCACTGCAGTTATATTACGGTTGTAGCACGAGACGATCTAACCACGCGCTCACAGAGTTTCAGCGTAAAATAGCAGCTTAATTCTGTCGTGTTTCGTATCGTGGGTGTAGAAACCAGTAAATATTTTTTTTTGAAAATAAATTATTGAATGATAATCCTCAGCGGTGACAACTCATATGCATTTTAGTTATTAATCGAAGATAGATGTACGTAGATGTCTATGTGATACAGCATTTACTTACCATCAGGTAGATTGTGTGCTCCTTTGTCACCCATATTCGATATTAATAATTCCTTGACTTGAAGTACCTTAAAATCTTGTTGAGGAATTACATTTGATTTCTTATATTTACGCGAACAATACATTTCACATGCCGTGGAGCACCTTGTTGATTTAATAACTGCTCCGTGGTGTGTGTGTGTGTGTGTGTGTGTGTACTTAAAATTGCATACGAGTATAACAATGTCATTGGTACCGACTGTGTAGTAAATTTAATTTACTGTTATAATCTACATGTAAATCTTGAACAATGTGATAAAGTAGTCTTATTAAAAACTAGATAATAAAAAGCTACGCTTGCTACCCACCTGCAAAGACTTCTTTATTTCACTGTGCGTTTTCATTTTCAAGCCGCAGTTTACCGCACCCGAATATAAAGAGGCTTATTACTCTCAGCCTACTTGTATATTCAGCACTAATAATTTGAATGTGTATTAAATAGTATGCCGATGAAGGGAGAGTTGTTATTTTGTACCCAGCTTTAAGTTAAGTAGAAATTTCTTTTGAATATATGGCTCTCGCCATAGTATCCCAGTGGCAAAGCGCTTACCACATGCTCGGCGGTGAAAGAAAACATCGTGAGGAAACCTGCGTTTTTTTACTTAATATAAAAGCTAATTGGTGATGAAGCCACTTACATTGTAAATCGCACTGTCTTAGCGTAACAAAATTCTTTTTTTATAGGGTAAGTGTGACAAACGAGCACACAGTCCACCTGATGGTAAGTGGTTGCTGTGGCCCATAGACATCTACATTTATCTTCGATTACGAATCAAAATGCAGATGTGTTGTCACCCATGAGAACTAAGATGGAATGCGTCGTTTTCAGTAAAAAATGTATCTGGTTCTCTTCTCTCACCATACGAAACACAGCTGCGTTATGCTGCTATTTTACGCTGATATTGTGCGAGAGCGTGGTCCTTCCCCTGTCGAGCCGACCCATTCGTGCCACAACCATAATATACCTGCAGCATGGCTCTACCATTTATAGCCTATTCACTCTTGACTAGAAAAAGCTCATATTGTCTTCGGACGGAAAGTTATACGCCGACAAATTATTCTTTTAGTGCTGTACGCATTACGAAGGACGAATCAAAAAGTTCTCCCATAGTTAAGGCAACGCAGTAATAATTGTGATTACAAGGAACATTGCGACAGACGTTTAACAAGCGTTTTGCAGCATTGATCTTTACGAACATGTTTCTTATGTTTACGCGAGCACTAAACATTGAATGAAACTAATATTACATCACGGGTGCGTCACTGATGACCAATTTCTTTTTCAGAAAAATATTTTAAACGTATAAAATCCGTATAAATAGATCGGTAAAATATACAAATATTATTTAATGTTACAACCTGCATCTCTATCATAGCTGACGCACCACGATTACATAAATTTAATTTTTTTTCCTCTATCATCGAGTAGGTTTACACATACATACATTAATCGCATAAAGACAAACATCCATACCCAGAACAATTATTTAAGGACAACACAAATACTTGTTCCGTGCGGCATTCGAATCTGCGGCCCTCTGCGCAGCGAATTACTAAGCCACGGATCCGTTGTGGCATTTTTGTTCCTAATAAAGGATATAATATGTAGATGTCTATAATCAACAGCATCCAGTTAGAATCATGTGGATCGTGTACTGTTACTAGCTTGCTACCCTTAGTTATGTAAATAAGTCGGAAAATAATCGTATTACGTGTACAAGTGAGCCATAGTAGCGCAGGGGATAAGCGCTCGTTATAAATTTCACAGTACACAAGTAACACGAGTTTAATTCCCACTGGCTCCAATGAATATGTTCATTACAATTTTTAATGCTGATTTACCACGCACTCGGCAGTAAAGAATAACATCGTGAGAAAACCTGCATGCCTGGAAAGTTATATTTTATTAGAGAAGATTAATCCGAAGGTATAAAATAGCATATGTGGGCAGCAGCGTATCTTAATAACAACTAAATTATAAAAGTAAACTGTGCTTGCAAACCTACGTACCTTACTTATGTTGCTGTATGGTGAGTGCACTTTTACTGGAAATGAGGCAGAATGCCTCTATATCTTATTTCTTTGGGGTGACAACAAATCTGCATTTTGATTCTTAACCGAGAATAGATCTGGATGTCTATGATTCACAGTACCCTCTTACTTATTCTTTAAAAAAAATAATACAGGACGAGCTAATAAAAGTGTGTTAAAATAAGCGAAATTCTTATATATACGCGAACACAACACATTTAAATAAAATTAGTTTTACGGATTTTATCCCGTATATTAATTTATTTATATTACAAGATACTGTAAGTTAATACTCCGTAGGACAAGTTACTGTAAGTTCATACTGCGTAGATCGGAACAAAAATTGATAATTTTTAATTTGAAAGTAGCCGTCATAGCCGTGGTTATTTATGACTGTAAAGTACAGTACATTGTAAAGTACAGTAAGTACAGTACTGTAAAGTACATGAAACGTCGGAAAACGCGATATATACGCGATAAAATCCGTAAAATTAGTTTTATTAAAATATTTAAAATTCGTTGAATCAATATGCATTAATCTAAACTAAAATTCAAGGTATCAATTTCATTTACACCTCACCAATTTTGTATTCAAACTTTAGGAAGCCACAGAGACTAAAGTTTGAATTCAAAATGGCAGTCAATTATTCAAAAGTCAACCACTGTTAACTGACAAGGGTTTTGAAATTATTAATGTATTAAAGTTGACAAAAAATTACTTTGCGTATATCCGCTCGATAAAATAAAATCATGAGTCTTACCTAGTTTGAAGATCACATCATTTTATTTTATCGAGCGGATGTACGCAAAGTAATTTTTTGTCAACTTTAATATAATGGACTTCCTCAAAGTAACGCCTGATTCTATTAATTATTAATGTATTTACATTATTTTGTGTTTCACTCCAACAAACAAGATATAGTAAGCCAAATTTATTTTTCTAAACGATCCACAACAACGATAATCTGAAATTCATAGCAGTGCTCCGGACATTGAAACCAGTGTATTAAAGTTCTCGATAGAATGCAAAGAGTACGGGTCGTTCGTAGCAGAGTATAGGAAATGATTTTTGATCTAAAAAAGATACTGGTATTTTTATAGTTTATGTAAAGGAAGGTAGTTGTTATCACGTGATACAGTCACGCTGCAGCTATTATGATTGTATGTCGATTGGGAAAGCACCACGCTCTTATAGAATACCAGCATAAAATAGCAGCTTAATGCTGCTGTTTTTCATTAAGTGAGAGCGCAGAACCAGAGATCCATTTTAATGAAAAAGAGGCATTCCATATTAGTCCTTAAGGGTGACAACGCGTCTGCATTTTGTTTCTTAATCGAGGATAAAAATGTAGATATCTATGGGCCATAACGTCCACTTATCATTAGGTGGACTATGTGCTTGTTTTTCCCCCTTATTCTATATTAAAAAAAAAATACGCGCCTAATTAAGAGTACCCTTAAATGACGATGCGTTTATGTAAGAATGGGAAATAAGTGACAGGGGTATGTCAGGACCGTGCCAATAAATGTAAGTCCGTAGTCTGTGCCTATGCCCCTATGTGACAGGCGTGAGAGCCTACATATTATGTACTTTATATTTTAGCACGTATCATGTCATCTTTGTTTTTTTTTTTACATTTCTACACCTAAATCTTTCATTAATTCATCCTTTCTTCATTAAAGGAACAAATTAAGGAATAAGTGTAATAAATATTTTACTATGAACAAACTTCTTCTTTTTTGCTTCACACTTTATTGCTAATGCTTATATGCTTAGCTTAGGCTTATACGCACTTTATTGGCTTCTTGTTCTACATTTGCAACCTATTCACGTATTCAACCATCCACTCTTAATTTGCTTTAGATTAGGTGGTAGTTACTTACAAGTATCTTGCGTGACTTCTCGTGCCTCCGAAAACCGTGCTACAAGCTGCGGTACCGCTAGTTTACAAAACTTATATTTACCATAACTTATTAGAACATTCTTTTAGAACTTTTTTAAATTGGTGATGTTTTCTTTGACCGGAAGGTACATAGTTTATTACTACCATTTACTACATTGTTAGACTTACTTTCTCTCAAGGAGTCTGTTTTCTATAAAACGAGATAATATACACTCTGTAAACACTGGGGACAAATGCAAATAGTTTCTGGACTCTATAGAGCGAGTAATTCTTAAGGCTTTAACAAGCCTGAATGACCTTGACGAAACGGCAAACGCAGAGATTTTAGCCGACGTCAACACCGTCTAGCCAATACGTTCTGTATTACTTATAAAATTGCAAATATTAATAGACTGCAGAGGTGACAATTAAATAAGTGACATACTGCATGTTATGCTTGCGCATCACTGAGAATTATGTCGCGGTTACGTATCTCCAATTATATTGCACGGTGTGGTGCTGTAGCTTTGTCCGGTAGGCATCACGAGCTATCAAGTGTTCAAGATTTAAGTACGTAAGAGTTTTTATTATATATGTTAAATCGTATTTATTTGTGTCGTATTAGTAGCTGTGGGTCAAAGCTTTTGCTGTAAATTTTTTCCGGGTTTGATCCCCGGCAGCAGGAATGAAACTTGTAATTGCAATTTTCGTCAACATGCATTGGGGCAGCGCGGCGGGCATTTCCTTGCCCTAAAACCTTCTCAGAAATAAAAAAGAGTCCTGTGCCCAGTAGAGGGACTTGTATAGCCTATTACTTTACTTTGTAGCAATATTCATATTCGTTTCAGATACAGAAGGGTACCTTATGCTGACAAAAATATCATGTGGAGGCGACGAAAACGTAAACAATCTTTGTACCTGATAAAATGTTCGAGACATTGTCAGTCATGTCTAACGCCACATTTTCTATAGCGCGTAGAACGTTTCAGATAGGGCAAAATAAAAAATATTAATAATATATACATTTATAGGTATTTATAATAAAAATAATGAACAAGCTGCAAGGTTCAACTAATAATGATTCTAGTAAAACAATTGTGAAATTCCTGTTTTCATTTTTACCAATGGTTAATTGATGAAACGTAGTCAAGATCACTTCAAATAAAATATATTTAATTAAAATTGACACACGACATATTTGGCCTTCTACGTATAACTCGGCGGAAATTTGAAAAGAAAATTTTGTCTGTTCTTAATTATCTTGTGTACATTATTTTTCACAGAAATATTGTTTACAACCGGCGTGGTTTCGAAAAGCGTGATTAAGTGTCAGCGGTATATTCTCAATTAGATACTGAACTTTTTTGAAATTTATTTTATCTTCTTAAAAACTGACTCCATCTCATGATTTTATTATTTATTTTTTTTGTAACGCATAAGGTATCTTGGATGAGTTTGTATTTTTTTAAATTTTATCACAAAATTTCCGCAATAAATTATTACCTTTTCTACAGTGATTTTCTCCTCTTAGTTTCGGCGTGACTCTAGGATGTTATACTGAGTCACCGTCAGTTACTAAGCGGCCATAAATCATTATATGTATGTATAGACATACAGATATTCATTTTTTGATTTTAATATTTATGTTTTTTTTTAATTTTGATTGATTTTTTGAAACCTGGTAAAATTATTTTTTTCCATACCAATTGATGGGCCTGAGTATAATGCCAGTTGTGCTCTTTGGCTGAAGTTATTTCTTATTTTATGCTCAATTGCAGAGAAAACAATATTGATTGCGCATCTCTAAAACAAAATTTTACCTCTTCTCCTTCTAATAATAGCTCCTCACCTGACACGGCGGAATAGTTATTATCTATAAGACCATTTTGCAGAAAATGTTTTTGTTAACAGTTATGAGTGTAACATTTTTATCAGCTGCTTTGTTTATAGTGCCTTGAGTAAAACTTTGCCGGTTTCTGTACAGAAAATGATGCTGGTATTGCAAATATGGAAGGCCGCTACCATTGAATATAATACCCGCTAAGTCACATTTATTTACATAGAAACTTTAATTATCATTTGCATAAAAATCTAAATATCACTTTTTACACAAGAAAGTAAACTTTTAGATCAGTCCATCTTGTTTTTCACTAATTAAGTGAATAATAAACCAAACCAATAGGTCCGTCATTTAAAATTTCTTGCAGCTTTTTAAAGAAAAGCATGACCTTATCATAATATAATAGTCAACCATTTAGCCATCTGATAAAACTTTTAACTGTGCCAGTCAAACATTAATGATGATATTCGGGTCATTATACTGGAAATAGTCTTTTAAATATTTTGTAGTACAATTGATAATCTTCAGTATGATTGACCATGTGTATGACTTTTATAAGTCTATGTTATTTTGATGAAAATTATTATTGCAGATAAAAGCCCTTTCACATTTATTTTAGTCTCGAATTAAATTAATCAAAATGTAAATAAGAACTTTGGCTCTTTATAACTGATCTTTAAATGTAAAACACTGACTTGAAATTATATAATTATCGGCATTTTTTTAATTCATTGAACTTTTTTAAGATTGTGTTGAAACAACTGCTAAAAAAACAAATATATATATTACAAATCTTCATGAAAATAAAGTATGTTACATCGCATCCCATCAAGAATTTCTAATGTAATTCTTGGTGTAAAGCTAAGACGTGATAATAACTGTAAACAATAGAGTAACAAAATAATGAAAACATTTGTAAATACTTAATTTATAACCTAATAAATATTATTTGACCGTAATAAAATAAAACAAGGTATTCTTCGGCATGAAAGTAAAAATAAATGTTTTCGATTATTTTTGCAATATCTAACAGCCGGATCAGCGCGCGATTCTGATCTAAGTAAAGATGCTAAATTTCAGCAAGCACTGTCAAATTCAATAGGAGTGACAGAAAAATGGTTCTTGATATAGAAGGGTAAATGAATTATTTAACCTTTAAAGTAAAATCACTTTATTAAAAATCAAAATAGCCCAATATTTTTATTAACATGAGACACATAATTATTGTACGACTGCTTACAATACTTAACATTATTTTACTGAAATCTCAGAAAGTTTTTTTTAAGTAAGTGGTTGCTACGGCCCATAGACATCTTTATCTATTCTCGATTACGTATCAATATGTAGATGCGTTGTCACCCGTGAGGACTAACTTCTCTGGTTCTCTACACTCACCATACAAAAAACAGCAGGGTTAAACTGCTATTTTACATGGTATTCTGTGAGAGCGTGGCCCATCCCCGGTCGAGCCGACCCATTTGTGCTACAAATATACCTACTACTAATATAGCTGCAGCATGTCTCTACCACGTAAGAAAAAATTGACGTTGAAAATTTAAGTATTTTCAGAAGCAACTTTGCAATTATTTACTATTGAGTGAATTTTTGTGGAATCGTGTTTTGCAAACCGCCACCAGATATACGTATAATTTTTTTTTTCGACAACGACGTCAAATTACATAACGATCCCAATGCATATCAATGTGGCTCTATTCAGCCTCTTAATATAAGTTTTCATTGCGTAGATAATGGAAGATATAATATTATATTATTACTGTCCCGTGTGAGGCAACCTTTATACTTATATACATATTCTCATCATATTTTTATGGTTGGTTAGAAAAATTATATCTTATTGCAAACTTTCACAGGGAATTTTTTTTTACTATTTTTACCCAACAAGTAGTAAAGCAACTACAATCCCATCGGTAAGTGGTTATGTAGTCTAAGATGGTGAATTGCACTGACTTAACAAAAACCTATTCACTCTTGCCTAATAGTGCTAGGTAAGTATTATTTGCGACCTATTTGTGCGTGTGTGTGTGTGTGTGTGTGTGTGTGTGTATGTGTGAAGAAAAGCGTATAAAAGTGTACCTTAATATAAGTATCTGTATCTATATTTCCCTCGCCAATAATATTTTATAAAGTCTTACTAAAAAAAAACAGCGTTTTATTGTGATACATAATTACAAAATTCAGTATCAAATAATTAATAAAAATATGCAACAATAAAATTACATAGGTTTTAAAAACTATCGAAATCTAAGTAACGAGAGCATGATCGTCGTTCCACATCTAAATTATATAAAAATGCATTTTTCAATTTCACTAATCAACTTCGCCGCGAAAATTTCTTCTTCTTTGGGCACTTTAAAAATTAATTTATTTAGAAAATAATATTTACAGTTACCAGTGTACAGATATTAATTAAATTAAGTATTTCTAGTCATAAATATATTTATAATTGAGTATAAACTTTAAAAAAACTAATACATATGCCGTCACCTGCACCATTGTAGATGCGGTGGCGTCAGTCTAGCTAGACAGAATTCTTGTAAACGACACGTGTACCGCACACCTGCGGCATTGCACCTGCGTTGCCGCCCGTCCTGCTTGTATAAAACGGACTGAGCGGCCGCCGTTAAGACAGTCTTGGCTCTGACGTGGAACTGTGTGCTTGTCGTATTCCGTTACTAGTTTATACTCGACTCGTTGGATAATTATTTCGTGTAAACGAATTAATTATTATTCCTAACTACAAAATCAGTCTCTGTATTATACCCACTATACTTTCTACATCAGAAGTGGGATACAGTCCCCCTTATTGCCCACATATAATCTTCGAATTGTATGAGAATTACATTTGTAAAGTCTATAATGCATTTCGCATTGATGGATCTCTTTTTATGTTAAATACCGTAATAAAATTTGCCGTCCTACTTACGATATTGTCGTATCATTTAAGTGTAGAGAAAAGATAAAGTGAAATTATTTAAGCCAAAAGATAAATCCTTTTATTCGATTTGTATTAAAAGTACCCTCAAGTATTTTCATTATTTCTGACGTATCTAAATATGTTAACAAATGAAATAAATGTCTGAGGCTTTCTAGACGATTCATCGTTTGCATTGAATGAAAAATTAACTTGTTCAAGTTTTGTTGTAATTTGATAGTTCATGCGAAACATGATTATCATCTGTTATATTTTGAAATTCAAAACCTTTAAGCGATGTACCAAAATAAAGGATTAATTTTAACGTGCTAGGAATTAAAAATAATAAGTGATATTTTTGTGTTTTAATGTGCTGATCAGTGTTGCAGTTTGCTCCGAATACTGTGTGCTCGACAAGATTAGGGTTTGATGTCGAGAGATTCGTAGAAGTCTCTACAACAATGATCAATGAGGAAGATGTTGTGACGGCTAATCGAACATGGTCAGGTACGGCCGAGCGCTAGTAAGATTGAGCCTACACCGCTGCAGTCTGTAATTTATCGGCAGATCTTACGGCAAGGCAATTCAAGCGGCCGCCGAACACATGTTCCTTTGGTGCTGTAAATGAACGTCTGAGGCTTGGTCGGCTTTCGTAGATTTTGCGCAGTTGCCTCCTTCCCTTTGAAATATGTGATGGTATCCGTCTCTACTCATAGTTTCCGTTTTTTGCAATGTTTTCAAATATCATACAGTTGCCGTTTCTTAAGAGAATATGTGATGAATTTTGGAAGCTCGGAACTCCATGGTTCGCAATACATTTATCTCGATTTCTTTTAATTTTGCAAAGCAGTGCGACGTTTCGCTAGCACTAGTACGGCGCGACGGCTTGCTGGTGCGAATGTGGCACGAACGCAGCAGAACGGAAAGCTGGAGTGCATTTGCCTAGAGGTAGCCATATCGGCGCGTTCCAGACTTAAATGAAGTCTGGGATAGTCGACCGTTGTAATATTTAACAAGAGTTAATATCTGTTAGCAGGTGGTGATAACTGATAGACCGTATGCTGTTCACTGTCAACCGCACGAGGACGTGAGACAGTCAGAGGTAGCAGTGTCTGTGCATCTAGAAAATACTAGAGACGTTGCAACACTCTAGCGAAGTAATTATTCTAGTGCAGGAAAGGAACATGAAGTTGCAGGGAGGCTGGTTTGTACTGCACTGGGATATGTGTCGTGTTGCTGTTGGTTTACATACTTAGGTGTTATCGTGTCACTACATCCCTCACGATACACTTTTATGTGATTGTGACGGGGACATGTTTGCGGTATGGTTGGTCTGTAACTGTTCTATACAGAATTGAAAAAAAAGAGAGTAAGAAAAAAAAATGTGGTTCTTACTATCATTGCAGGGCGTTTGCCGGTCCAATGATATAGCTAAAGGGAATAGTGATTCCGGACTAGCATAAATAGTACTGAAAAAAAAGACATTAAGAAAAAAGAATAGTTCTTACAATCATTGCAGGGCTTTGTGCCGGTCCAGTGATATAGCTATAGGGAATAGTGATTCCGGACTAGCGAAAACAGTACTTGAAAAAAAAAAAGAAAAATAGAAAAGCTACAGACTAATCATTCCGATCTAGCATAAAGGTGATAAAAGTTTTGTAAGGCTTAATGCCGGAACAAAACTGATTTTCACCCGAGTCTGAAGGGTCAGTATAGACCGGGCCAGACGCTGTTTTGTCAGGATAATCGAACGATGTTTTACAGATTGCAGTTGTTACAGATAACCAAAATTTTGATGGAGCGCGTGCGAGGACGCACGCACGTCAGTATGGCCGTGCCGGCACCTGCACCGTTGTAGATGCGGTGGCGTCGGTCTACCTAGACAGAATTCTTGTAAACGACACGTGCACCGCACACCTGCGGCATTGCACCTGCGTTGCCGCCCGTCCTGCTTGTATAAAACGGACTGAGCGGCCGCCGTTAAGACAGTCTTGGCTCTGACGTGGAACTGTGTGCTTGTCGTATTCCGTTACTAGTTTATCCTCGACTCGTTGGATAATTAATTTGTGTAAACGAATTAATTATTATTCCTAATTACAAAATCAGTCTCTGTACTATACCCACTATACTTTCTACACATATTTTAACGAAGTCGCTCCAACACCGACGCGCGGTCCACCCTCGATGATGTCCGAAAACGGACTGCGACACAGCGACAGGGCGACAGAGCGTGTGCGCTCGCGTAAATATATTCAATTTCAGGGAAAAATGATATATTCTCTTATAAAAAGGGGAATAAAAATAAAACTCTCCATTAACAATATTAATATTTTTAAGACCTTATTTTTAGTGTAAGAACTATTTAAAAAGCTTGTGCCGTTTTGGAGAAATTTTGCAAAATATGACAAAGATAGATACTCTTTGGAGATTTTTTTTAAATAACGGGTTGACAAAAATACAATTTTGTTCAATTAAAAACATTTACCAAATCCTGTTCTGTTACCCTGTATTTTTTCTTTGTGGATTAAATGAACAGTTATTGAGATGTTTTACTTAAATATCCACGATTTAGGCATTTCAACCACCTTTAAGGCCTTAACTGTATAATGTATTCTACAACTAAATATAATATAGTCTACAACAAAGTCTCAAAAATTATACAAGGTCTCCTTATTACCTAGTTTAAATATTTTATTAAACTTGAACTGTATAAAAAAGATTATAATAATTTAAATTAACATATGATTGATAATAATTTTTTTACTTCTGGGAATGAGGTGATTCACACTTTCAAGGTGTTTCTTAAATAAATTATGTAAATAGTTCTTACAATGTGTTTTTTTTATTGAGTTATTATATTGTGTTTTGATTGTATTTTTATTGTATAAATTTATTTTGAAAAAAAAATTCAGCTGGGTGTCTTGCAATTTCTTCCAATTGCAGAGGTTTTTTTACAAACCAGTGATAAAACTTAAACAGTGAATTTCAATAATAATTACTTGTACTACGCAACACATTTATGGATGAGTACTAAGTTCAAATTGAATGATTCCTATCGACATTTCTTTCAAAGTACTTATTGAGAAGTGAGGGAGCTTGTACAGCGACGGAACGTAGACATTACTCGAGAAAGTTCTTTCCTTGCTCACGTCTTATGAAAAATAAAACACTACTCTGGGGCTGCTAGATATCTGTTTCTGCAATCACTGACTGCTTGCTGTTGTATTTATAAACGTATGCTTACCGTAACACGGACGAAACTATTTTAAAATGAGGAAAAAGATGCCGTATGTTGTGTTAACGGAACAAAAAAATGGTATTGTAAATTAGTTTTAGGTATATATGTATGTTTAATGTTTTTATACTTTGAAACTAGTTGTCTGTGACTATATAAATAAATGATGTAATTTATCACTGTTGTTAATCTACTACATTTTCTACTATACATTTAAATTAAACAATTTTTTTTGTGGTTTTTATCACGTATATTAACTTTTTTTATTACATTTTGCTATAACATCACCAAGATTATCGTACGAAGAAATTATCTGTATTGTGAAGGACTGTTTAAAAACAATACACGAAGAGAAGATTTGGAGGCGATACGTGAAGACATTTCGTTTATCTTAGGTCGAAGTTCACCGCCGAAACCACAAACTGAATCTACCCAAAGATGAATTTAAAGCGTTAAATAACCTACGCAATAAACTAGAACTCATGATGCTCCGCGCAGGTAAGGGTAAATACCACGGTAGTCATGGATATGTCAGATTATAATTCTAAAATACAAGAACTTTAGACAACGAAACTTTGGTCAGTTTTGATGTGCAGTCACTGCTTACCTGTTGAGGACTGCATCGCAATTGTAAATAGAAGGCTGGGACAAAATAACAAGCCCGTAGAATATGCAGTATTACTCAGTCACTGCCTTACATATGGCTGCCTATTGTGGAAGGAAGAGTTCTACAAGCAAGTAGATGGTCTGGCGATGGGCTCGCCTGTATCTCCAATTGTTGGCGATATATTCATGGAAGACGATGAGGAGAAAGCCCTGCTTACTTCTTTCGTAAATCCAAGATTCTACACTTTCACCATTCTACCTTTAGATAAAATAACTGTATTTTTAGTCCATCTTAACTCCATAAATTTTAAAATTCAGTTCACAATAGAGCTAGAGGCAAATAATTCTTCAGATTTTCTAGATGTGTTAGTAATTCCGAATCCTGATAACACCTTGAGCAACACTGTTTATAGAAAAAAGACCCATACAAATAGATATTTAAACGGTGATTCTCACCACCATCCTTCACAGTTGTTAGACCTTGGGTAAATCTTTGTTTTAGAGTCAACCCGCCCGCCAAGTGTGGCTACGAGTACTATGGCATATATATAGCCTGTCTTACCAATTCGCATATATATACCTATATATTATTACCTACGTCATTCATCAAAAGCTTATCTTTGAGCTAAATATCAAGTAAATGAAATAAGTTAAAAGGACTAAAATAAGCACTACTAATTGTAATGTTTGTGACATGTCGATTCCTCGTGTAGGTTACTTTGATTTAATTTGTTAATTAGATTTCATTTTTTTAGTTATTTAAGAGTTGCTAGACTAAAAGAGAAGCAATTGAGTAGAGAGTGTACAGCATTCTTAGATTTGATAACTATTTGTGTTTTTGTGGTCACCATAATAAGTTTGAGTTCTATTCGACAGCCTTTTCTGTATGTTTAACAAGAGTTTAAACCACCCAGGCCTCTGTACAGGAAAGCCGAATGAGAAAGATTTTCCTGTGCGAATAATTAGCAAATAAAACACTGTTTCTACTTGTTAAGGTTTTTTTTTACTTCGAGGACTCCCACAAGGACGCGTGAGATGTCATAAGATGACAAGATCGACGTGTCACATTGACGCCACCTTTTTGTTAGAAACAATCTAAGTGCGTTGCTTTATGTGGTTAATCGTGGTCAAACTTTTGGCCTGGATGTGGTTGATAAAGAGTTCGCTAAATGGAATCAGTAACGGCGCTAATGTCTTGTATGTGGTGTTGGTTAATGAATCATACCTGAGCTGAGATCAAGGTATATCTTAACTTTAAATTTTACCTAAGTGTAGTAACTAACCTGAGACTATGTAAAGGAAGAATGACCTTTGTAATTAAATAAT
This sequence comes from Parnassius mnemosyne, assembly GCA_963668995.1. NCBI lineage: Eukaryota > Metazoa > Arthropoda > Insecta > Lepidoptera > Papilionidae > Parnassius > Parnassius mnemosyne. The sequence goes on along the minus strand of CAVLGL010000024.1, from coordinate 46,637,373 downwards.
AATTGCTACATCGATTCAGATGATGGATATCATATTCAACCAAATCTAAGAAATACCTTTTGATGTTTCACATTAATTATTCCGCAGTGACATTGTAGAAGCGTACTCACACATTTTAAAATAACCTTTTACGTAAATCCAAATTATTATGAAATTATTTATATTTCATTACAACATGTATCGTTCTTTATGACTAATTTAAATTCGAATCTTTCAAACAAAGCAAAATATAAAAAATAACCACAATAATTTTTTATGCCGAACAAAAATGCGAACAATCGGGAAAAATATTTAAATAATTGAATATTTACATTTTTTAATTTATTATTTGTTTATTTAATTTTTATTTTTAGAATGGCATAAATTTAATGAATCATGAATTTATTTTTTTAAATAATTTCTGTGAATCTCACTGTGGTAAAGTTACTTAAGTTTAGAATATGCCGGCTTGTATAATGGTAGTATAAGTCATTAATAACCATTTGCTGAAATTGCTTCAGATAAAAACAGAAATTAAAAACATAATCAATAGGAACAACGTTATATTCATTGATGCAACATGGCTTAACCCCAACCACACTGTTCCGCAGACGTGGACAGATGACACGTGCTCGTGGTAAAGGTTGGGCGCCTCACAATTTGCTAAAAGGGATCCACTCGAGGAGGATTTGTAGAAAATACAACAAAGAAAATTGTTATGAACGGCCATGAAAGAGACAAACATTTTGAATACATTATAAAAAATATAATTTACAATTCAAATTTTTGTACAACTGACTTCAATATAAATTATTAAGAATTGCTCAAAAACTATTGGTTAGACCTTAATCAAATTTAAATGGGACCACATGGGAAGCACCAGATTTCAAATAATACAGGAATCATCGTAATCGGTGCACTCAGTAAAAAGTTATGAGGTAACACACATAAAGAAACATATAGTCGAATTGAGTAACCCATTGACGTCTACATTTATCCTCAATGAAGAACCAAAACGCATATGCGTCGTCACCCGCGAGGACTAAGATGGAATGCCTCTTTTCCAGTAAAATGGGTCTCCGGTTCTCTACACTCACCATACGAAACACAGCATTGTTAAGCTGCTATTTTACGCTGGTATTCTGTGAGAGCGTGGTCCTTCCCCGGTCGAGCCGACCCATTCGTGCTACAACTATACTACTAATATAGCTTCAGCATGGCTCTGCCACGTATAAGCACTCTCTACACTCACCATATGAAACATAAGCTTAACACTAAGTGTTAAGCTGCTATTTTACGCTGGTATTCTGTGAGAGCGTGGTCCTTCCTCGGTCGAGGCGACGCATTCTTGCTACAGCTATACTACTAATATAGCTGCAGCGTGTCTCTACCACGTATAAAAGTTGTATTATAGTTATCTCTATCTAGTCTATAGAAAGAATTGTAAGTACTGAATTTTCAGTTGGAATGCCTAGTCAAATAAATTTGACAAATGTAAAAGGGTAAAAATTTCTTAATTTACGTAGTAAATTAACTGAAAAAAAAATTTATAACAAAGCCTTCAATTAAACGCAAAAAAAAGTAAATAAACTTTAAATTAAATAATACCTATCCATTTATTACATTACACAATTTGTATAATTTAAAAGATTGTCGCGAAATTAAGAAAAAATATTATATTTTTTGATAAAATAGGTAAATCTTGTTATAAGCTTTTTTATTTATTTATTTATCTATAAATTTTATTGTACTAACTGACCGTATAGATATCTAAGAGCTGATTTAATGCCGGCATTCTGTGCCAGTCAACCCATGACGTGGTTAAAATTAATGACAGGCGACTTAGATAACTAAATTAAATAAATAGAAATGGTTGTAACACATTTTAAAATTACGCGTATATATTACACCAATCATATGAATTGAAAGAAATACATTATAATCCATAATATATATATATATATATATCAACTATCTTTAACACACTTACATACATATATACATTTATAGACATAAATAGATATATACATAACATCAACTGCTTTTTCTTTTTTATATACAGTAATGGTGTACACTTCTTTAGAAATATTTGTGCTCACCAGGGTGCTCACACATATTAAGTATACTAATCACATATTTGACTTATTGTAATTTTTTACCACTTTTTTAAATATCACACAAACTAGCTCCATACAATGTTAACCGACGGTCAAATACAAACAGCTTCAAACAAAGAATGCTACATATAAATTTCTGAAGACATAATATGTAACTGAGATATATCGCCTATTAAGGCTAAGCATTTTTACATAAGGTGAGAAATTTGAACGACAATAACTAAGTAAGAAGTGCACACGCTTATAAAATCAAGTATTAATTTTAGGTTAACTGGAAACATGTCGAAAACAAAAATGTGCAGAGGCCACACTAGCGTTATTTCAAGAAAAGTTTTTGCTTGCACCCTCGTATGTTTTGGTAAACTATAATCATTGATAGTTTTGTTTAAATAGACTTCTAATCCATTTTTTGCTACAAGAATACTTTCGCAGTAGAAAGATATGCTACTAATTGAGATAAGTTCAGCACCGCTCAAGACGATAACCCTTAACAAGGATGTGAAACTTTTATTTGATTTAAGGTAGTACAAAGATGACCAGAACGTACAGATTATATAAATAAATGCAGATTAAAAAGTCATTAAGAGAAAAACATTGTTAACACTATTAATCAAATAACATAATTCTCCCACCTTATTGTATGCACTAACTAGCTTTTGCATTTTCAACTTTTTTAAAGAGACTTGTCCTATGAATTTGATACTTCCTTTAGCCCATGTTTGATTGTTGATGGACGATTCATCTGCTGTTCTGCGATTTTTAAAAAAATGTTCGAAATAACTGTTTATTACCAAAATTCTTTGCCTCAGCATGGAAATAATTTGGCAAAACATACACACCTCTATCTTTCGTTCAAAATAAATAACTAAATAAATTAAATATTGTATTGGGAAATCACGTTCTAGGGTCATAGCAAATACTGTTAACAATATACAAGATACAAAATATAAAATTGTTAACTTATTCGCATGTTTGCGTGACTCGCTGTAGAAATCGTCATTAATAATTGTTTGTAGTGCACAGTCAATGGCAGCAAACTTTTCCACAATGATTTTATTGGTTTTGTTTTGAAATAGAACTAATATTAACGTCGTCATTAGATACTGAATGGCGATTGAAATCCATGCTGTTTCATCCACAAACTCTGCTGTAGTCGCCATGACGGGCCTTGTCATTGGTGCAAAACAAAATACAAAGTAACTTGTAACCCACATTGAACTAATCAATAAACTGAGCAATTTTATTCGTATGTCTACATGAAGAAAAAAATTATTTATGGGAAATCTAAATATTCCATAAAAGTATTCAATTGCCAACAACGGTCTCATACACATTATATTTTTTTCGTACAAATATTTATATGAATTGTTTTGCTTATGTCTCATTTTTCCTGATAAAATCTTAATAACGACAACTAGTTTGTGTGTACAAAGCTGTCACGAGTATCGTACCTACGATATAGAAAACTATTAGAATAATGCTGCATTCACCATAGCTTTGATCAAATATAATTACTTTAATGTTCGTAGCCTTTTTATTTGTTTGAACTTATTTGATAGACATTGATAAACTTCTAATCCATTAAAGTTTATTGATGACAATTTCTAAGATTGAAAAGGTAACCCTATTGATCTCAGTGGCATACTCAAATTACCATTAGAAACTGTTAATGTACGACGTAAAATACAGAATAATTCCATAAGCACTTTTACAGCTGATTGAGGTCTGTCATCGGCTTCACGAGCACTAAGCAATAGTTGCTTGCGAGTATGACATGTGTACATTGATGAAGACAGTGGTGATCTGGTTGACGCTCCACATTTTTGTACCAGTGGCGACACAATCTGGCTGCGACAGAGACATTTTAACGGCATTCATTGTAAATAGGATGTGTGTTCCCTTATGTGTACGTAAAAATAATATCACGAAACGTGTTAATAATTCTAATACGAAGAAAAAACTTTAACGTGCGTTTAAGTAAAAAGCGTTTAACACGTCATTGAACGCGAACATCCGGAGTTCATTCCTCTTAAATAGTATAACGAAAATTGTTCAACTTTATCCGCTAATTTAGAATATTACGAAAACATGTATTTGAAGATATAATAAAAATTTGAAGATATATAATTTGGTTCACGATTCGAAAAATTATCTCTTAAAATATTATCTACAAAAACATACAGACGAATGGAGAATCTCCTCCATTTGAGGTCGAATTAAATGTCACTCACTTTCCATGTAGCATCTTAATTTTATTTCTACAAGGAACAATTGTTTCGTCGTTTGTACTCACTTCTTCTGCATCTGATTCTTACGTTTATTGTAGAATATTGTAAACAATTTGAAACAAATACTGCCAGAGACCTTCTGTGCTTTGGAACTCCTTGCCCGATGACATCAGAAAAGCACCCAATAAGTATGTTTTTAAAAAATGGTCCGTAATCATCTATTGAAGACAAAGCATTTTACTTGATTCATCCATTTGATATGTATTGCTAAACAGACGCATATATTCATAGGTATTTGTATGTACTAATTATATATCGCACCTCCGATAAAATAGGGTTACAACTTGAAAAACCTGGATCTTTAGAAAAGCGAAATTAAACTCATGGATTCGTTATACAGTCTTTATTCTTGTAGTATTAGTATAAAGTGATAAAAATTATATATAATTGAAAAGCTTACAAAAATATGTTTAAATGACGTAAGATATTTTTCAAATTTCCTGAAAAATAACCTGAAAATTCCTAATTGTAACAGTATTTTAGATAACTATTTGAACTTTTACTAACAAAAATACAGTATGACAAATGTAACAATTCTTATTATAATAAAAATTAGGCAGTTATTTAAACTTTTTTGAACTAAACAATATTTATATAGTTGTAGACTTAGTAACAAAATCAACTCTAACATAAATATTCAAAAATTTTAACTAAAACAAAAATGTAAACTATTCTAGACATCACAATTTTATCGAATCACTTTACAGTACAAGTTCAGGTAGTACTTAATTAAGTTACTCTTAAATAATATTTGGTTTAACGTTCTTCTTAATGAAATAATGTTTAAATACTAAATAGGAACTGTAATCATCACTATAAAATCAAAATCACAGATGAAATCTAAGTTTCAGTCGTATTTTAATTAGGGTGCATAGTTATCAAAAAATTATTGGTATTTATTCAATTACAATTGGTTGTAAAAAGGCGCATAAAACTGTGGTATATGATTACTATTAATCAAACTCATCAAATCAGCTTTCTTCCTCTCGCTTATTGAGAGCTGTCTGATGTAAGCAGGTTTTAGTCCAGGCAGAACCTCAGGATGTGTTCGCCAAATTTTAGCTTCCGAAAATCCTTCGTCTCCATAAGAATTCTTGTAATAAAAAACACGAGGTGTTTCTTTCATGAATTTAACGACCCTGACGTCTTTTAATTTAATGTTACCCGTACCGAAACGTAGTTCTGCATGTAACTTCTTCAGGGATATAAAGTCATTAAATGAAAGCTCATTCACCGAGTATGGGGGCCCAGTTTTTTTGGCTGTTCTTATAATTTGTGCATATTGAGAAGGCACGTAAATTGGGCCAGATTTCAAACTCCTTTTAATGCATTTCTCAATTACCGAATGCACTGAATCGCCTTCATTTTGAGTATGTCCAGTCACTAAAAATTTGTGTGTAATAGATTTCAGTCTATCGTATTTGAGTACGCAATAGGCGTATAGAGCCATTCATCATCATCATCATTACAGCCCTTCACAAGTCCACTGCTGAACATAGGCCTCCCCCAAAGAATGCCACAAAGCACGGTCCTGAGCCACCTGCATCCAACGACTTCCTGCATGTCTTACCAGGTCGTCACTCCATCTCGTGGGGGGACGCCCTACACTTCGCCTACCGGTACGAGGCTGCCACTCGAGAACCTTTCTTCCCCATCGGTTGTCGGTTCTTCGAGCTATATGGCCGGCCCACTGCCACTTCAGCTTACTAATTCGTTGGGCTATGTCGGTTATTCTGGTTTTACTGCGGATATCCTCATTCCTAAGTTTATCACGCAGAGAAACTCCGAGCATAGCCCTCTCCATAGCTCGCTGAGCGACCTTGAGCTTCCTCAAACGGCCAGCAGTGAAGGACCACGTCTCAGTTCCGTAAGTCATCACTGGCAACACGCACTGGTTGTACAATTTCGTTTTAAGGTTTTGAGGTATGTCTGACGAGAAGATGTGTCGTAGCTTCCCGAACGCTGCCCAGCCGAGTTGAATCCGTCGATTGACCTCTCGGTCGAAGTTGGACTTACCTAGTCGGACTATTTGTCCCAGGTAAACATACTCGTCAACAACTTCGAGCTTAGTGCTCCCAACAACTACCGGCATAGGTGTGACATGGACATTAAACATAATCTTTGTTTTGTCCATGTTCATCTTAAGACCTATCCGTTGGGAAACACTATTGAGGTCATTGAGCATAGTGCTTAGATAGAGCCATTATAAACTTGTTTTTATTTTGCCCTCCGCAGTTGTCTGAATAAAAGGTTATGTCAATAGCAGAACCATCATTAATTTGAGACAATATTTTTTCTATAAACTGGAGAATACAACTACCAATTTCATCAGAACCACGATTACCTATGCCCTCATGCCAGAAGTAACATTCAGTTGCTTTAGTTGCAAGGTTGGACACCGTAAAGTTAAAACAGTTCAATTTACTTTTGTAGTAAAAAACAGATACGTCACCTTTTGGAACTGGCAGAACAGCTTGAAGATCATAAACTGCTATTATATTTGTTTCCGAAGCGTTATCTTTGTCGCACTGTTTTTCCTGTCGTGACAATTGCTTTTCCAAAAGGTGTTGATCATATATCTGTTGAAGATGTTGTTTGTCCTCTGCGATTTCATAAGCAACACACAGCTCACAGCGATCCTTTTTTGGCTCAAAAAAACCTAAATTGAACTCTGTGTTAAAAATTTTTGCATACATTACATAATTGCTGTGAGGTCTATTATTAAGCCCACATTCTTCTACGTACTCACGGTGAAGATCAGCTATTGTTTTTCCACCCTCAATAAACTCCCTTGCAGTTTGCTGTCGCAAATAATGGCTCTCGATGCGGGGGATTGAATTAATATGGTTGCGAATAGATTCCTTAACACATTCAGGCAATTTGTGATGACTGTGATGTTTGCCTCTTTTGTCCTCTTCAACGAAACCAGCAGATGTCCTCTTCTTGATTACGGTCTGTATTACTCTATTATTGATGTCTATTGTATTCATGAAGAATGTCTTGCAGATTTGGATTTGACATCCCATTTTGGTCAAGTAAAATGCATGATTTAACTGTCTCCCTTTTTGAGTAGTCGTGTATCTATATTTTCGCTTTATTGGCGCCATATGCCTGTTGATAAAATCTCTTTGGCGGTTAATATCTTTAAGTTCCCAGAACTCTTTAAAAACAGCTTCTCTATCCACTTCTGAAAATTTTTCTTTGCACTTTAACCGACAACGTTCGCTACACGGTGGTTTAATTTTTCTAGCATCCTTCTTTACCTTTGTTTTTAGTGTTACGTAAGCAGATCCTGCATTTCTGAGGATTTTACATTTATTTTGTAACCATTCGGTTGGTTTCGCTACACGTTTTCTGCTTCGTTTTTTCGTGTCTGGTATCGTGTCATCTAGGTTTGAGTACAATGTTGATACTGAAGATGTAGCTGCAGGTGTAGCTTGGTTACCAACGTTGTCTTCAGTTTCGGAATCGTCAGAGATTTTAATGGAACGACGTTCCTTAATTTGAAAATCTGGATCTTTCACCGAATCATCACTATCCTCATTTGAAGTTGAACTAGAACTGTCTGAAGAACATGTACTTTCTGTATCTGAAGAAGAATCGGTAGACGAGTCATCAATAGGCTTCTCGATTTGCTTGGAACTCTGGTCTTTAACTTCTATTGAACTTGTAGATGGTATCACTTCAGTATTGTAAGTGGCAGAATTACTTATTGTTAAATCTGTAAATGCAAAATCGAATCAACAATTATAATGACTACTAAACAAAGGCAACTTTTATATCAATTGCACAATAAAATACTACCATATTTTTCACTTTGAGTCTGAAGATCATTTGGCAAATCGAAATTAGCTATGAAATCTTGATTAGCTCTTGCGAGGTTACATTGTGGTATATCGAAGTCAATTTTCCCGGTTTCTGATAGATTGTCAATAATATCAAAATCCGATTTTTCTCTTGATTCTGAAAAAAATATTAACACGAACTTATGATGAAATTCACTTGTTTACATAAAGTTTGGCGTTTAAATTAGTTCGTTATACAAAATAACGTATGCTACTAACTTTTAGAATGACAAAAATAACCTGGTAAAAACAGGTAGGTAAGGTAAGTAGGTAAGTATAGTAGGCATCATACCTTGCAAGTTTGTTCCCCCAATCTTTTGATGATCGAATGAATCGGCGGGTATATTTCTTTTATCCTTTAGAGCTAAACGCAGAATTACGTCATTACGTTTCATTTTGAACCTAGAATCATAAATCAGATTCACAGCAAATATTTCGAAAATACCTAAACTTAGTTATAAAACAAGGTTACAAATCGAAATATTCAGACAAAAAATATAAGTTTTTCGTCAAATACTGTTACAACGTGAAAAGTAAAACAATATTACAATAAATCGCATCCATAATACTGATACATTACAAAATATATCACTTTAGGATAGAAATATTGAGTTAGTTTGATTCAATTCTTGAACAATAAACTGTAACAATTCGACTTGTAACTGTTCATTAGACAAATTGATGTATGCAAAAATATTTTACCGGTCTAAAACACTGTTGTATTTTGATATGTAACACTTCTTGTCTAAACAAACGCACGTCTACCTTTTATAACACTAAATGTAACACTAATAGAGATCATTCTCGAGTCAAAATGCTATAGTCATGTACCGTTACAACCTCATCTAGCGGCGAGTTTATGAGTTACAGATGTAACCATTTTGGAGAATATAGTTCATAAAATTTTAAGTATTTCTGTATATTTAACTCAAAATTCGACTTTTTCGAGTTGTAACACTATTTTATCGGAGGTGCGATATTATGTATTTAAATATGTAAATTTGTATGTATATATTTGTATATATGTTTGTATACGTCATATATGTATAGTTTATTTATTAGTAATTTGTATGTATTATGTAGTTAATTATTATTTTGTGTAGTATTATTTTATTCTATATTGCCGCACCTACGTCAGATTCTCACCACTCCATGGGTTGACTGGTAGAGAATGTCTCAAGGCATTAAGTCCGCCCTTTGTATTCCTTTGTTTTAAGGAATGCAATAAAGAATAAATAAATAAATAAAATTTTTTTCTTAATTTCGCGACAATCTTTTAAATCATACAAATTGTGTAATGTAATAAATGGATAGGTTTTATTTAATTTAAAGTTTATTTACTTTTTTTTAGTGTTTAATTGAAGGCTTTGTTATAATTTTTTTCAGTTAAGTAACTACATAATTTAAGAAATTTTTACCCTTTAACATTTGTCAAATTTATTTGACTAGGCATTCCAACTGAAAATTCAGTACTTACAATTCTTTCTATAGACTAGATAGAGATAACTATAATACAATTATTATACGTGGTAGAGACACGCTGCAGCTATATTAGTAGTATAGTTGTAGCACGAATGAGTCGCCTCGACCGAGGAAGGACCACGCTCTCACAGAATACCAGCGTAAAATAGCAGCTTAACACTTAGTGTTAAGCTTATGTTTCGTATGGTGAGTGTAGAGAGTGCTTATACGTGGCAGAGCCATGCTGAAGCTATAATAGTAGTATAGTTGTAGCACGAATGGGTCGGCTCGACCGGGGAAGGACCACGCTCTCACAGAATACCAGCGTAGAATAGCAGCTTAACAATGCTGTGTTTCGTATAGTGAGTGTAGATAACCGGAGACCCATTTTACTGGAAAAGAGGCATTCCATCTTAGTCCTCGCGGGTGACGACGCATTTGCATTTTGATACTTCATTGAGGATAAATGTAGACGTCTATGGGTTACAGCAACCATTTATAATCGGGTGGACTGTGTGCTCGTTTATCACCTCCTATATAAAAAAAAGAGAACCGGAGACCCTTTTTACTGGAAAAGAGGCATTCCACCTTAGTTCTCACAGGTGACAACGCATCTGGATTTTGGTAGATGTCTATGGGCCGAAGCAACTTACCATCAGGTAGACTGTGTGCTCGTTTGACATCCTATCCTATAAAAAACTCAAAACCCTTTTATTTTTCTGCCGACTTCAAAAAGAATCCGGTATTCAATTCGACTATATGTTTCTTTATGTGTGTTACCTCATAACTTTTTACTGAGTGAACCGATTACGATGATTCTTCTTTTATTTGAAATCTGGTGCTTCCCATGTGGTCCCATATAAATTTGATTAAGGTCTAACCAATAGCTTTTGAGCAATTCTTAATAATTTCAATTCTTAATTAGTTTTGATTTGATTTTCAGTTGTACAAAAATTTTAATTGTAAATTATATTTTTTATAATGTATTCAAAATGTTTGTCTCTTTCATGGCCGTTCATAACAATTTTCTTTGTTGTATTTTCTACAAATCCTCCTCGAGCGGAACTTTTTTAACAAATTGTGAGGCGCCCAACCTTTACCACGAGCACGTGTCATCTGTCCACGTCTGCGGCACAGTGTTTTTTTTTTCTTTCTTTAAAACTTCTTCTGTTTCTTTCTTTAAAACAAGTTGCCGGTCTTTTCTTGTGATTTGGTTAGCTACCACGGGACAGTAAAAAGCACAATATAACTTGTATGAGTTAAATCCTGTTAAAATTTTATAAAGCATATTTGGTTTGAAAAATTTTGTTAAAAAAATCGTACGTGCATCTCAAGCTGTACTAGATTTCTATCAATTTACACTATTGAATTTACACCACTGAAATTATTTTATTCTTTCTAGTTTTCGAAATAGGATTAATGTCAGTATCAAAGTTGTTTTGTAACATTTTGATTGGACCAAGTAATTTTACAAGCTTCATGAACAACTAATATCGTACTTAGATTAAACACTTCGTCACCTACATTTGATCACATACATTGGTTCGGGGGTTTTCAAAGAATCGGTTTACACAATTTTATATAAACTAGAACACCCCTCCTTTTTTGAAGTCTGTTAATGAGAACTGCCTTATGAGAAGAAAAATTTCGTTGTGACTGTTAAACAAGTAGTGGTGGTGTAATAATCCACTCCACCATCTCCCAAGAATAAGTCTGTCGTGAGAGGCGACAGAGTCTTACGTCTCATTTATTGCTACAATGGATAAGGAACTCCAAATGGAAAGAAATTTTACAGGATAAATACCAAAGAACAACCTTGAACAGAATAACTAAAAAGTGTCATCAGCGAACTGTAGAATCGACCACCATAGATTCGGTCCGATTCAAACATCCAATCGCGCAGACAAGGCTGCCTAAATACTCAATTCTAATTCTAATTAATATAAATATGAATTCCAATTCATTCTGTTTCTTAATAAAAAAAATTATATTTATTTATATTTTTAAAACATACTACAAAATTAAATCTAACTAAAAGGTTTAACACAATTAAAAAAGCTATAAGAAAAATGAAAACTATAACGCCGTTATATCCATAGCAATATAACAAATTCTTCGACCGCCGATGTGTGGAAATTTCTTAAAACACTTGTTATTAGTAAGGCTGTTACATCTGATCATGGTCCATCAATCACTTTGGATGAAATAAATTATCATTTTATCTCTACTTCTCCTTTGGATCCCACAGTTCGTTCTACAACAATAGCTTCTATTCAATCCATGCCTTCTCCTCCTATTCCTTTTTTTCACTTTTTACTTGTGACTGAAGATGAGATCCAGAAATCAGTATTAGCTATTAAATCCAAGGCTGTGGGTTGCGATGAGGTTAGTAAGGTTATGATATCCATGATCCTTGAGTGCCTTTTGCCTGCAATCACATATATCGTAAACTTTTCCCTTGACTCAGGACAATATCCTACTCAGTGGAAAAAAGCATTTGTGCGACCACTTCCTAAAATACCTTATCCCTTATTACCTACCCATTTTAGACCAATTTCAATTTTGCCGTACCTATCTAAAGTTCTGGAAGCATGTGTTCACAAGCAAATCTCTATGTTCATAACCAAACATAACCTGCTGAATAAATATCAGTCAGGCTTTCGAGCAGGTTATAGTACTACCACTGCCTTGATAAAAGTCACAGATGACATTCGAATGGGAATGGATGAGCAGAAGCTTACAGTGATAGTACTTGTTGATTATTCAAATGCTTTTAACACAGTCAATCACGATATACTTATAACCTTCCTTACTAATCTTAGATTCTCAATCCCAGCTTTGGAATGGTTTTCATCCTATCTTCGCGGCCGACAGCAATCAGTTCGATTAGGACAATAGTCTTCAACATGGGCTGACATTGAAATAGGCGTGCCGCAAGGCGGAATACTTTCTCCTATAATGTTTTCTCTATTTATAAATTCTATTACTTCAGTTCTTAACTGTTCGTACCATCTGTATGCAGATGATCTTCAGCTCTATGTGCAATCTAGTGTTAATGACCTTAACCATAATATTCACAAACTCAACCAAAACCTTGATGCCATAAGAGATTGGTCGTACAGACATGGTGTTTCGGTTCACCCTTCCAAATGTAAGGTAATGGTTATAGGTAGTAGCAGAATATTAGCCAAGATTAATAACAATGATCTTTCTCCCGTATTTTACAATGGAGATTTTGTATATATATGTATATTATATCCGTTTATATTTTGTATATATAAGTATATTTTATCCGTTTATATATTTACTATTAATTTTTTTTCTGTTGATTACAAAGTAGATAATATTAAGTTTGTATAGTTTAAAAATATTTTATTTATTTGCTTTTGGTTATAAAATATAATGTTTTTACTTATTTATTAATTTATGAGTGGTGTTGCACCTACCACAGCTTCTCAAATCATCCAGGGTTGACTGGTAGAGAATGCCACAAGCCATTAAGTCCGCCCTTTATATCCCTTATTATGAGGTAGATGTAAAAAAGAATAAATAAAATAAATATAAATTTTAATTGTCATACAGTCCCACTGCCCATGGTATCGTGCCAAGAACGCTGGCTGAGTTTCTTCGCTGAATGGCTATAAAAATAAAGTTTCTAATTTAAATAAATAGTCTTATTTCAAGGTCAGTTAAATAAAAAAATACTGTAGTCCATGTCCCGTAAAACAGAACGCAATTTATTTTAAACAATAAAAATATCCGCTTACAAAAATTTGCTTGAACCTGTTCATGACATTGCAAATGGTGTTTTCATTGCTTGATATGGAAACATTGATTGAATTCTGATTGCAGCTGAACAATTTGCAGTTTGCTGTTATAAATGATATTGAAAATTTCATCGAAATCAGAGGAAATTGAATTTATATTGCTTCTGGGATTACACACACACATAAGTTATTAATTTACATCGTAATTTAATGCTAAAATTGGACTTTTTTGTTTATGAATATATTCCTTCGAAATTTTTTTGTACAAGGGATGTTTTTGATAATGTAAAAAATTATTTTCAATAAGAATTACATATGTAATGTATATTGAATAAAAATTATTCTATTATATTCTTGGTCTTCGATGTTTTTTTGTAGAATAAGGTGGAACACTTACCATCAAGTGGACTGTGTGACACAGTCTACTTAATGGTAAGTGGATGATGTGGCCCATTGATATCCACATTAATCCTCGATTATGAATAAAAATGCAGATGTGTTGTCACCCCTGAGAACTAATTTGGAATGCCTCGTTTCCAGTGAAAAGGGCCTCCGATTCTACACACTCACCATACGACAAAGTACAAAATTACTTCCCTCTAGTTCAACTCAATTATTAACGCCAACGCATTTTTTTCGTTATTTTATATACCATTAAGTGCCCAGTACATTTAGTAGGTAGTGTAGTAATCGTTAGTGAAGTAGTTGGTCAATGTTATTAAAAATATCCATAAACCGTGTTGATGTGTAGATTAGTGCTGATGTGCTATGTATGATGAGTCTAGACCGTACCCTTTTTACTACAAACGAGGCACTTTGTCGTAGTCCTCAAGCGAAGCAACCTATTTACATTTTGATTTATAACTGAGGATAGACGTACGTGTCTATGAACCACATCATCAACGTACCATAAAGTATACAATATATTGTGTGCTCGTTTATCACTCTTATTCTATAGTAATAATAAAAATAAATTTTAACGTTACTAGTTTATAAGCTACGTAAAATTAATATATATAAAAAAATGTGTTATTTAAGGACCTTATGTTGTTTTTACTATGCTGTGTTAGTTCGTTTATTATTTTTTATTTACTTTGATTCACAAGAATTAAGTTTTCCGTCTTAAATATATCAACAAAACACAGTAAGAGGAAAAGGAAGCCTATATTTGCTTTTTCCGGTAGTGGGGACAGTAAATATCAATATTAATTTGAATGAAAACTGAAAATAGAACTCGGATGTAAGATCTCGTCGAACATTCACAATTATTTATGATATTAATTTATATAGTTGTGGCGGGTGGAAGGAAAAGGGGAGATCTCCCGCCGGGCAAGGTGTTTTGCCCAGGGAGCGGCCAACGCTCCATGTGGTAGTTTGGAGCTATTTTATATATACTGCTTTAACTTTAGAATTTTGTTAGCGCAATTTAGGCTTCGTTGTGTTTCGCTTGTGGCGCTACGACAGCGCCGCCACATCACCCCCCTGCTCAGACCGGAGGTCGATAGTGATTTCCGATTGCCGGTGCGTCCTTAATGCCGGTAGAGAATGCTTGCTGTGTGCGTAAGGGCAAGTAACGCCGTTGCGAACGATATGCCAGTGAGTAATGCATGCCATACTACGCACTTGCAAGTGATGCCGATGAGAACGATGAGCCGGAACAAGTGCCAGGGGTTGCCTTGTAGTCTGCGGTGAGTCGAGATGAAGGCAAGTGATCTGCGAGAGTGCCGTGAAGCAGAGGCGAGCAGTAAGGCGTGCCGAACACTGTAGCGCAGAGAGTAGCTTGAAGGAACAGGAAGCATTATTATTCCAGTGCTGCGATGAACCTTAGTAAAGCTGCTCGGGAGCGAATGAACGGGGTACTTGAGGATGATGGCGAAGGTTTGAAGTTGTAGTTTCCGCAGGTTGTTGGTTGCGTGTTAATATCACGTCGGGGTCACCACTGTGGCGTGTGGAAGGAAAAGGGGAAATCTCCCGCCGGGCAAGGTGTTCTGCCCGGGGAGCGGCCAACGCTCCGATTGGTAATTTGGAGCTATTCTATATATGCTGCTTTAACTTCGGAACTTTGTTAGCGCGATTTAGACTTCGATGTATTTCGCTTGTTGCGTGACGACAGCGCTGACACATGGTTCTTCAAGTTTTGTTCATTATTTAATTTCTTAAAAGAAAAAAAAGTTAAAGTTTCAGCCTATATACTTCCCAATGCTGGGCACAGACATAATTTCTGAGAGAATTTTAGGTCAAGAAAATGTCCGCCGCGCTGCCCCAATGCGTGCGAGCAAACTTTAAATGTTTTCGGCGGGGATCGAACCCGGGTTGCTCACGTATTGTGAAATTAACAGTACGCGAGCACTAGATACTAAAATCTAGTTTATATAGCGAACAACAGTTGGCGCTTCATGTTGAGCAATTTGATTTTATTTTACGAAAAATTAACTTTTAAAAGTATTAGGGGACAAACAGGCATACAGTCTACCTCATAGTAAGTGGTTGCTGTAGCTCATAGACATTTACATCAATCCTCGATGAAGAATCAAAATGCAGATGCGTTGTCACCCCTGTCAGTCCTGGCAGGACTAAAATGAAATGTCGTTTCCAGTAAAAAGGGTCTTCGGTTCTCTACTTTATTAATCAAGTAGAACATAAACGAAACATAATATTCTTGAACCGAAGAGAACAAAAGTAACCAAAGAGCATAATAAAATTAAGGGAACTAAGGCTTTTCGCTCTTACTAGAGAGAACATATTATATTAATTTATAAATAAAAATATATATCATCATCATCATTATTACAGCCCTTCACAAGTCTACTGCTGAACATAGGCCTCCCTCAAAGAATGCCACAAAGCACGGTCCTTAGCCACCTGCAATATATAATATTAAAAATTTATAAAAAGCACTAAAAACTTAAATTATCATAGGGTGCTACTCCTTACGGTATCGTGCCAAAAATACTGGCTGCATTTACTCGCTGAATGGATATACTTAGCTTTTGTACGAGAAAAAAAACCAGTCCTCAAATAACAAGCAGCATCAACCAGTTGCGAAAATAGTTCCCCTAGGAACTTTACGGCACATGGATCCCACGGACCGAATTTTATTGCCACATAGTGGTACAAGGCGAAACTAAAAACAAATTTGTGACTCCTTTAAATTTAAAAAACGAATATCAGTGCACGTACTTTTACAGGCTAGAAGATAAATGAATTATTTTTACAAGCCAAAAAAATAATAATTTCCAAAATTAAAGATATTCGTATTCCTTCTAAATCCATATTGTTATCTTTAGACGTTGATAGTCTTTTCACAAATGTTCCATCCCCTGACTGTTTGTGTAAACTCGCAGATCTCTTTGATAAACGTAGTCTAAATCCTGGGGAAACAAATGATCTTCTTAAATTAACGTCTTTCTTTATGAAACAAAACTATTTCCGGTTTAATAACCGTATCTATCTACAAAAAGAAGGGTTAGCTATGGGTCCCCTCTAAGTCCCCTTATGGCGGACATTTTCATGGATAAGTTCGAAAAACAACATATATTTGTCAATCAAAATATCTTATATTACTATCGATATGTATACGACATAATTATTTGCTGTACTGGCACAAGGAGACAACTGGATGTTTTCCTCAATAAAATAAATAGAGTCCACAACTTGATAGAGCCAAACTACAAATATATGGTTTAAGCACGAATATATCATACTCTCACAGAAAAAAGGCAGCAATGAGCTGCTAATTGATACAATTAGCAGCTCATTGCTGCCTTATTTCGTATGGTGAGTATAGAGAACCGTATATACTTTTAAGTTGAAACAAGGCATTCCATCTTAGTCCTTGGTTCTGGTAACGCATCTGCATTTTAAATTGTAATGGAAGGTAAATGTAGATGTCAATGAGCCACAGTATTCACTTACTATCGGGTGGACTGTGTGCTCGTTTGTCATCATCGTTTTATATAAAAAATAAGAGTTTATTAACTGGATAAAGTTGCAACAAGCATATATGCCAAAAATATACGTAACAGGTTATTAGAAGTTGACTAGACTTCTTTTAATTATCCCTACTCAAATAATAACGCACGAGCATTTTCACATCTTTTCCGTTCACAACACAATCACTTAAATGAAAAACAAGAGGTTATTATTGTCTTCGTCGTGCGTCTTATGAACAAAAGATGCGTATGCGTCCACTATGCGAAGGCGGGGTCAAGCGCATCGGTGGGTAGTGCATAGCGGTACACCGCGGCGGTGAGTAATCGTCATAGATCACGCCACTGTGAAGTCACGGATCGTACGATGTGGAGCGCTTAGACGTGCGAGTTTACTTGCCTACTCGCTACACTACACCCCCGCTGAGACCGTAACTACGGGCGATAGTAGTCTGGGAATCTAACAGTGCGCCCACTTCTTGTCTTGATTGGAATTGCTTCGTTAATTTTTTTTTATTTTTTATTTTTATTTTTATAGTATAAGGGTGACAAACGATCACAAAGTACACCTGATGGTAAGTGGTTGCTGTGGCCCATAGACATGTTCATCTATTCACGTTTGCGAATCAAAATGTAGATGCGTTGTCACCTGTGAGGACTAAGATGAAATGCCTCGTTTCCAGTTAAAAGTGTCTCCGATTCTCTACACTCACCATACGAAATACAGCAGCTTTAAGTTGCTATTTTACGCTGGTATTCTGTGAGGGCGTGGTCCTTCTCTGGTTGAGCCGACCCATTCGTGTTACATCTATACTATTAATATAGCTGCAGCATGGCTCTACCACATATACGTTTTTCAAATATTTGTTGTCTTTGAATGTAGTGTGGCCTTAGGGACATCCTGCTGTAATGTAAGCTGATTTTAGCCGGTCTATGGGAATCCCTTGAGTTTTCCCTTGAACATCGACGTCAAAAGTCTATATATATATATATATATATATATATATATATAGTTGCTATAGGTGGCTGAAGTGATTTGCGTGCTGGACCTTGATGGACGAAAACATGCGATGAAAATGACAGGGCTTTCAGTACGTGAAATGACCGGCTGGTACTTCCGTGCCAACATGTAGGTTGAGGTGTCAATTTGCTGACATGAGCGCGAAGCCTGTTAATTAGTTTGATCATATCTACTCCGGCATCAATAAGTGGTGTGAAAAACTGTCTAAGCAAACGGAGGGGTTCACTGTAGACGATTTCTGTAGCAGAGGTCTGGATGTCCTCTTTCCATGCGCTGCGAATGCCAAGAAGAACCCAGGGAAGGACATCTACCCAGTTGGAGGACGCGTAGCAGGTGATGGCAGCCTTGAGTTGCCGGTGAAGCCTTTCTACGAGCTCGTTAGCTGCTGGGTGATAGGATGTAGTGGTATGATGAGTGGCTAGGTCTTTGAAGGTTTGTGACACTAACTGCCCGCCACGGTCCGTAATGATGTGCTCTGGGCAGCCGAACCGGTAGATCCACCCAGATGATAATGCTGTAGCGCAGGTCTCAGCTGTAATGTTCTGGAGAGGGTACGCCTCAGGCAAACGGGTGAAACGGTCGACGATCGTGAGGCAGTACGTGTGACCAGAATATAGAAGTAAGGTCTAAACGAATATGTCGGAGGCGTGCAAAAGGAGGTTCAAATTGCTGGAGAGGTGCTGAGGTATATCTCGTCACCTTGCTACGTTGAGCTTCTATTACCCACTGTCGAAAGTCTCTCCTTATATCTGGCCAGACGGTTTTAACGGTGGTAGAGCCCCGCAGCAGTTTTTTGCTGTTGCACGTATGGGCAGGCTCGAGCCGGGTTGGTGCCACGACCTCACAGAATACCGGCGTGAAGTAGAGGCTCTGCTTCTGCGTTTCGTCTGGTGAGTGCAGGTGGCCGGAGGCCCAATTCCCCCCCCCCCCCCCCCCCCCATCAACATGGTAGCGGAATTACAAAGTAGACTACCCCAGGAGGGTCCAGTACTCCTGGAGAATCCCTCGCTGAGCATCCACGACCATGTTATTCCAATCCTGAGCGTGGGTGCTCAGGCTGCGCCGCGTATTCTGGGGGGGGCAAAATTCCGCTCAAAAACAAAACTGCTTGGGGCAAACTGAGCAACAATACCAAGGCGACCCCTGCCACGCTATCCGTGAATTTCTGCAACATCAGGGGACTTCACTCTAACCTAAACGCCGTCCACTACCATCTCAAGACGGCGAAGCCGGCCTTGCTCTTTCTGACCGAGACGCAGGTTTCCTCTCCGGCTGATATTTCGTATCTCTCCTGCGCGGGGTACAAATTGGAGCACTCCTTTGTGCCTCGGGCTGGAGTTTGCGTGTATGTCAGAGAGGACATCTGTTCTCGACGCCTCGGCAGTCTTGAAGGTTCGGACCTGTCCATCCTTTGGCTACGCGTAGACAGCGACGACCATCCGCGCGTCTACGGGTGCCTCTATAGGTCCCATAGCGGTAATGCCGAAACAGACCGACTCATCGACCACGTCCAAATGGCTACAGATTCCTTGCTACAACAGGTCCCATCCGCAGAGATCGTGATCCTTGGCGATTTTAAGGCCCACCATGCAGAATGGCTCGGTTCACGTTTAACCGATCATGCGGGGAGATCTGTTTATAACTTTGCTTTGGCATATGGTCTGACACAACTGGTTACTTCGCCTACGCGGATTCCAGATGTGGAGGATCATACACCTTCCCTGTTGGACCTTCTGCTGACCTCTCATCCGGACGGATATCAGGTTTCCGTCGATGCCCCTCTCGGCTCTTCGGACCATTGTCTGATCCGGAGTATGGTGCCACTCACGCTCCCTTCGCGGTTGCGTTCTGCAGGTTGCCGCCGTGTTTGGCATTACAGGTCGGCAGATTGGGACGGAATGCGGTCTTTCTTTGCATCCTACCCATGGGGGCGAGTTTGCTTCTCGCCGGATGATCCCAGCGCTGTTGCTGACTCTGTCACTGATGTGGTGCTACAGGGAATGGAACTATTTATTCCATCATCTGTGGTACCCATCGGAGGCAGATCTCAGCCTTGGTTTGGTCGCTCCTGTAAGACTGCATTGCGCAGAAAGCAGGAGTGTTATCAAGCCTGGGCTGCGGCTTCGGTGACTCGGGATGTAAACACCAGCACACTTAAAAAGAAGTATAACTTCGCCTCCAGGTCCTTCAAAAGAGTTATTGCCAAGGCAAAGTCAGAGCACATAGGCAGAATTGGCGAGAAACTAGTTCGCCTTCCTTCGGGAACCCGTGCATTCTGGTCTCTCGCCAAGGCTGTCCAAGGGAATTTCTGTAAGCCATCACTACCATCTCTGCACAGGGAGGACGACTCACTGGCCCACGACGCAAAAGAGAAGGCCGACCTTTTAGGCTCCCTTTTTGCGTCCAACTCGACTGTTGATGACGGGGGGAACACACCACCGACCATCCCGCGGTGTGAGTGCTCTATGCCGGATGTGCTATTCTCACAGCGCTTGGTTCGCAGAGCACTCCTCTCCCTTGACATCCACAAGTCGAGTGGGCCTGACGGAATCCCCCAATTGTGCTGAGGACGTGTGCTCCGGAGTTGGCACCGGTTCTAACGCGTCTTTTCCGGTACTCCTACTCCCATGGCGTTGTCCCGAACTCATGGAAGACAGCTTTTGTCCACCCGATCCCTAAAAAAGGCGACCGCTCAGACCCGTCCAACTATAGGCCTATCGCGATCACCTCCTTGTTCTCCAAAATAATGGAATCCATTATTAACTGCCAGCTCATCCGGTACCTTGAGGATCATCAGCTGATCAGTGACCACCAATACGGTTTTCGTCGGGGTCGATCAGCTGGTGATCTTCTAGTCTACCTGACCCATAGATGGGCGGAGGCAGTAGAGTCCAAGGGGGAGGCGTTGGCCGTTAGTCTGGACATTGCGAAGGCCTTCGATCGGGTTTGGCACAAAGCGCTTCTTTCGAAGCTCCCTTCCTATGGGCTTCCCGAGAAATTGTGCAATTGGATCACCAGCTTCCTTGCAGATCGGAGCATCAAGGTCGTTGTAGACGGTGCATGTTCTGACTACAAGCCTATTAACGCTGGTGTTCCACAAGGCTGTGTGCTATCACCAACGCTGTTTCTTCTGCATATCAATGATATGTTGCTAACTGGTAACATTCATTGCTATGCGGATGACAGCACTGGTGATGCTCTATACACCGGCCGGGCCAATATTTCTCGGGAAAACGTCGCCGAGTACCGGAACAAACTTGTGTCTGAAGTCGAGTCTTTGCTGGACAAAGTCTCGGATTGGGGGCGACTAAATCTAGTCCAGTTTAATCCTCAGAAGACACAAGTTTGCGCGTTTACCGCTAAAAAGAACCCCTTTGTCGTATCTCCTCAGTTTCAAGGCACTCCCCTTCTTGCCTCAGCCAGTATCGGTATCCTCGGAGTCGACATATCGAGTGACGTGCAGTTTCGTGGTCACTTGGAAGAGAAGGCCAAATTGGCCTCTAAAAAGCTTGGCGTGCTCAGCAGAGCGGGACAGTATTTCATGCCGGCACACCGCCTGCAACTTTACAAGGCGCAGGTTCGGCCTCACATGGAATACTGTTCCCATCTCTGGGCAGGGGCTCCCCAGTGCCAGCTCCTTCCACTTGACCGCATCCAGCGCAGAGCGGCTCGAATCGTCGACGACCGAGCCCTTTCCGATCGGCTCGATTCATTGGCACTGCGAAGAGATGTTGCATCTCTTTGCATTTTCTTTCGCATCTACCATGGGGAGTGCTCTGAGGAATTGTTCGGATTAATCCCAGCCGCCAAATTTCATGAACGCACATCGCGGCAGAACTCCCGATACCATCCACACCATCTGGATAATTGGCGGTCCACAACTGTGCGATTTAGAAGATGTTTTCTTCCTCGCACGACTTCCTTGTGGAATCGATTACCATCAGCGATTTTTCCGGACCGATACGACTTAGGGACCTTCAAGAAAAGAGCCTACTCCTTTTTAAAAGGCCGGCAACGCATCTGCAATTCCCCTGGTGTTGCGGTTGTTCATGGGCGGCGGTAGTCACTTACCATCAGGTGAGCCGCATGCTCGTTTGCCCCCTCTCCTATAAAAAAAAAAAAAAAAAAACGTAGTGGTGAGTTAGCATTTTTGCGGTTGCTTTCGCTCCAGGGTACTTAAATTGTTAAGTGAGTCAAATATCTGTCTGCAAAACGAAGGTGTGATGAAGTGTCTCGGGCTGTGTGTGGACATGTTGCAGTATACTTACAAGTTTGGCTCGTCCACTCTATTTCTCTCGAGTTTCAGGGTTGATCCGGTTTTCAGGAGCTATTGCAACTCGCTGTCGGTTTCTTGTGCGCTGGCCAGCGTCTGGTAATTTATGGGTACATAAATATGGGCATTAACACGAGAAAGGGTATCTGCGACTACGTTATCTTCTTCAGCCACAAATTCGATGTCAGTGCAGAACTGTCTGATGAAGTTCAGATTTTGGAACTGACGTGGCGAATAGTTTTTGTGGCTTGAGGAAAAACCAAATGTAAGTGGCTTATGTTCCGTGACAGTTCTTGCCTTCGCCATAAAACGAAAATGCTTAATAGCCTCATAAATTGCTAAAAGCTCGCCTTCGAACGGGCTATACTTCCTCTGAGCTGGGCTGAGTTTATTGAAAAAAAATGCTCAAGGTTGCCACTAGCTGTCCTTGTATTGTTGCAGTACAGCCCCTATAGCCGTATCCGAAGCGCCCGTCTGAATCGATTACTCTGCCTGTGTATCGGGATGAGTTGGCAATGTGGCATCTGAAAGGTCTTTCTTACATTGATTAGAAGCTTCCATTAGTGCGGTGTCATCTCGATTGGATGCGATCCTTTAACCTTGGGGCCGGCGATCAGCTGATTGAGTGGTGCTTGAGTAGAAGCCGCGTGTGGAATGAAGTTCCAAAAAAAATGTAACATCCCGAGAAATCATTTATAGCTTCAAATTTTGTATTAAGTGTCTTTATACCTGCTGCGGAAACCTTGAAACCTAGAAATGTCACCTCAGGTTGTCGTAAAATAAACTTGTTAGTGTTTATCATTACACCGTATTCCGATAATCTTTGGAATAATGACCTGAGATGATGTTCGTGCCGGCTGGTGCTGTTGCTGAATACTAAAATGTCATCCAAGTACACGTAGCAAAAACCTAGGCCTCTGAGAACTTCGTCCATGAAACACTGGAAGGACTGTGCGGCGTTACGAAGTCCGAAATTCGTAGAGGAAATTCGTAGAGGCAAAATGGTACCGTGATTGCAGTTTTGGGTATGTCACTTTCAAATATGAGTAGATACTCACCAGATTGATTATAGGCCTTTACGAAGTCCAGGGTAGAGTAGATCGTACTGTCTACCAGCTGGCTCGTGAAATCTTGTAAATGCCTCATAGAGTATCTATCCGGTATCGTTCGTACGTTTAAAAACCTACATTCCCCACCGGGGCGCCAGCCGTCCATTTTATTGCGTACCTGATGGAGTGGTGAAGACCAAGAGCTTTCAAATCTCCTCGCTGTCCCATCTTACAATTTTTCTTCAAACTCCTTTAAGCTTAGCTATTTCAAGTCACTCTGGGTCTAGTTGATGGAGGCGACTGGATACTGGTGAGCTATCGATAGTAGGAATGTGATGTACCGTAGAATGTTTGACAATATATGGCTTACCAGCAGGTCGAGTGACTATAGGATATACCTTCAATGGACGGTGTTGGACCGAATCGTCAATAACTGTGCGTACAGATGAAAATGCTTCCGAAGAACATAGACATACTGCTCAGGTTGTCAGTGTAGTAGTGCCGTTCACCAATCACCGATTGAGGCAATCAACAAGTAGGTTATAGTACCCTAGAAAATTGACGCCGATGATAGGCTTGGAGACATCGGCTACAACGAAGTGCCATGAGAATGTACGTCGTAGTCCAAGGTCCGGAGTCAAAGGCGAATATCCCTATGTATGAATAATAGTTCTATCTGTAGCAAATATCTCATAATAGGTCTTGATTCGAGGCACCCGAACAGCAGATCGCGGCAAGACGCACAGGTCTGAACGCGTATCTATAAGATATTGTACCTCGGTTTTATGACCTGTTCTGAACAGGTGGCTATAACTGGAGAGACATTCGTTTACCGCCCCTAGTCACTACCTTGGAAGTTTTCCACTTTCTTGAAAATGAAAGGCTGGACACATTTGCGCGCACGGTTTCTGAAACGGCTATTGTACCAACAAAATTAATGAATTAAATGAAACTAATTTTTACGGATTTTATCGCGTTTAATTTAACTTTTTAATTTCCGACAGTTCGGCACTGAGGTTCCGGGAAGTCTGCAGTGTGGGAACATGTTCAAGATCATCCCCACCATTACATTAGATTAGATAGAACACAAATCCTCGCAAAAGAACACCGATTCCTACCAAGGATGATTCGCGAGACTATTAAAGTTAAAAAAAACATCCTAATTTCAATAGCGAAGATGGATGGGTGCTGCCATCTGCTTGGGATCTACTATTATATATATATATATATATACATATATATATATATATATCTGACTATTAGCTCATTCTGCGGACATCGGATCAAAAATTAATATACAAAAACTGAAGGTAGCCGGGCTAACTATGACATCGGGACGTCAAACACCTCAGTCCCCCCTTTGACCATGGGCGCTGTACCCGAAACCGACCGATTGATAAAACGTATAAGGATTATGTCTTGTATCACACACACTATTATTATTTTAAGTTATAGCTTTAAGTCATGGTGTAATCAGTTGTGTTGTCCAATAAATAAATAAATAATAATAAAAGAAACTAATTATAACGAACGTTGAGATGACCTAACTATTTGCTTGAGTTAACAAAAACAATGCTTTACAAATATCATTACATTGCCTTATATACAAAAATATTACGCTCCCACTATACGCGCAATCTAAACGAAGTAGGGATATAAACATTATGGCTGCCTAACGTAAACAATGAATCGTGTGAATGATGTGTAGTCGCTTGTGCTCGTCGCGCTTCGTACGAAAAAAAAAAAAAGAAAATCCTGTTTCACCATAAAAGCAGCCTAAAGCTGTTGAATTTCGTATGGTGCGTGTAGAGTACCGCAGACCTTTTTACTGTAAATGAGGCATTCCATCTTAGACCTCTAGGGTGACAAAGTTTTCGATTCTTATTCGCGGATAGATGTTGATGTCTATGGGCTACAGCATCCATTTACCATCAGGTGGACTGTGTGTTCGTTTGTCACCTTATTATAGAAAAAAAAAACTGTCACTTAATCTAGTAGGTGGCCGCATTTAACTTCGCTCGAGAGCCTTACCTAGAGATCGGTTGTCGATATTAGAAAGGATAGTTTGTGAAAATTATTGTTAATTTAATTTATTATATATATGATTTACATAGTTACAGCTAGCTACAGCCCATATAAAGTATACTAGCTGTTCCCTACGACTTCGCCCGCGTGGAGCTATTTTTCGCGGAAGCATAAAATAAAAGCAGCCCAAGTTACTCCTTATAACATTAGCTATCTGCCAGTGTGTATAAATATTGACAAATATTGACATTAATATTTATACGATACTAACGTTACTCAATTGTTTTGCCTTCCTAGAACCCCTCCACTAACACTTAAACTTTATGGTATGGTATTCAAGTTCAAATTGATTTTTAAGTATTATTACGAATCTTTTGTTTGGGAATATAGAAAAGTGTTGTTTTTAGACTTTTTCAGGCAATTTTTAAAAATTTTCTCTCCGTAAGAACCATCTTTGTACTTCAAGGAATATTATAAAAAAAGAATTAGCGAAATCGGTTCAGTTGCTCTCGAGATTTGCGCTTAGCAACACATTCAAGATTCATTTTTATATTATAGATATACATTTCACTGCTGGAAACATTTCTTTCCAAAGTTAAAGAGGGTTATGTTGCGATTCCACCTCGCGGCTCCAGTGCAATTTGACAGACTTTTAATGACCTCCAAATTATTCCGCAAATTTGCAGATTTCTCACGACGTTTCTTGTCAAACATGTTTCAGTCAAATCAGCAGTTAAAATTTCAATTAACAACTTTCTTGGTGACAATAATTTAAACCAGATTGCTTGAGGATTAGAGGATTATAGGATTTGTTATCTATCGAATTTGATGTTATTACTTGGATGATCCTGAACTTGTCGATGTATTGCAGACTTAAAATCAAAGGCGACAAAATCCGCGAATATTTTTTCTTTATAACTTATTACTATTTCTTATAACACACAACACAATACTATTAGTATTACCTACTTGTTTAATTAAAATAGCTAGATTAAAAAAACAGTTAAAACTTAGCACTGTGAACTATATTCCAGAACCACATACTCTCAGAACTTATAAACTTAGTGTTGTTAGCAAACTCACTACATGTAAGGGGATGAAACTAGTTGAGAGCTAAGATTAGCCTACTTATGTATTAGATCTCATTCGGGGTTGGTTTTTAAAGGATTACGATCTTAATTTACCAATATTTTCCTAAAAATAAATAAGGTCTTTTCTTTAAATTATTTTTTTCAAGTTTTGAGGTATACATGACGACAAGATGTTTTGTAATCTTCCGAAAGTTGCCCAGTCTAGTCAAATCCGCTGATTCAAACGGTCGAAGTTGGGACTTACTCGAACAATAATTTGTAAACATGTTCGACGACAATTTCGAGCGTAGTATTCTCAACCACCACAGGTATAACATGGACTATTACAGGTGACCATTGTTTTGTCCATATTCATCTTAAGACCTCTGCGTCGGGGAATAATATTAAGGGTCATTATACATAGTGCTGAGGTACTCCGACAATTTTGCCATAAGAACCATATCGTCGACAAATCGAAGGTGAGTGATGAGCTCATCGTTGATGTTCATATCGTATCCTTTCCAATCCAGAAGCTTTAAATATGTTCCAATGCAGCAGTGAAGAGTTTCGGGAATATAATTTCACCCCTTTTTACACCTTTCTACAGATATAAAGATTTTTTACTCTAGTACTGTACTCCAATAACCATCGCAGAACTACTATATGAATACTTTAGCACTTCGATATGCTGACAATCAATGAGGATCTCATACATTAAACTAGCTATCAAACTTAGTTCTGTAGCATATGATATATTTTATTTGATTATAGGCCTTACACGTTTTGAAACAGCTAGACTAGTTTATTTATTTTCATATCATAATGTAATGTAAAACTGCCTTTGTTTTTCAGAAGAGTAATTTATAACTTAGGTCCGAAGAAATCCCCTAGAGAAAAATTTAAAGAAATAAATATATTAACATTGGAATCTCAATATATTTACAAAAATTTACCGTATGTACATCATCATCATCATCATCATCATCATCATTACAGCCCTTCACAAGTCCACTGCTGAACATAGGCCTCCCCCAAAGAATGCCACAAAGCACGGTCCCGAGCCACCCGCATCCATCGACCTCCTGCATATCTTACCAGGTCGTCACTCCATCTAGTGGGGGGACGGCCTACACTTCGCCTGCCGGTACGAGGCCGCCACTCGAGAACCTTTCTTCCCCATCGGTTGTCGGTTCTTCGAGCTATATGGCCGGCCCATTGCCACTTCAGCTTACTAATCCGTTGGGCTATGTCGGTCACTCTAGTTCTACTGTGGATATCCTCATTTCTGAGTTTATCACGCAGAGAAACTCCGAGCATAGCCCTCTCCATAGCTCGCTGAGCGACCTTGAGCTTCCTCATCCGGCCAGCAGTGAAGGACCACGTCTCAGTTCCGTATGTCATCACTGGCAACACGCACTGGGTGTACAGTCTCGTTTTCAAGTTTTGAGGTATACCTGACGAGAAGATGTGCCGTAATTTCCCGAACGCTGCCCAACCGAGTTGAATCCGTCGATTGACCTCTCGGTCGAAGTTGGACTTACCTAGTCGGACTATTTGTCCCAGGTAAACATACTCGTCAACAACTTCGAGCTTAGTGTTCCCAACAACTACCGGCATAGGTGTGACATGGACATTAAACATGATCTTTGTTTTGTCCATGTTCATCTTAAGACCTATCCGTTGGGAAACACTATTGAGGTCATTGAGCATAGTGCTTAGGTCCTCCAGCGATTCTGCCATAAGGACTATATCGTCGGCAAATCGAAGGTGATATGATAGATATGTACACGAAAACAAAAATAATTTTATTAAAAATAGTAATTAACATTCTGTAAATATTTACTAGGAACAATCAAAAGTTAGTTAATACCATTTACCAGACTACAAAGAGTCAGTAATACCTTAATGGGAAATTACTTTTACAATAATGTCTTATAAAATATGCAGAACTTATTTAAAATTGTTATTAAGCGAAAAGTGTTAAATAAGGGTTATTATACTACTTAGAGAAAATTATTGATAACCCTTGAAATAAAGGTGATCGCTTTTCAAATAAATTAAAAAAAAATTTAAGTGTATGGCTCTAATATTGAAATCATCATCATCGTCATCATTACAGCCTTTCATAAGTCCACTGCTGAACAAAGGCCTCCCCCAAAGAATGCCACAAAGCACGGTCCTGAGCCACCTGCATCCACTCCATCTCGTGGGGGGTCGCCCTACACTTCGCCTACCGGTACGAGGCTGCCACTCTAGAACCTTTCTTCCCCATCTGTTGTCGGTTCTTCGAGCTATATGGCCGGCCCACTGCCACTTCAGCTTACTAATCCATTTGGCTATGTCGGTTACTCTGGTTCTACTGCGAATATTCTCATTTCTAAGTTTATCACGCAGAGAAACCCCGAGAATAGCCCTCTCCATAGCTCGCTGAGCGACCTTGAGCTTCCTCAACGCTAAGCAGCCGAGTTGAATCTGTCGATTGAGTTCTCGGTCAAATTTGGACTTACCTAGTCGGACTATTTGTCCCAGGTAAACATACTCGTTAATAACTTCGAGCTAAGTGCTTCCAACAACTACCGACATAGGTGTGACATGGACATTAAACATGATCTTTGCTTTGTCCATGTTCATCCTAAGACCTATTCGTTGGGAGACACTATTGAGTTCATTGAGTATGGTGTTTAGGTCTTACAGCGATTCTGCTATAAGGACTATATCGTCGGCAAATCGAAGGTGAGTGATGAACTCGCCATTGATGTTGATACCGTATCCTTTCCAGTCCAGAAGCTTGAAAACGTCTTCCAATGCAGCGGTGAAGAGTTTCGGGGATATGACGTCACCCTGTCTTACACCTCTCTGCAATTGGATAGGTTTCGTACTCTGGTTCTGTACTCGGATAGCCATCGCAGCTCTACTGTACAAACACTTCAGCACTTTGATATACCGAGAATCAACTTGGCAGTGCTGAAGGGATTGCAGCACCGCCCAAATTTCGACGGAATCAAAGGCTTTCTCATAGTCCACATATGCCAGACATAGTGGGAAATTGTACTCCTCGGACTTCTGTACAATTTGCCGAAGGGTATGTATGTGGTCTATGGTGCTAAAGCCCTTTCGGAAACCGGCTTGTTCGGGAGGCTGGAAGTCGTCAAGTCTGCGCGCGAGACGATTCGTAATGACTCTCGAAAACAGCACGTAGACGCGGCTCAGAAGGGAAATTGGTGTGTAGTTCTTCAAGAACGCCTTTTTTGAAGAACAAGACCACCGCACTTCTGCTCCACGCCTCCGGAGTAACGCCACCATGGAGGACGGAATTAAAGAGCTTCTAAAGGACTTCAAGTACCGGTATTCCACCCGCTTTTAGAAGCTCCGCTGTAATTCCATTCTCGCCTACGGCCCTGCCGTTTTTAAGGTGCTGGAGAGCCATTCTAATCTCGTTTAGGCTGACGTCCGAGATATCTTTGACCGCACGGACCGAATTGAAAGTTTCCACGAGCTTGTCATTCATATCATCCACTGCATTGCAATCTTCTAGGCACTAAAAACGGTTTCGCAGCTCGAGCTGAAAGGTTTCGGGACTTTGGATTAGAGCACGAGGGGGACGGGGCGTTGACTTCATTAGACGTCACCTCTCCAATTTAACGTTTAGGTTCAGTGTGCCTCTCACCATTCGGTGATCGCTGCCGGTTTTTACCCTCGCGATCACAGAGACATCACTGAAAAGTTGTCGTCTGGTCGTCATAATGAAATAAATCTCATTTTTTGTCGAATCATCGGGGCTTGACCAGGTCCACTTCGTGTGGGACCGCTTCTGGAAGAAAGAGTTCATCATAAAGAGTCCTTGTTTCTCCATGAACTAGGCCAGCTGGGCCCTTGGGTTCCTTTTCCCTATTCCAAATTTCCCTACTTCCAGCTCACCGTTCTCTCTTGTGCCTAGTTTTGCGTTGAAGTCTGCCATTAACACCGTATAATGGATTTTGGAGGAATGCATGGCTCTAGAGATATCCTCATACATTTTCTCCACCTCCTCATCGGGGTGTACTGAGGGTGCGTAAACCTATATGACCTTCAGCGAATACCGTTTGGTGATTCTGAGTACAAGGTACGCAACCCTCTTCGACACACTCCCAATCTTTACAACGCTGTCAACGAGAGACTTGTGGACGATAAATCCGACACCTCCTTGGGATAGATGGTCGCCCTCCCGGTGTAAGAACAAATTGCCGGATTCGAGGATTATCGTGTCCTCTCCCTCTCTATGACATTCCAGCGCAACTTGTCTATCTCTTCTTTCAGCTTCAGGATCTTCTCTTCAGTCCTCAGGGTGCGTGCGTTATAAGTTGCCAGGTCGAGTCGTCGTAGGTGGCAACCGAACCTCCGCCTGAGATTCTTATCATCCCCTGCCCCGCCGTTACTATTGTCGCCACCAGGAATAGCGGGGCCGCCGGGGACTGGGGGCCGTCTCTTCGTTACTTTCATGGGGTGTATATTGCCATAGTTGGAACGCTTGGCGAGCGGGTTGGCAACCGCAGATTTTTTTTGTTTTGCTGTTATCAGAAACATGCTGCTGCCCATCTTCTGTCTCAGGTTCCCTCTGTCACATTTTAGGACACCCACGAGAAGATATGGGGTAGTGAGTATTTTTACCCGCCACTACACTACATCGCTAACCATACATAAAAAACATTGAGACGAATTGAGAAATTTCTCCCTTTTAAGTCGGTTGAATATATCGACATAATTTGTGTTTATTTTTAAATATGACGTGTTACTTATGTTCGCGCAAAACACTTTCAAGGAACGAACGCGAGAGGGCGTGCGGCTCAGTGTCATACCGGTTTGACATTCGGTCGTACGTAAAACGCCCAAGGGCTGTCAGTCATCTGCCAGATGTGCTAATGTTTGCACGCTGTTAATTTTGTGCGGGAACCGCGGAATAGTTAGGGCGTCTAGTAAATATCCTGTCTAGGAATTATAACGCGCATTCCCTGTTTGGATAGCCTTTCCCGGGACTTATTGGGTCCGACTCAGAATCTGTATAAGTGCATTCGACAATATAAGCTAGTGCGGCCTCGGTATTTAGAACTGTTGCCACGCGAAACGGTAGTGACCTTTGACCTAGAAACTCCGGGCGTGTTTTGTGCGGTAACCTTATACCCCGCGATAGTTAGTGGCTTCTGTAAGCTAGTTAATCGTACGATAGAGTTAAGTGACTGTCATCGTGGGGAACCAAGAAAGTGACTGTGGATAACCTCGAAAGGCCCCCTCAAATTGGAGCGGTGTCGACGCTCGGGCTGCTGCCGACGGCTAAGGTCCAGGTTTAATCACCATCAGTCACACCCAGATACACACCACATCACCATTCTTTCCCTTGCACTACACAACTACATGCGACCTGACCGACTCCGGAGGGACCAGTCGTCTTGGATCGAGGTAAGTGAACTCCGCCAAATTCCTTCCGGTCGACTGGCCGTAGTATAACGCTCCCCCATATATTTTAGTGTAATTAGAGAGATTCCACGTGGCCTTAGGAGGCCCGACCTACGTCTGCTCGAGAGGTCTTCAGCTCATGGGCCCCTGAAGGTCTGATCCTTTAAGAGAGCAGCCGTAGGCCGTAACAAACTGGTAGCAGAGCGCGGTTCCGGGTTCGATTCCCGGTCGATCCCGACTATAGTGTTTGATAAACATTAAACAATTTTGGTGGCAGGGAGCGTTGGTGTGATTGGTTTAATTTGCATCTACAATCACGCCCGTCCGTAATACGTAAAAATATTTTTTTTGTACGTAATAATAGAATTATTTTCCTTTGTTGCTTTGTTGCTTGCCTTTTTTGGTTAGAGGGTAATTTGAAAAGCCGCGCCCTAGGTTGTGCAAGCGGGAGATTTTCTAGAGATATACGTCATGTAGGTAGATGGTTATTTTTACGTAATCGGTTAATTATCGTTGTCGGAGAGTTGTAGTGGATTACTTATCGAAGGTTCGATTTCCGAGCTAGGCATTTTTTGTTGATCGACCGTGATGTGTATCTTCGTTTATACTGTAAGTTGTATTTGAACTAAATAGTAGTAATTTGTATTTGCGCAATTTGAATTTAACTTGATTCGATCGCACTAGTATTTGTTATTTGTTAATTTGATTTGTGTCTTTTTTGTGCTAACTTGTATTTGGTTGATACGTAGCAAGTAGTTCGTATTTGTGTAATTTCTATTCAACGCGATTTGATAGGAACTGCATTTATTAACTGTTAATTTTTTGTTGTATTTTTTATTTGTTATCTTTGTAAACTGTGCTCAAGCCGCGTCGTAATTTGCATTTAATAGTGATGACATCGCTCAAGCTACTGATCCGTTGTTTGCGGACTGAGCTACGCTGGGCCACAAGCGCCCATGCTTTGATAGGTCGACCGGATAGGGTCCATAACTTGATGAAGCAGTTCGAGCAGGTGGATGCTCGAAGGGCCGCAGTGGAGGAGGCTTACGCTGAACTCGAGGATTCGGATGTGGAGAAGGGAGTCCTGGACTCCTGCTTCGCGGACTATGAGCAGTTCTTGTGGCTCACGGACGAGTTGATCGAGGCTGAAGGCAGGTATGCCGAGGAGGCTCGTGAAGCTCGGATGAGTGACTTGTCCGAGTCCTCTCTGAAGCGGCTTCAGCCGGAGCTGTTGGGACGACTCCCAACTCTGGACCTGCCAAAGTTCTCCGGGGTCCTTTCCGAATGGCTGACCTTCGTTGGTCTTTTCGACAGCCTAGTGGACTCCCGGAGTGACTTGACCCCGAGCCAAAAGATGGTGTACCTCCTGGCCTCACTGGAGGGGGAGGCCCTGGGCGTCGTCGGCCACTTGAGATTGTCGGACGACGCCTACCAGACTGCTCGGGACCTCCTAGCCATAAGATACGCCAACGTCCGGCGAATTGCGGACGAACATGTTAAGCAGCTTCTAAGCCTCCCGCTGCTTAGTGACCGGGCCAGACTGCGTCCGGACCTGTTGGATCCAGTCTTGGTGGCCTGTAATACTTTGAGGCGGCTGGGTTTACCAGTGGGCGAATGGGCTTTTTTGTTGCTCCGCATCGTGCTGTCCCGTCTACCTCTCGACCTGCGAATCCATTTTGAGGAGAGGTACGGCGGGGACGAGGCCTCCTATATTCCGCCCTTCTATGACCTGCTGCGGTTTTTGGAGGAGCAGTGCCGGCAGATCGAGAACGCGGCGGGCACCGTTGACGACTTGCGAGACGTGCCCAGTGAGAGGCTGAACCCGCCAGGCAAGTCGTCGTCAACCCCCCCCCTGCTCCTATTGTCGAGCATCTGATCACCGGGTAACGTCGTGCCCGAAATTATTAGGTAAGCCGGTTCCAGCGAGGCGAACTATCGCCAAGGAGCGCCGCTGGTGCTGGTCATGTCTGGGAGGGCACCTCCAGCGAGACTGTCCGCATCGACGGCCCTGTCTGCATTGCCAGGGCAATCACCATGCCGTTTTGTGCCTGGGTGCGAACGGCATCTCCTCTCGGGGCTCTGCCAGGCCCTCGACCCCCACGGGCGGGGGCGCTCAGCCACGCCCTCTGCAGGGTGACTCTCGGCGCCCGCCGTCCAGCCACCAGGCCCCTAAGTTTGAAAGGAGTCCCTCCCCCGACCAGTCGGGGGGTAATTCCCCCAGGGGCGGGGGTGTCATCACCCCCCCTCAGCGTGTGGAGAGGAACTTCACGGCCACTCATCGGTCCGCTGGACCCTTCTCACTTCCGTTAGCTGAGTGGCCGCGACTGGTGTACCACTGTTCCCCATTTGATGGAGGCGGCCCTGTCTAGCTGCTGCCTTAGTTCCCACCACGGCCGCCTCCACTGAGCCTTAAGCCGTCAACAGTCCACTTGTCAAAATGTTCTGTTGCCGACGGCCTCAGTGAAGGCGTACAACCCGAGTGGCAACTGTTAAAGGTTGTGCTCTATTTATCTCGGGTTCACGCCATGTGGCCTCCCCTTGGTGGTGGGAAGATTAGGGCCCCCCTGTAGCGTTGAATCACGCTGTCAAGGGGTATTAGATTTGGTTTGGTCGAGCACTTAGTCAAAAAAAATACTTGAATTAAAATTAAAAATTGCTTTGGGCTTTCCGCGAAATTCTCCTATTTGTAGCGGTTTAAATTAAAAGAATTGAATTTAATCTACTCCTTTAAATGCTACTGCATGTGTTTTGTACATATATTTAATCACTGTATTTGATTGTTGCGTCTGTTTGCTGAAAGGAAATTGAATGGCGCACTATTTGAAAAATTATGTTTATGTTTATGATAGTGTTTAATCATTTTTGTTTTCTAAGAAGTAGGGCTGTCCCTTACGTTATTGTTTTGTTTAATTTGCAAGTTGACCTATGCGCATCGGTGATTAATTTGGTTGAATTAATTCTGTAGTTGAACATTGAGGCTTTTGAAAAATTAGTTGAAATATGAGCATAGGACTACTTGTCTAACAGGCTAGCTAGTTTTGGAGATTATCAGATTGAAATCAGCTGCCGCACTATTTTAGTAAATGATAATATGGTGGGTGGCCTGGCTAGGCCTACTTGTTGAAAATTCATACTAGGGACTATCTGTGCGTTTCGTTCGGCTCTCCACAGACGACGTTCATGTGGAATTTGTGGGTCCTCTCTGCACTGAAGCTTAGGAGGCCGCTCGGGGCCGCTTCGTGTCGCGTCGCTGTTTGCAGACCTGATCCGGTCGGATTGCGGAACTAATCATAGGGGCACAGATAGGTGTTTGAAAGAGGTCGTCGGACTTCTGTCCAGTACAGGACTTGTTAAAGTGCTGCGATGCCCAGGAGGGGCATCCAGTGGAGGCTGACCCTCCGGCTTGCCACATTAGGGCTATTTTTTGAGGCGCTGGTTAGGGTTGCAAGATCTGATGGGGTGCCTAAGGTGGCCTGGTTTGGTTGTAGATTCGGTCTTGCAACTTGCCTTCGCGACCTTGTCCCGCTGACCGGTTTGCTCGCGGACCTAAATCCTTATGTCCGGGACGGGGGTTTGTTCGCGCAAAACACTTTCAAGGAACGAACGCGAGAGGGCGTGCGGCTCAGTGTCATACCGGTTTGACATTCGGTCGTACGTAAAACGCCCAAGGGCTGTCAGTCATCTGCCAGATGTGCTAATGTTTGCACGCTGTTAATTTTGTGCGGGAACCGCGGAATAGTTAGGGCGTCTAGTAAATATCCTGTCTAGGAATTATAACGCGCATTCCCTGTTTGGATAGCCTTTCCCGGGACTTATTGGGTCCGACTCAGAATCTGTATAAGTGCATTCGACAATATAAGCTAGTGCGGCCTCGGTATTTAGAACTGTTGCCACGCGAAACGGTAGTGACCTTTGACCTAGAAACTCCGGGCGTGTTTTGTGCGGTAACCTTATACCCCGCGATAGTTAGTGGCTTCTGTAAGCTAGTTAATCGTACGATAGAGTTAAGTGACTGTCATCGTGGGGAACCAAGAAAGTGACTGTGGATAACCTCGAAAGGCCCCCTCAAATTGGAGCGGTGTCGACGCTCGGGCTGCTGCCGACGGCTAAGGTCCAGGTTTAATCACCATCAGTCACACCCAGATACACACCACATCACCATTCTTTCCCTTGCACTACACAACTACATGCGACCTGACCGACTCCGGAGGGACCAGTCGTCTTGGATCGAGGTAAGTGAACTCCGCCAAATTCCTTCCGGTCGACTGGCCGTAGTATAACGCTCCCCCATATATTTTAGTGTAATTAGAGAGATTCCACGTGGCCTTAGGAGGCCCGACCTACGTCTGCTCGAGAGGTCTTCAGCTCATGGGCCCCTGAAGGTCTGATCCTTTAAGAGAGCAGCCGTAGGCCGTAACAACTTATCTGTGGAAACTTTATTGTTAATTATGAGATTAATATGCGTTATGTATTACACTAAAGTTATGTATGTTTCCCTTGAAAATAAAATAAATAAATAAATGTTTTTATCATAAATTTAATTCTTCTACAATATACCTAAATAAATGTTAATTATATAAATATTATGTCATTTATTTTGTAACGTCGTCGGCAAAATTTTATTGCGCTGGGGGGTGGGGTTTAGTTGCATGTCATTATGACAGTTATACCAATTTTTAAAAGTTTTGTCTGCCTCTGTGTCTGTCAGATAATCTTCTGATGTAAATATTGTAATGATATTTCACGAACAAATATTTAGCAATGTGAGGAGTGATCTAGTTTGTATCTTATCCTAAAAATTGAGACCTTAAAATAACAAAAAAAATTGATAAAACAAATGGTCGTTGATTGTCATTTTTTTATAGGATAGGGTGACAAACGAGCACACAGTCCACCTGATGGTAAGTGGCCACTGCGACCCATAGACATCTACATCTATCCTCAATAAAGATTCAAGATGCAGATGCATTGTCACCCGTGAGGACTAAGATGGAATGCCTCTTTGCCAGTAAAAAGTGTCTCCGGTTCTCTACACTCACCATACGAAACACAGCAGCGTTAAGCTAATATTTTACGCTGGTTTTCTGTGAGAGCGTGGTACTTCCCCGGTCGAGCCGACCCATTCGTGCTACAACTATGCCACTAATATAGCTGCACCATGGCTCTACCACGTATAATGTCTTAAATCTTAAAAACGCAACATTATTAGATCCTACCCAAGCGAGGCTGCGGCGGGTCGCTAGTCAATAATGAGCTGCATTACTTACCATTAAGAGGACTGTCAGTTCGATAGTGACTTCAATTTTGTAAAATACAATAAAATTAATAATTGAAATTGTAAAAATAAATTAAATTAACTTAAGTTTAGCATAAGCAAATTTTCAACTCAACTCATTGTTATGTACACTAAATAGATCATCTAAATCTAATAAATCACTCCAGTACTACTTAAGGCCGGTTCATTGTAATAAGTCCACACGGTATTAACGTAAAATTTTGCAATGTCACCTTGATTATATTTATCGTTTTAATCGATTTCTTATACTTACACGAATATTACATATTAAATGAAACTAATTATAATGAGCTAAAGGTAGTCGGGCTAACTATGACATTGGGACGTCAAATACCTCAGTCCCCCCTGTGACCACCGAAACGTCGAAAATTAAAAAGTTAGAATTAAACCGAATAAAATGCGTAAAATTAGTTTCATTAAATGTAACTAGTTTTTACACAGACTTTTCGAATTCTATACAGCACCCGTGTTCACTCACGGTGGGACAACCCAGGATGTAAAGTACTCGAAATGTTGGGAATATAAAATAAGTTAATACACGTAATAAAATCCGTAAAAACTAATTTTATTTAAATATGTAGTGTTCGCGTAAACATAAGAAATCATTATAATATTTAAATTGTTAGCTTTGCCCGGAGTAAATATACCTACTTCCTACTTAACATATAACACAGGTCTAACTAATTTAGGTTCAACGTATTTAATCAACGTCTGGGAATACAACTTGTAATGTTAAGAATGGTTCGCAATAAATTTCACTGATATATGTTGGGCACTAACTTGGCATTACACGCTAGTAAATTAAATGTTACATCGATGGTAAAGCACGACGCTTATTTGACTACAGTTAACTAAACAACTGAATGTAGTCAAATAGGCGTCGTGCTTTTAGTTTAGGTTGATGGTCTCTTTCTCTGCCTAGATGTCGTCTAGTTATAAACAGTTAAACAACTTCAATTGTTTCTTTCTCTTATTTTACCTATCTTTGATTGTGCAGATGTGTGCTACCCAGACCTGTCCCAAGAACTTCTTCACAAGCTAGAGCGCCTGCTTAACATCTGTATTAGATTTATTTTGGCCTGCGTAAGTATGTGGATGTCCATGGGCCACAGCATCCACTTACCACCAGGTAGACTGTGTGCTCTTTTGTCACCCTTATACTATAAAAAATTGGCCGCCGGGTTGGCATTTTGTTATAATATATAATGTGTTATGTGTTGCGTATATTATTTTCTAATCTTAATTTTTTTCTTTCAATTGCTACACCTACGTCAAATTCTTACCACTGCATGGGTTGACTGTTAGAGAATGCCTTTAGGTAATAAGTCCGCCCTTTGTATCCTTTTTTTCTAAGGGAATGCAATACAGATTAAAAAAACAGAGTTGTTAAAAGGAAGCTAGCAAAATGGAATACCAGGGAATCACTTCGGTATGTCTGTCTAGTACAGACGCATCCGTTGGTCAGCCAAATTGTGTCCCAGATACAGAATATATTACCTCAATAATAGACCTCAGAGTCAATCCACCAAATCAATTTAAGATAAAAAAAATTATAGTATAATAGAGACAAGCGAGCACACAGTCCACCTCATGGTAAGTTAATGCTGTGATCCATAGACATCTATGTACATCGACCCTTGATTTAGAATTAAAATGCCGATGCGCTGTCAAGTCCTGAAGACTAAGATGGAATGCCTCGTCTCCAGTAAAAGGATTCCCTTCCCTGTTTTAAAACATTGATTTATAGAAATAATAAAAGAGACAAAAAATAATAAAAAACTTTGTGAAAATGATATTATATATTGCTTTGTTCAATAACTTGAGTACACCAGTTAATACAAAAAAAAACATAAGCTAGCTAAACCTAAACCGATCACTTGTTTGCACAGTCAATAATTCAATTAATTGGCAATTTTTATGCTTTTTATTAAGACTATAAATATGGAGATACGCAATCACTAAATTTGAATTATTGGTTGATAATAACCTCTGGGAATAATTTGCTCTCAAAAGTAATATGTTGACTATATGTCTATGTATGTCTGCCAAGTTGACGACTTTGCAGCCATTATTCGCAAAAAAACCACATCGCTGATATTTAGAGCGCGAAGCAGTCCCAATAGCATTCTGCAAACCCTGGCAGATAGGTATACTTCTCCGCTTTGGGCCTGCTTTGTGAGGAGGGTTATTTTAAAACACAGTTATTTAAATTAAATCCAAATTGACCTCATCTGATTTTATTTTGATATTTTATTTTATTTTGATTGTATTTAATCTAATTTAATTAAGACATTATTTGATTTCGATTGATTTTTATTTGGTTTTTTGTTTGATTGTATTTAATTTTATTTTATTTTGACATTGCTATTATGTGATTATTATTTTTATTTTTATTTTTGATTTATTTGTAATACAATTTTGGGTATAGATTTTATTTTAGTTTTGATTTAATTTAATTTATTTAATGTTCTCAATTACTAACCTAATATAAGTCATACTAACATTTTCTAGGTCTTTCATATCTGAAATAAAGAATTATTATTATTATTATTATGGGGGTTATCTATAAAGTTTTCTCATCTGGTTGAGCTGTTTAAATATATAATTGTAAACGAAATATATAAACATATATAAATATCAATAAAATAGAATAAATACATAAAAAATACATAAATATATAAAAAACCCAAACAGATGGAAACCCTCGGCAGGGGAGACCAAACGGCGGAGGGTTAGGGTTAGGGGAAGGGAAAGAAACCAGCGGACGATGCGGGTGGTATCGAGGAGCACCGTCTTCTGCATTTGAGCTTGGAGCGGTCCGTCTCGGAGTCCCAGTCGCCTCAGATGACCCGAGAGGCTAACTGGGATTAACCCGTTTGCAGAAACGACCACAGGAACAATTTCGGCCGGCAGACCACCCCACATGTTGGTCACCTCGTGAGCCAGGTCCAGATATTTTGTCAGCTTATTTGTTTCAGCTTTCACGAGGTTCTCGTCGTAAGGAATGGTAATGTCGACCAAAAATATCCTTGACTGTGCCCGGTCCATCAGCACAATATCAGGCTTATTCGCAAGAATAGTCCTGTTTGTGATGATGGCCCGGTCCCAGTAGAGCCTGGCGCGGTCATTTTCGAGCACGGCTTCCGGCAATTACTTATAATATGGTAGTTTCCGATCCACGAGACCGTATTTCAGAGCGAGCTCCTGGTGTAGAATCCTGGCTACTAGGTTGTGTCTGTGCAAATACTCAGAGTTAGAAAGCGCCGAACAAGGGGAGATGACATGCCTAAGTGACTCACCGGGATGGCGACAAGCTCGACAGATGTCGACGGTGCCATCCTTTAGGATGTATCTCCGATAATTGTTGGTCTTAATAACCTGATCCTGTATTGCACAGACAAAACCCTCAGTTTCCCCAAAGAGGTCACTGAAACGTAGCCAGTGGAGGGAGGCGACTGTGTCTACGAAAGGCTCAGGAAGGGCCTTGTAGAACCTCCCGTGAAGCTCCTTCTCCTTCCATACGGTCTCTTGGTCGGAAATACTCTGTACTGCCGGGTCTTGCCATTGCTCGTTGACTAAGGATAGAGGGGTTAGCCCTTTATCACAAGAAATAACGTCCCTATAGTATGGATCATCTGCTCTCGTCAGAAAGTAATTACGAAGGCTGCACACTTCGCGATAATGCATGATAAGCGCGCTTAAAAAGCCGCGCCCACCATGCTTCCGCGGCAAGTACAGCCTCATTACTGACGATCTCGGATGATGCACCTTGTGGGACGTCATTATAGTGCGGACTTTTCTGTCCAGAGCGTTCAGTTCGATCTGAGTCCACCTGAGTATGCCAAAGGTATACATGAGAACAGGCATGACCCAACCATTATATGCGTGCGGCTTATTCACACCGGACAAAAGGCTATTAAGCACTTTGGTCAAGCGTGCATAAAACACATCGCAAACTGACCGTTTCATACCCGTCTCATCTACACCGATGTTCTGTGACATAGCCAGGTATCGGTATGTTTCAGCCTCGGAAAGGGTCCTTATGCTGATGGGCATAGATAAGTCTTTGCCCTCAGAGTTAGCAACCCTTCCCCTTTCGACATGGAGGATCGCACACTTATCCGTCCCCAGCTCCATTCTAATAGAATTGCTAAAATCACAAGTGATGTTTAGCAATTCCATAAGATGAGAGCGACTGGAAGCGAATAATTTGAGATCATCCATATAGAAAAGGTGGGTCTTTTGTACCTCCTCTCCGAAGCTGAAATCCCCTCCCGGAGCCATCCAGTAAGGTATTGAGAGGGTTCAAAGAGAGGCAGAACCAGATTGGACTCAAAAAATCGCCCTGGAAGATACCCCTTCTTATCCTTATGTGGTTCTCCGCAGTTGTCATCCGCTCGCCTAGATGACTAAGGATCGTACTCCACTGCCCCATACACTGCCCGAGGAAGTCTCGAACTGTACAGTCAACTTTTTACAGCTCAAGGACCCGCTTAAGCCATATATGAGGCACCGAGTCGAATGCCTTTTTGTAGTCTATCCAGGCGGCGGAGAGGTTCCGACGGTTGCGTTTAATCACCTTGCCAATGACCGCGTCAATGAGGAGTGGTTCCTTGGTTCCGCGACCACCGTCCCGACATCCATTTTGAGAGCGCGACGTCACTTGGTTTGAGTTCAGGTGACGAAAGATTCTCGCGATCAAAATGGATGTTAGTATCTTGTATATGATAGGTAGACACGTTATGGGGCGGTATTTGCTCGGGTCTGTGGAATCCCGGTCTTTAGGAACCAAATGAGTGATCCCAGTAGTGAAGAGGCTCGGGAGCGACTTTTGGTCGAGAGCCTCTTGAAACTGTCGGGCGAGCACAGCGTGACACACCTTGACCACCTTCAGCCAGTAGTGATGCAGTCCGTCGAGTCCCGGACTTTTCCAATTCGGGGCCCTACGGACCGCCTCAGCTACGTCATCCGGCGTTATGATGACGGGGTCCATAGGCGTAACATTCGCACACTGACTCGCCAAAACTTCTGTCCAAGGGCCCTCGCCGTGGTTTACGGGCTCTGAACACATGCCGCGCCAGAATGTGATAGTGTCGGCCTGATTCGGTGCTGGGCCCGTTCCACGTACCATTGGTCGTTCCAGTGATTCATAGAGCCTCTTTTGATCACTCCGGAAGAGACGATTCTGGTTGAACCGTGTCGACCTCTCGGTATATCGCCAAATCCGCTTCCCCCAAGCAGCGATTCTCTGCTTAAGGTCGTCTATGCGCTCAGTCAGTTTTTTCGTTATATTCGGCTTGGACAAACTGATATTTGTCCCAGCAAACGCCATCCTGACGGTGCGCACAATTCTCGGCCTATTATTGCCCGACTTGAAGCTTCCTTCTTCTCTAGGCTGGGATGGCGCTACTTTGTCTAGTATCGCGTCCAGCCGTGGGAACTTTGGCGCCAATAATGCGGCAAACTGCCAGTGCGGCGCCAAAAAGAATTGAGTCCGTCTCGCAAAGGTCCCGGCTGGCTTCCAAATAGGTCACCAGCATTGGGTTGAGAGCCCTCACGAAAGCCCAATTCCGCTTGCTTAGGGGCATGCGCGAGAGTCGCGGTCGATTTTCGAGAGGCATACTGCGCGTTTCCAAAATAGCCTCTTCCAATGTACTCCTCATTTGCTCTAGTTCTAGTTCCTGGGCGACTGTTTCATCATCGTCTGAACCAACCATAACTGAAAGATTCACGGCGAGATTCATTATTATTATTTTGGGGCATCTATATAGTTTACTCATCTGGTTGGGCTGTATAAATATATAATTGTAAATAAAAATGATAAACATACATAAATATATCAAACAACATATATCAAATAAAATAAATGCATAAAAAATACATAAATAATAAAAACCCAACCAGATGGAAGCCCTCGGCAGGGGAGACCAAACGGCCGAGGGTTAGGGGGAAAGGGAAAGAAACCG